>JAVYIG010001352.1:0-350190 GCA_035222895.1 Strongylocentrotus droebachiensis
CTAATTTTAAACCATGATTCATATTTGTACTTTCCACGCATAGGTTCGTCTACTCCAAATAAACGCGGGAATGTATATCACGATTGTATTTACTTACTGGAGTTTCGCGCGCCGCTGTTCCTTTTTTTTCTTGGAAGCAGATAAAGATGGCACCCGGAAAGATTTCCATGGTATTGGAGGCCGACCATAAGGTGGATGGAAGAAATGGTTTGTATAAAGTGGTAGGAAAGGTCAGAAATTATGAGATCATCAGCTGGACTTTTAAATTGGATTTAATATAGGTGACAGGTGAGCTCCATTTGGAACGAATCGGTATAAGATAATAAAAGGTAAGCAATAATTGCTTTAAGCGTTGTTTCATTTCTCCATACCTGCAAATATTGTTGTTGTCAGTTTTTGTTGATTTTTGTTGTTGTTGGTGTTGTATTTTGTTGGTTATCAAATCATATTACTGGATGTAGTAGAATCTGATTAACCCAACAATGTGTAGTAGGCGTATCCATCATGGCGCTCCATTACAATTGGTTGGGGTAGACTTGTTGAGGGAGCATTAGCCTTCTAGTAGGACGAAATGGGAGGAGCTGGAGAGACGAACTAGGCAGGATGTAAGAGGGGCGGGGTCGACTGTGTATCTCTTCTCAATTTCTCCTGCCATCTCGCTATACCCCATCATTTCCTTCTCTTTCACTCTCAGTACCCCTTCCCCCTACTTCCCTCTAGGCTGCGTTTCTTTCTGTTTGCCTGTCGGTGATGAGGGGGTAGTTCCCCTTTGCCAAACCCCATCCGCGATGCACGCTACTCTTGTTGTGTAATTTTAATGTTGCTGTAATGAAGTATCTTGGTATTCATTTAGAAATTGAGAATTGAGAAAGGAATATGAAAAGATTGTCCAATTCCAATAAACATTTGGAACTTTTCAAAATACAGTTATAGGGGCCGTTGTCATCTTTGCAAATGATTATGATGATTGTATTTAAACGATATCGTTTTACTATACCACCGTTCTTATCATGAATATAATTGATACCATGCAAATGCAAATAAACTTTTAACGAATAATATAGCAATCCATCGTTGTCTTACTGTTATGTCAGCATTTAAACTGCTTTAATTATGTCAATTTGTGTTTAGTATATGTTTTTCTAAATAGAATAAACTCATTTTTAGGTCAATTAAATAGATTTTTATGACAAATTGAAATATAATATTCTTTTAACAGAGTCATTTATTCAAAAATGTATATTCAGGATAACGGAACAGTTGCAAGTTACTGTTTTACACATTGGTTCTGTTAAAAAAACATATCATATCAATATCGGTTTTTATAATGGTAAATTCAATACAATAACAATGACAAACAAAAGGAATCAAGATAGAACAGAATATGAAAAATGAATCGAATAAATCGTTATTAAAATCATTCATTCTATAGTTTACAAGCACATTCTGACCTTAAAAATCATATTAATATTATAATTATAGTAAATACGGGAAGAGCAAGGTAAACTCACAGATTATTTTTTTGAGTTTTCAATAAGACAAATATAATAAAGAGAAAATTCATACATTGGACAAAAATTATATTTAGGAAATTATTATTAGGACGAGTATAATCAATTAATTCTCACCCCTTTCCCCTTCCTCGTAATTGACTTCTTTTGTTTACCACACCCCCCCCCCCCCCCTCCCCGACAGTTTTCACGCTCTACATAAAAAAGACCTTCGACGCTCTAAATAGGAAAAGCACTTAATGTCGAGACTTTATGAGGCAAATCGCGGGTAACACGCCATCATCAGTCAATGAACTAATCAGCATTAGAATCAGGTTGGGTCGGTTGCACTTTTGCATATCCTAATGAGGGTCATATTATATTCACACCGTGTTGATATTGCTAATGAAGTATAGCGTTTTTTAGCAGAATGATTCTGGAGTTTCCTATTTACGAGTTTGGTAAGTAATATTATTATGAAGTTGCTCAAGGACGTCGTAATATGTGTGCGTGCGTGCGTGTGTGTGTGCGTATTTGTGTGTTCGTGTGGATGTGGCTGTGGATGTAGGTTTGTTTTTGTATTATTGCAATTTATGTTTAATCCAAAATACCAATGTACAATGTTAACGTTTTGTTTTGTTAAGAATGATTTGTACAATATTTATTTGATTTGAGAGAAAATGATAACAAATATCTTTTTTTAAAAGTGTGCGTGTGTGTGTGTGCTTTTGGGGTGAAACAACGGCCCCATTCGATATTCGTCACCACGTCCATTATTGTCCCGAATACATATAATGTTGTTTACTTCATTTCACTTTACATTTATTCATTCAATTCCATCTTTGAAACAAATAACTAAATAAAAACAACCTCCATTTGACATTAATACGTGATTGAATAATAAGGAAAATATAAATGTATGGAAATAGAAATGCAATAGAACAGAACTTTGAAGCAGAGAGGTTTATTAAATGGTTTTGTTCAGACAGATTCCCAGTTGGTTAATATCATGTACAAATGAATCATCAAATATGTATGACTCGATTATCTAGAAAAGAGTCACATTATTTCGTGTTTTAATCATCATCAACATACTAAGGCGATATTCCATATTTTCATGTTTCCAGGAATGTCGAGGCAGTTCAGCTTAGCCAGTCTCATAATCCAATTTAATTTGAGGTGAGGAAATTAGCACTAAATTTATGAATAATCTCTCGGGCTTTTAGTATAAAAGGCGATTACGTCACAATGACGGGCGTGTCCTTATAAAGTTATTTTGCCTAACACGAATGTGTTCAACTAAAATCATTAATATTGCTATTTTTACTGTAAATGTGTACATAAAACATATGAAATGTAAACACAATATATGTGATTGGTCCTTCAAAATAATAAAAAAAGTGTTATTTCAGTTTCTATCATGTAAAGGAATCGGTCGTTATTTTCCAAGAGTGTCAACGTACCACATGTGTGAAAATTCAGTCTTACTTTATATTTTTGTTCATTAAAGGTAAAGACCAGTAATGGTCATGCGATTGCATTGTGAAAGAAACGTTGTGGAATCGATCAGAAAAGGTTGATCATCTAGCATCTAGCATCTGCAAGGTTCTGGAATCATCCAAATGATAAGAAATTTGGCCCATTCTTCGTAAAGTTACAAGCACTATACACAGAAAGATGTATATGGGACTACCCTATCTCTCTCACCAGACCATGAGAGAGATAAATTTACCAAATATATGAATTAGTAGGCGGTTTCCCGGCAAATTTTTTATCATCATGTATTAGTCAAAACATATTCTTTCACATGATTGGTAATGAGAGCTTCCATTTCATTTTTTGAAATTGGGGCGTTCCCAATACTGGTCTTTACCTTTAACTTTTGATAAATTTGGACATTCATTTGAATAGTGATTTGTACATATTGAACTGTTATATTACGATAGTTATTATGATAACTCTGGTTTGCTGTAGACCCAGGTTTGCATGATAACAGATTATGTTTCGTAATTCTTAGTGTGATTTATTGTTTAATAAATTTTTCTAATATTCTTCAGACAGGAAGTTTCTCAAACTTCATATTTTGTAACTTAAAACAAAATGATTGTATCATCAAATTTGGTAATGGCAGTATTTAGGGACTACTCGAGTGGGGACCACCAAGTGGGCCTCAAGAAAATGTTCTTAAAAACTTCTTGTTAAATCGTGTACTCTTCAAACAGAATATTTTGGTATATAACACGTGTAATCAAAATTTCCGTAACTGTACTTAAATACTATTTACTACGAATTGATATCACGTGCCGAGGTGTAGTGGAAAAAATGATATCATATATCGAGATGAATGAAAACGTGTCACAGGCACCGCCATTCGTTGATATTACTTCATGATTAGTGCGCATGTCCAGTAGAATAATTCAAGTAAAGTGGCGCAAAGCACAGGTACATCAATCTTCAACTTTTTTTCACACGATTATAGAGCACGTGCGATGGATGATCTTTAATGAAACGAAACAATTTCATCTTCTTGGAAATAACTTCTGTGCCTACGTGAAATGCAAATACCTATTGTTTTCCAGATTGGGAGCCAATTATAAGAAATACAGAACTTGTACATTTCCATTTGTTTTCCCCTCTCGATTCTGTTCGTATAGTCCGGCGAGCAACCGCCACGTTCATGGTTTTTAGCCCGGCACCGCCCCGTAACCAAAAGGGACATGGACGATTGAGATTGGGGTAAGTCGAGTTGACTCTTTCAAGTTTGTTACTTTGCTAATGTACTTCTTAAAAAGGAAGCATACCGGTCATTTTCTCTTGAAATTCCCTCCAAAGAATTTAAATCTGTTATTTTTTATCTATCTGAACATTGTATTTTTATTAATTTAAAGCTGTAAGACATTTATAATCTCGCAATCCAACGCAGTTGTAGATTTAAATGTAAAAGAGTAGTCATTTGAACAAGTATATATATACTCATATCTTACTTCAAATCTTAATTTAATAGCGGAACAAAATTGATGCAATCATTTAAATTGATTTACACATCAAAAAAACCCCAATCCATTTCGATGTCAAATGATATATCAATTTCTCCCAGATCGATTCGTATGTTTTTTTTTTGAATAAAATACAGTAGTCAAAGAATACGATTTTCGAGATAGGTGACTGTAATAAATATCTATTAAAAAATTATGTATAATCTAAATCTATATATCTATTGCATATTATAAGGGTGAAACATTTGTAACAAACAATTTCTTCTTGTAAAGAGGATTATTATTCGTTGTTTCTGATTTCTCGCGTAAATAAAGGCAATTAGAAAAACCTATATGAACATTTGTTTGTCTGATTTGTTGGTTTTATTGTTCCACATGAAAACTGTTGTCTCATACATAAGATTTAACAAGATAATGCATAATTGACACAGTGATAGACTTGGAACATAGACAAATAAGAGGCAAAGCCTGTATATTGTAGGTTCCCGAATTAAATACATAGTATCATAATAACCGGGCTGAATTGAATGGTAGTAAAGTTGGCCGCCTATAAACATAATATATGTTGATATGAATGATCAAATATCTAAGACTTTTTAATACTTTTTCTGTATGGTTATTTTAACTTTAACAAATAATACAATTATTAATTCATTCATGTTCTGCATCGGATTTTTATGATACGTAAAATGTTTCGTTAAATCATGATAAAATAATCTTTCAAATATCAACTTTTTTGTATGCCTATGATTTACATGATTATAGTCCTGACTCAACAAGGGACTTCGTAAAATATTATGATTGTAGTATATTTTGCAAGATCTCTGCTTATAATATTATATTTACTAGGGAATAATCATGCGACTTGTCTAATATGACTGAAAAATCAACACAATATTTAAAATAGTGAATAATTTATACATGTAGTCTGATATGAACGTTCCAAAATAATGTACAAGCATAGCTTTTCACCATGCCCTAAAATTTTGCACAAAAAGAGAAATCAATTATCATGAAGGTCATAATATGAAAATCATATATTGTTCTGTAATACTGTACAATTACTGTTCAATTATTTTTTTAATGGGATTTACGTAAAACAGCATTCTTATCAGAAGGTTTTTTTTCTTCACAATAATTCAATCTAAATCTGAATCTCATTTGCATGCACCTTTTTTTGCAGAATAACAAATAGTTTATATTCAACATTCATTGTACAAGCGCCATGAAAGCACGGCACTAGCGTTTCAATTTCTGCATTACTCTTTTACCTGTAAATATTATGTTTATGTTTTAATATAATGTCATTTAGTCGTTTAGAATACACTTGAATGGATTTACAATGTTTTGCGGACTTATACTAATACAGTTTAAAAGATAATAATAATCATAATAACAATCATAAAACAAAATCGAATAAATAAACAGATAACTAAATTTTTAAAATAAAAGATAGAACAGCAAAAAATGAATAGATAAAATGCACGTTGCCTTTTTGCAAAATAAGATAGGTTGTACCAATTTTTTATTTTTTTTGCAGTGTACCAAACCCTATAGGCACCATATTGTAAAATAGTATACCAGTTCATGATGTTCTATTCATAGCTTTGTGGTTGACTACTCTTTAAGAATTTCTCTTGTCACTTTTCTTGGAATCCTGCACAAAATATTCGTTATTTTTAGATCAAAGCCGATTCGAAGACTGTATTGTATTGACCTCATAATTTGCATAGGTTAGAGATCATGTTCAGCATACACACACACAAAACAAGTCAAGCACATGTATTGTATTTCATCTTTAAAAAATAATAATAGGTCCATTTATATAGCGCAGCTACTATATGAATATACACTACTGCGTTTAATACGAATTGTTTTTTTTTACCAAAAGAGTTGTTAATGTACTTTTTTTTTAAAGGGGGAGAATAAAACAAAATGCTTTTGTAATAACTTAAATACAATTCATGTTATCGATGCCAATTATGATGCTTTTGTAATTATGTAAGTTTGATTTGTATCATTGTATCTTTTAATGTAAACCATGTTTACCTAATAAATCCTCTGATGAGGCAAAGAATTACAAAAAAAAATGCAGCTTACGTAGAAATTAAATTTTAACTCATTGTTTTCTGTGTTCATGGACAAAAATACTCTCTTCTAAAACAGCAACTAATGCCTTTTAAGATTGGGTTCTTTTGCAGGTAAATATCGGTTGGTTGGTTGGTTTTACCTGACTGCTAAGAAAGCATGTTAATGCTCGTGAGTGAGCAACCAAATAAATTGTGACCGTTCTCATATTTTTTAGTAGTTTGAAGAAGGAAAAGATGCCCCCCCCCCCCCTGAAAAACATTTTACTCCAAATGCCTTCATAATCATGGCAAGAACCAGGTGACGAGTTTGGACGGGGCTTTTATGTGTAATCCAATAAACACATTTCTGTCGGCAGAGCATATGACTTTCAGCAATATTTAATCAATTACTTATCATTTTGATGATTCAAAACCCCTACAGTATACACAAGTGATGTACTATAAAATCTGTCTTTTCCAATTCTTCCATAATTTAATCGCCTGGCCGGAACTCTATTTTTAACTACAAATAATTGAATTACAAAGCATATTAGAAAACCCCATCAAGGGCGGGCTGGACATGGGGAGCTTGTGGCCGGAGTTTTCCCCAGGGGCTGCTAGACATTTTAGCATGGAGGCTGGTCACTTTGTGGTCTGAGGACCGGTTGATACAAAAGATTTGGAATCAAAATTTCTCATCGAAATTCCCTAACCGATTTTCAGTCCAAGTCCGCCCCTTTCAATATACCATTATCTCGTTAAAAGAAGAATTTTGTTCGCGGATGCGATAGGGTTATACTTCTCCCCGTCACCTCCGCGATGAAACCGAGGCAGTATGTGCTAAACTCACTGGGCCGCTGAACATTGGAAAAAACATCAAGCTGCCTGCCTGAATATTATATCGCAAATCATAATGGTTTAGGTGTCTTGCTACATGGATTTACTAACCGAAGTACATTTTATTTCCACTATACTTGGTAACCATATTTTATTAAATTAAAACACAAACAAACTTTGATATGGAAATATATCATTTCCAATGATATATCATCAAACTTCGTCTCTTAATATTTCGAACGATGTTAATTATTTGAATTAAATTTAAATCATAGCGCTACTCAGATAAATATACATATATTATATATATTATATTTCAATTTCATAATTGTTGGCATTCAAAAGCCAGAAAATCGGACAAAGACAAGTCCAAGACATTAAGAAAGTAGCCTACCGGGTACGGTATCAAAATTTACAGACATGCTAATGCGTGTAATTGAGAGATATAACTAAAAATCATATCGTGTGTAAATCACAAGGTATTCCAAATGGTAAATAAGATATGAAAATACGAATTGTATATTGTAGTGTTTTTGTCAACGTTTTGTCACAAAATGATAGCAAGGTTTTAATGGATTTTCAATTGTTTTACTTATGTCACGAACATGCTTTGAAATGAGTATAATTATAGTATTCTTTAATAGCCAGCATTGTCCCTGTTAGCAGACCTCGTTAACCCTTTCCAAGGCTGAATCTTGCGTGAGAAAAAGCACGATGCTGAGTAGTCGTGGTAGTGACGTAGCCAGCAGAGGTTGGTCATGACTTGCACCCCTATTTAAAGGCCCCGAAGGAATATATATACAATTTACAGTGGGGCCGCAGCCAATTTCATTCAGGAGGATTTCGTCCTCTTCCTCCTCATTTTTACTGGCGGGTTTTCGGGCGCAAGGGTCGGTGCCCCTGTTAAAGTGACTGGGTAACATTGACTCAGATTCTGAAACAAAATCCTGAATTAAGCTCATGCTACAATCATAATTATAAACCATTAGGTTAGTCAGGAATTCCATGACTTTTACAAGCCGATCATCTGTCTGATTTTCAAGTATACAGTCTATTGGGGGGGAAATGAGTATGGTTAAGCCGGTCACTCAAAGATTTTTTTACTTAGTTGCGGCACTTTATGATCATTTTGAAGCGCAAATTTGTTTAGGTCTTCAATATTACACCATATCACAGGCACTGCAACACGTATAGGGTCATGCATCTCAGATTTAACATCGTTAAACGATGCCTTTAATAGCCAGTCGCGTATTCAATGGCGTAGTGTGACCCCCCCCCCCCCGCCAAGGGGTTACTGGAACGAGTGGGGGCACCATCCATTCTCTGAAAATGAAATTAACAAGGCTACTGATTAGGGGGGTGTGTTGGGGTGGATAATATGTCTCCTCTCCCAGTCTTTACCCCTCTTCCCTTTCCCTTTTTGTCTGTCCTTTTTCCTTTAATTGTTTTAAATATTTTATTGTTTCACCACTCAATGTGGCTGGGGAGGGGGAGGCACATGCCCCCCCCCCCTCCCCCCGTTTTCCTTAACTACTTCACTGTGTAAACCTTAAGTACACCAAGAACAAAAAAGGTACGCCCAATAATGTTATTATGCCCCCTTTGTTCAAGCACTTATCAAAGTTTTTTGATGATTTTCCCTATCAATTTTTTGAAAAAAAGCAGCAGTTTATTACTTACTCTCGTATCAACTTGGCAGTGTTTTCCAAAGCTGTTACTAAACGGTAGCTTTTCCACGAAGTACAACTGATGCTCCGTAGCGTCTATAGACCCAGCCACCATGGTAACATCAAAGTTGCGTTCCATGACAATCTGGATGCATGTAATATTCGGGAGAAACAGTGGTCATCGGTTTTCTGGTTCGAAGAGAAAAAATCTATGACGCCTCGAGGTTCAAAACTGGAGCACGTCATCCTCGTGAGAAATCGTGATCATCAGTTTTCTGATTCGAAATAAAAAAAAGTCTGTGCCACCTCGACTTTCGACACTGGAGCACCTATCTTCGGGAGAAAGCGTGGTCATTCGTTTGGACTTCTGAGTCAAGTCGTTTAGACTTCCGGGGTTGTCTTGGCTATTGTGTGTGTTAACCCTCTTTCAGTCTCGAGGCAAGAAAGGCGGTTGTGACCCTGTTCATACTGGCCAGCACAATCCCAGAAGTAGAACAGACGAATACATCACCGTGTGGACACGACTTGGAAGATCTCCTCTTCAAGAGTTGATTCTTGAGGCAGTGTTATGCTACAGACCGAGTAGGGTTTGTACTGGCTGATGTGTATCAAGCCATTTCATGGGCGGGAATGAGGGGGGGGGGGAGTCTTCTTGATCGGCGACTGGCAAATTCTAAGTTCCGAACCCTTTTCCTTTCTTGTTGGAGACAGGGGGAGGGGGCTTGTTTAACAATGTTCGGCATAATTGTCGGCAATTTTGTCTCCCGACATCCTGACTCTCCTACAGATACTCTGAAGGTATACAAATGTGTATCTAATAACATTCACATCATGTTTTTTTTTTACTTCACAGAAACAAAGGGTTTAGAAAAGATTGTTTGGTATTGCTACTACTGTACCATTTTATTAAACGTAACAAATTATCTGAAACCGTGTTATTGAGATGGTTTGTACTGAATATGATCCGTATTTTGTCAGAGAGGGTGAAAAAAGAGAAATTTCTACAAACAGTAACCCTCACTTTAGCATTGGAACTGTGCAAAATTCATCATCATCCTCGAAAAACGAATCCTTTTATTTGGATGAGCTGATCTTATTATTTTCTCCCATTTAATTATTCTCTACGTTATGTATGATATCCAGCGAAGTTGATTCATCATCATCATCATCATCATCATCATCGCAGCGAAGAGAGTATCAATATTAAAAAAAACGCGAGTACGTGGGGTTTTGAGGGGATTCATTGCGTCAAAAAAGATAGATCGGGCACCGCTTCGAATCTCAGCTCGTAATGCCCCGCAAAATCCCAAATGCTCGTGCATTGTACACACCGTCATCAACGACATTCACCGCCTTCCTTGACGATGAAGTGATCACGGAGCATCGATTCATAATTCCTATCCGAGGGACGGCGTCGAACGCGCTTCACGTCGACGTTTAGCGGAATAGACCCGTTGACTGGTTGAATGCCAACCTTCTGAACAAAATTTCTCCCTAACTAATACAAAAAAAGAAAGAAGTTTTCAGAGTCTTGCCCGACAAAACAACAAGTAATGTATGCAGACTGGATTCCAAGCATTGTAGTTCATTCATTATTATCAGGTTAATGGAATATACTTCGTCACTATAGGTCCCCAGGAAAGAAACATCCATACATTCGAATACAAATTGTTTTATTTCAATGATAAGATGTTCTTCTATATATCACTAATGGTGACCTGGGATGTTTCACAAAGACTAAGATCAACTTTAAGTTGAACTTAACTATGGCAGGCCACTCATGCCACTGGTTCCTCTCAAAATTATGATCTTTAGATAATATTTTTTCCTTCAATAATAAATCATCAAAAAAATGTATTTGTGACCATGATCTGTACGTCCCTTGAGCAGGGGCGGTCGAGCGACTTCCAAAGTGGGGGGCACCAACAAAAAAGGGCACTTTCTGAAGAAAAAAGGGCACCTACAGTGGGAAATATCAAAGCGAAAATATACATTTTTTAGACATTGGTACATACCCCTGCATTGTGATTACATTATCAGGGATGATTTCAATATTTGTTTCTCTTCATACATCATACAAGATATCGCTTAAGCATCATACTTTACAGTTGGGTGGGATGTCTGAATATGCATTTACGAGCGAGCGAGAAAAATTTTAAAGATCTGCGAGGTCGCAGTGCGAAAAATTACAACCTTTAAAGAGGAAAAAAAGCCAATCGTGATGGGGTTATAAGCACATTCTCATAACGGAAGACTGAAAAGACCTTTGATAACTAACATAATTATATCATCTTTAAATGCGAGCGAGCGCAGCGAGCGAACTTTGGGGGAAATTGCTCTTAGTCGCTTTAAATAAGGGGCATGTTTAATGATTTCATGAAAAGGGGACAATTATCGAAAGGGATAAGACACTTATTAGAAAAGAAAAGGAGCACGTGTCAAAGTACAAAGGATAATTATAAAAGGTGAACATGAGGCATTTTTTTCACCTGAAAAGAGGCACTCACCTGATGAAAAAGAGGCGTTTACGAAAATGGGAAATAGGCATTTGTTGACGGAAAAAGGGCACCCATCAGATTTTGATAGGGGCATTTATAAGAGGTGAAAAGGGGACAGGTCCCTTATTAGAAAGGAAAAGGGGCACGTATCATTATTAAAAAGGGAATTATCGGAGGTGAAAAGAGGCACTGACCAGATATGAAAAGGGGCACTTATGAAAATGTAAAAGGGGCACTTATAATAAATGAAAATGTGCATTTGTTGAATGAAAAGGGGGCACCGTTCAAATTTAAAAAAAGGGTCGTAATGAGAAGGGGAGGGAGCCTTTTCTTTTTAATGGGGGCACTTATCATAAGGAAAAGGGGCACTTATTAGAAAGGGAAAGCGGTAGTTATGAGAAGGGGAAGGAGCTCTCTGTTTTAATGGGGGCACTTATCATAAGGAAAAGGGGCACTTATTAGAAAGGGAAAGCGGTAGTTATGAGAAGGGGAAGGAGCTCTCTCTTTTTAATGGGGGCACTTATCATAAGGAAAAGGGGCACTTATTAGAAAGGGAAAGCGGTAGTTATGAGAAGGGGAAGGAGCTCTCTCTTTTTAATGGGGGCACTTATCATAAGGAAAAGGGTCACTTATTAGAAAATAAAAGGGGCACATGTTAAAATTAAAGGTGTGCTCATCCGAGTTTAAAAAAGGGGTAGTTATTAAAAGGAGAAGGGGCACTTCTTACAAAGGAAAAAAGGGGCAGTTGTCAAAGTAAAGAAGCACCTCTCAGTTTTGAATAGGGCAATTATCAGAGGTGAAGGGGGCACTTATCAAAAGTGAAAAGGGGCACTTCTCGTACCTGAAAAGAGGCACTTACTAGAGATTAAAAAGGGCACTTATTAAAGATAATTTCAAGATTTATGAGAATGGAAAATGGACACTTATTGCAAAGGAAAATGGGAACATGTCGAAGGAAAAGGGGCACGTGTCAAAAATAAAAAGGGCACTCGTCAGAGGTGAAAAAGGGGGAAGGGGCACTGTTATTTAGTAATAGGGGCACTTGTCGAAGTAAAAGGGGCAATTCTTACAAAATAAAAGGGGCACTTTTCCTATGTAAAAAGGGGCACTTTGGGGGTATCTGAAAAAGTGGGGGGGGGCACTGTGCCCCCCTGCCCCCCCCGGGAGAACCGCCTCTGCCCTTGAGAGACCAATGTCATGATGAAAAGTAGCATAAACACATGAAAATGTGCTCTCTCGGTACTAAGAGGGCAGCACATGGCATGATTTTTTAGTACTATCTGTTCACATAGTTCGGCAAACTTGGTTACCCTCGTTCACAACATGTCGTATATTCTGTTATTTGGTGCTTGCTGAACACAGTAGTATTCACCATACTGTGCCCAACTCGAGCAAGTTTGACCATACTCGCTTGTTCAGTGCCTCTGTGAGTCATTATGTTCTAATGAGAAAGAAAGGAAAAAAACAATAAATTTATGGCTCGGCTGGTCATCAACGAATATGGACTTAATTGCCCAGACAATATACAGGTATTAAAGTCCTTTTCTACTTTTCATCCTCTGGATCAAGTAGCTTTGATGTCGTATTTGTACTCAACATCTGTAGGTCCTAAATCCTACATGACCGGGTGTCTTTCCAATTGTCATGAAATTTGCCCCCTCCCCATTTGTTCTACAAGCTAGAGTCAAATTTCATCTTTATTCGATGAAGAAGAAAAAAGCAGAAATGAAAATATTTGATTTTTGGCCCAAAATGCTAAATTAACCCCTTGCACCCTTTTTCGAAAAGCTTGTGTCACATTTATGTGACCCTTATTTGATGAAAAAAACGTAAAATATGCCCCCATTATGAAATTTCCATTTTTGACCAAAAAATGCTGAACTAATCTCTTTGCCGTATTTGTAAAAAGTTTGTTTTTTCTCCAATTTTTTATGAAGTGTATCTCTCCACACATTTTCCACAAGGCGGGGTCACATAAACTGTTTTTTGATGAAAAAATAGGAAAATAGGCCCTATTGAAAAAAATTGAGTTTCGGCCAATTATGGTGAACTATTAAACCCCTTGCCATTTTTGTCAAAACTTGGTATTTTTCCAATTTCCATGGAATGTGTCTCTCCACACTTTTCCGATTAACAGAGGTCATGTCTACCCTATTAGATGGGGAGGGGGGACATGAAAATTGACCCCATTGAAAATATTCGATATTTTACCGTTTTTTTTGTGGTCGAAAATAGGCGTTTTCCAATCTTTATGAAATTTGCCACTGCACCTTTGTGTGACAAAGGTGGGGTCACGTTTACCCTTATTTGATAGAAAAACGGGAAATATGCCCTATTGTGAATTTTCGATTTTTGACCCAAAATGCTGAACTAACCCCTAGCCAATTTTGTAAAAAAAAATTGTGTTTTTCAAATTTTCATTAGATGTATCTCTTCACACATTCTCGACAAAGCGGGGCCACATTTACCCTTATTTGATGGAAAAAACATAAAATATGTCCAATTGTGAATTTTCCATTTTGGGCAGAAACTGCTTGCCGTATTTGTATTTTTTCCAAATTTCATGAAATCTGTTAATGCAAACTTTCTGGACAAACTGGGGTCATATCTACCCTTATTTTATATTAAAAAGGGAAGTTGTCCTCGATAGAATTTGGAATTTCGGCCAACTTGAAAATGCCCATGAATTTTTTTCTTTTTTTGACCAAAAATGCTTAACTAACCCCTTGTCGTTAAAACAAAAGAAGAGTCTTTTTCAAATGTTCAGGAAGTGTATCTCTCCACTCATCTTCGAAAAGATGTGGTTGTATTTACCCTTATTTGAAGAAGAAAAAGAAGAAAAAAATATGCCCATTATGAATTTTCAATTTTCGACCAAAAAATGCTGAACTAATCTCCTTGACGCATTTGTAAAAAAAAATTCTTTATCCAATTTTTTATCAAACTATATTCATGCACCCTTTTTCGACAACCGGATGGTATTTACCCTTATTCGATAATATAATAAGGAAATAAAGGCTCGATTAAAATTCTTTATTTTCGGCCAATTTTATTTGTCATCATAATCATAATCATCTCCTCAATTTTCATCAATACCATTATTACCAACTATGATTATTTTCATCACCATAATGACTATCATTACCATCAATGTGATTATCTTCGTTGTAATCTTTACAATTCTCTTTTTAATGTTTACAATCTTCATCACCACCATCATCATCATCACCACCATTATCATCACCATCATCACCACCACCATCATCATCATCACCACCATCACCACCAATATCATCACCATCACCATCATCATCGTCATCACAATCATTGGCATCACCATCATCATCATCGTCACCACAATCATCATTCGGTGTTAGTGTTGTTAGGATTAGGGTTAATCTATCAGATACAGTATCAATACAATAAAATAGCGAGAAATTGTATCATTTGTAGAAATTTAATGGGGTTACATAACTGACAATAAAGTTTACAATATACAAAAATATGTCAAACGAAAAGATAATTACAAATGCACATCGCACCTGCACATTGCAATGATAAATTTGTGTGATGCACGTCAAAACACATGCTTCACAATTAGAGGGGAAGTCCAACCTGATATTGAGTTATTTTGATAAAATAAAAGCAAATAAAATAGAGTAACAGATGAGTGCAAGTTTGAGCGAAGTATGATTACAAATTTATATAAAAAGGTAAGGTAATCAATGACATATAAAGTGATAATTCCATGACATATCTTTTGAGGACCTCTCCCATATGCTCTGTGCTGTACAAGCATTTCCATTTTCTTAGTTATTGATGAAGGAATATATATGTTTCATAAAGGGGGTTGTGTAAAACATGTACAATAATGTGCATGTGTCATAATTAGAAGTACAGATCAAATGGAAAAGGATCTTAAAAGATCTGCTGCAGAGTTGCCATTTTTGTCTTTCATCAATCTTAAAAATGATCTATAATTAATCTTTGCTCAAATTTTTACCGATATATTTCTCTAATGTCCTTGTTTCTATCAAAACAAACTTCACATCTGTGTCAGCGTGGACTTCCCCTTTAAACAATGACGAAACATCTCAGCACTGAACATAGTTTATAACATGTGATCACAGCACTGAATTAAGTTTATAACATATAAATAACAAGAAACACATAGGCAAGGATGAACACATAGGTAACCTTTTCATACTGAACATAATCCATTTGCATAGAGTCATGAGACATTTATATATCTTTATAGTATGGCCAAAATACTTTGAAAATAAATTCTGTAATGAAAATTACTTAATAATACAACTGTAACCAATAATTGTAACAATGATAGTTGAATTCAAAAGAGCTTCATATTCTCATATTCAAGTAAAACCGACCGGAACTATTCCTAAAGTAAAATTAAACTATGGAGAATAAATAATGTGTCAATGTTCCTTTATTATCCAAACAGAAAAGCAAATACCTGGATAAAGTTTACAAAAAATATACATTCTTACATAAAAGTTTACATAACGCATTGAAATACATGTATCAGATTTATTGTTGCTTTTAAAAACACAACCAACTCAAAAAGTTTATAAATCTTTGCAATTAGAAATCTGCCCGTTCATAGAGCTTTTTTTCTATACCTGGGAAGTGCTACGATATATATATATATATTCATTCATCATATACATATCTTTTGTTTAGTAGCACAAACTGGAATCATTTACAACCAAGCATGAGCAAACAAGAAAACACACAACATATAAAACTTCAGTTTAAAAAAAAGATGCAAATTTACATCCCAGTTAATCCATGGTCTTGTCCTGATAAAATAAAATTCAGACACCAATACTATAAGGCATTAAGAGAACTACCTTATTATATGAATTTACCAAGTTCATGTATTCTCACTGTCCATATTCTCACCATTTTCATATATATTTAATTGTTCGATCATCTTTGTCCTCCTCCCTTACACGTATGACGCACAGAGCATTCTGAGCCCAAATTCTCCACAAATCATGCCATCCCCGAAAATCCCCCCGTTGTTTGCAAGGGCATAAATGAAAGGACTGTCCATGTTTTAGGGTGTGTCTTTTTCTCAGCGGATTGGGCGCGCAACACAGAAACGGTCCAGGCGGTGGGGACTAGTGTACTTTTAAAAACTGGGGGGCGTTTCACAAAACTTGTCATCAGTGACAAATGACAGTTTTTGTTATAAGCTACTGAAATTCTTGCTTCTGATTGGTGAACAACAAATTTGTCCCTGATTTTTGTCATTTGTCATTGAAAAAAGGCTTTGTGAAACGGGTCCCAGGTTTGCAACCTTCAAAGGCAGGAATTAAAAAAAGTGCACCCAGGTGAATAATTCATATAATTGCTTTCTTTTCCCTGATATGAAAACAGTTAACTCACCCCAGCTCCCTCCCCACAAAAAATAATTACAATGAGGGGGGGGGGTCATGTCACATCTCATTCTCTTCAGATGCAAGTGATAATGCAGAGGTATAATAAAGTGACGTCAATGGGCAAAGTCAATTCGCTGAACTTGTCTATTATGCCAGAAAGGGTATTCCCTTTTTGAAACCCCAATCAGACACCATAGACTCTGTATTCAGACTGTATTCAAATTATATTCCTTTGAGCACATATATCATGTCTACACTCAACCGTGTGCTGTAGAATAATTTCAATTTTGGGTAGTTGTGTTTATTAAACCCCTATTTCTTTCACCTTAGTTAACCTAACATATGTCTACAGTACACTATCAAACACTGTTTACATCTATAAGAAACCCTTCTAAATAGATGTTTAGGAAACAAATTGGTTGTCTGGCTTCACTAAAATCAAACAAATTTTACTTTCAATTAATTTCATCCAAAGCTCTACAGGTGCAAATTGATGAAAATCAAGCATCATAATAAACTGGAAAATATTTCTTCAAATCGTAAAGGGAAAAAGTGAAACCTATCTTTTATTCGCATAAGTTGAGGGTAAGAGGGTATATACTTGTAACTTGCCAACAATACTGCATGCTGAGGTCCTGTCCAAGACAATCAATAGACACACCATATATTTCTTTTGGATCTTGTTTTACAATCCCCACCCCTCCACAAACTTCTCATCTTGCTGATGCGATAATGATCACATCATTATCACATGCAAGACATACATGTAGGTTCAGGACAGTTCATTTGACAATGAACTGAATATCAATCATTAAATGCCAATGCACTCGACAGCCTTGTACATTTATCACTAGTAATGTAGCCAGAGTAGGACTGGTCTCAGCATTTCCTTATCTTGGTCATAGTATCAACCCAAAGATCTATAGATGCAAAATTCTTGGGACTAACAAGACCCCTCCCCCTCCCCCCCCCCCCCCCCCCCCCTATCCTGGTCTTATTCTTGTCAACCCAGATCTCTGGTACACAATTTCTAATGCTAAACACAATTATTTGATAATGGTGTGCTCTATAAAGCAACTAGGGTCTGCGTGAAAAAGAAAAGTTAGAGGTCCATGCAGATAGTAGTAATCGCTCATTTGTGATATGCAAACTATTTATGAAGAGTTTGATTGGGTAACTTGGAGCGCTGCCAGGGCTTCCCAGGGTAGTTACAGTGCAAGAGGTGCTAGCACGCCACTGGTATGAAACTGGAAATGTATGTTTGATGCAGGGCAAGGCCATTGGGGTGTACATGTATACAAACCTGTATGTACAAAGGGGTGTGGGGTGGGAGTGGGGTCTAGGGTGGGGGGTAGGGGGTGGGAGTGGGGTGGAGGCCTAGGGTGGGGAGTGTGGGGAATGGGGGGTAGGATGTGGAGTGGGAGTGTGGGGAATGGGGTGTGGAGTGGGCGTGTGGGGGTGTGGGGGATGGATTAGGAATTGAGACAGCATGCAGTGCTGGGAATGTCTAAATAAAGCAGCAGCAGCCGCAATCTTTTGTACTTTATGGTGTGCAGGTACTGAACGTCTATTGCCGAGGGAGCGGATGCGTGGAGCATTACTTCCGGGTTTCAATTTCCAAAGTTGATTTATCGGTTACGCAGGTTTGGAGTGCACGGTGAACTCTCCCCAATTTCCTTGTTTCTTTCAAATTAATGGAAGCTACATGATAAATCATTATTTCTTACATTTTCATTCCATATCACCAAGGGAGCTTTCACATGGTGTTTTGAAATGTTTATGACATAATTCAGAAGCTTTAACTGGAAAATTACAGGCAGGATTGACAAAGCAGGGCAATGCCTGTTATGAATGCCTACAAATGTTTCACACAAAAACAAAAAAAAAAGATCTTTCCCTGCGAGCATAGGTACAGTAGTTTTAAAAAAAAAGGGTGTTTGTTTGACTTCTGGAATAACTTCAGTTCGAATGCATGTATCAACATGGCACCATGAGATGCACATTTATTAACCCTGAGGACCCAAGCTCCTCTACATTGTGCAACTTATTACTCTTACTTAGTAGGTCTCAGCTAACAAAGAGGAGATTCTTACCCCCCCCCCCCCCCCCCCCCAGGAAAAAAGAAACCAAAGCCAGAATATACATACAACGTAGAGCATCATATAATGGACAGGCTTATATGTTTTTACATCTTCATCTCAAAGAATTGTTGGAATTATTCATGCATTGACGATTCCGCAAGATTCTCGCAAGATTTTACTCTGAGCTACGCAATCAATCATTGAAATGTTATTAGTTTAGTATCAAAAGACACATGATACTGGAGGCCCTTGTTGGGTTAAGGAATTAACTGATATATCCCATTTTTTGATGGTATGAATTGGTCGTAGGTCGATTGAAGCTGATACAAGCACATGGAGCACATGTAATCAGCTGATGAACACAAACTCATCATGTCCTAAAATAAAAAATTGTTTAATAATAATAATGGTATTTACTCTAATCATATTAAATCCCCATATGGAGTCAGTACAATGCATACCTGATCCATTGAGCCCTTTCCTTAATCCTTTTTGGAGGGAGCCTCATGAAAAACTTTATTGAGATGGTCTGAGAATGTCAGGAGCCAATCATTTCAGTCTTTTTTAAAGGTAATACAAAGTTTTGGGAAATTTTGAAAATTGGGTGAATAGTGATTCTTTACCATTTTGATATATTTAGATGTCCCTGTGGATGTATTATAAGCACTAGAAAATTTAGCTCCTAAAACACTTCTGCTTTCGAGAAAAATGGAATATAAAAATTTACCGGTGCTCCCGGTAAATTTCGATAAATTTCAAATAGCGCCTACGGCTGTACAATAGTATCTGCTACCACGTAAATCTCAGAATATGTAGTTGTGATATATAATTTCCAAATGGGAATAGCAAATCGGTCGATTTTAGTCAAGAAACACTGTTTTATAGCTTAATTAATATCATGACCTTGAGAGGGAGCTATACAGCATCAAGAGTGTATTATTTACAATTTCATAACTTTAGACTCGATTTCAACCACGACAACGATCACTAAATATTGTAGGATCTCATATGCTTCCAATATGTTTAATTGAACCAAATTCATGACCCCTTACCAAAACTTTGTATTACCTTTAATCTCTCACAAAGATTCTTATCACAAGATCTCTATATTTACCATTTCCTGTCTTAAAGCTTCTATGTTTCTTTTCATGAATGAGTTATAAATAACTACTAGCTATTACAGGGTATTACTTTAAACAAAACACTGGTGTTTCACACTGTGATATACACCTTCTATGGGAACACACCACATACTGTATACCGGTAAGCAGTTATTGGAGGAAGCCTTCAGAAATACTTATTAAGACAGCCTGAAAATATCAGGAGCCAATCATTTCAGTCTTTTTCTAATCTCTCACAAAGACTCTTATCACAAGATCTCTATATCTATCATTTCCTGTCTTGTAGACACAGCTCCTTGGCTTCTTTTCATGAATGAGTTAGAAATAACTACTAGCTATTACAGAGGTATTACTTTACACAAAACACCGGTGTTTCGCACCGTGATATACACTGTCTATGGGAACACAGCACATACTGTATACGCAGTTATTTTCACAGGGGTTTTATTTTTGCGAGTTTTGTGAATCACTAATTAATCGCGAATTTAACATGCTTAAAAATACTTTCAGCAAGTAATGTTGCATGTCTAAATCACTAAAGTGAACCAGGCTTGCATGTAGCACACAACGTCTATACACTATAGCAGAAGTTGTCTTTTAGCAGAGTTTGAGACTATACTGATTGTAATGGGCACTTCAATAGATTATTTCCATTTATTTCTCCTGAGCTAATCCATATATTATGATGATTGCAATTCTCGGGAATGAGTTCATGATCCACAGAAATAGAATAATTAATGAAAAAGCATATAATTGGTAATGGTTGCGCTTTTTAAAAGCAAATTAAAAAAATGATAAATTTGTCCTTGAAGGAAACCTCACTCCAAAGAATAAATGCAGGTATTCTGAAAAATGAGATGTATTCCTGCCCTTTGATGTACAATATTCGTAACAAAAATTTACAAGAGATATATAAATGAAGAGATTCTTGTCATGATGTGATACCTTTTAACATGACATGATTTGCTTGAAAATGTGACGTATCAGTTGAAGTTGTACCTGTATTATGCACCAAGCTTCAGTTGGAAAGATTTTTTAAATCAATAGTAAAACCTTTACTTTTCAATGAGGAAAATTCATAGATGAGAAGATAGAAATTATATTTGGTGAAAAATATATAACAGGGGAACAATTGTAACTAATTCATTTAAAAATACTAATATATAGTAGTTGACAAATCTATTGCCCATGTTGTGCTGAGAAAGTGAACATTATTCTTGCTTTATGCCTCTCTCATACACTTTGGTGGGGAATCTTGTAGATTATTAAATGGGCAAGAATATAATAATTCTCTCAGAACAAGTAAAGTCATTTCTTGGGGTGAGGTTTCCTTTAAGCCCTTCAAAGGCAAAAATATCTTTACACATAAATATATGCTTATACAGTAGGTGCCTTAATGTTCTTTATATAACATCCCTTATATATCATCGCCATGGGGACAGACCTCTTAATATTGAAATATGAATATGTTGTCTTCTGGAAAATAGACAATATTTTCTTTCGATATGATATTAATTTTCCTGGTATGAAATATAATCCTGAATGCGATGAAAAGCGTTGATTGAGACGTACTTGACTGCAGGGCGAGTACGTCTACAATTTCATCTTCCCTGTGTATATCCTCAGGCAGCATACATGTCGAAAAAAACGTGCAATAAAACATAATTAACTGCAGGCTGAATGCATCCTGTCTTCATATCTATCTTTCTGATATGGAGTCAAAGGCAGAATGGAATGAAAGTTTTCAGTGAGACTTGATTGGCGGCAGGATAAGCACATCTTGACTTGGAATTCAACTTTCCGAGGTAGTGTCTCATATAGAACGGGAAGAAAATGTTCAGTGAAACGTAGATAACCATGTTGTGAACAGGTCTAGATTCCATGTTCGTCTCTTCCGGCCATCAAGTCTCATGCAGATGGGGTCCAAAAACGTGCAGCCAATCGGACATGGCTGTAGTGCGAACATACCTCGGTTTGATACTCGTCTTCCCATCATGAAGTTTTCATGCAGGAAGAGATTAGAACGTTCAGTGAACATAGCTGACTCTAAGATCTGACTTGAGTGGAGAAAGTCCCGGACTACCAACTGGCAGATTCTTCAAATAACTTGGTAGGTTCCTTGGCTGCAGCCTCTGTAATGATAATTCATTTTATAAAACACAAATTTTATTACATTAGAGTAACAAAGGAGGGAGATACTTAAGTTACTTTCTAATCATTGGTTTCAAATACCATAAATGTCGGTTGAAAGCCTTGGTCATTAAGGTAATATGACACAATGATCTGCTAGGTAAATATCAGGACAAATATTTTGGTCTACCATAATATCAAGAACAATTCAATTTCAACACTCAGATTCTTAGGCGCAATGTGCGGCCCACAGCACGAGAAGGGTTAAACATAATGCGCATAATTTTCCATTTCATTATTTTGTCAGTATAGCAATCAGCACACAAATAGACGAGATAGCAGACCACAGCAAAGAAGGCTACCATTATACTCGACCTATTATTGAAGGTTCAGTGACACAAAGACGTAACTCCATATTTGCCAAAATGAGTATTTGATATCAAAATGTTCAGAAAAATGTGGGCTTTCCAGGAAAACACAAAGACTTACTCCACCCAACACCCCATTCCAGTCAATGGCTAGTGAAACATAGACTGAACTCCTCGTGGCCCAAGTGCTCAGTGACACATAAACCACTTTTTCTCAAAATGGCTAAAATGGAGTTATGTCTTTGTGTCACTGACCCCTCAACATGAACCATTATGTGAAGGGTTATCATGATGGATTCCCTGTTGTTCATATTCATTGTGTTTCCAAGAAATATGGAGGTTGGTAGTAGTACTGGCACGCTCCACCGACACCGATATTCATCACTCAACAACCCTAGGCAGTGAAAGCACAGCTGCAGGTGCTGGGGCCCGTTTCATAAAACTTTTTTATCTATAACAAATGCTTAATTTCTATGACAAATTTGCTCTCAGCAATCAGATGCCTTGATTTCAGTAGCTTATAACAGTAGCTTGTAACTTGTTATTGATATCAAGTTTCATGAAACAGGGCCCAGAACTTATAATGCTGGCTCCTATGACAACCATTATACCGATGATCGCCATGAGTGAGATCTAATGGAATACAGTCTACCAGTCTACCACGTGAAGTGATATTGTACTGGTACAGTTTTTTGTTATCCTTTACATGAAAGGGATATGTAAGAAAGGAGGTGGTGGGGGGGGGGGAGGGTGATATTAAGAATGAAGATTTAAAACAATTAGAACATTTTATAGACAATCTGATAAAATTAGTCTCTGATATATTTTAGCTTTAAAATAAAACAGTCTAGATTGGTGTGGATCTCTATAATGTAAAAAAGAGGCCGTTTGTGAAGCTTTTACCATTTTCCACTTTACTGTGCTCAATGTTCTCTACAGTGCACATGTATTTTAACAATAATAATCTTAGCTTCTTGGAAAAATCTCAACGAGCTATTATAAAATAACCCTTCATAATTTCTTTTCTCTTTTCTATCCCAACTTTTGAATGAAATTGCTATACATCAAAGCCAATAAAACAATTATGGTGCCAACTTGCATCGCCAATTTTGCCCATAGTTATTTATATCATAAGTCAATATTTCTCAACTATTTTCCCTAACATGAGAACATGGCAAATTCATTTTACGATGAATTTCAGTTTGCCATCAGAGCCCCATTACACAAAACTTCTCATCAGTGACAACCAACAGTTTTTTGTTACAAGCTACTGAAATCCTTGCTTTTGATTGGCTTTCAGTAGATTTGGCACATATATTTGTCATTTGTCATTGAAAAGGCTTTGTGAAATGGGTCCCGGGTCCCCATCGCTCTCCTAGGTAAAGGGCGGCACACATACATGTAGATAAATGTCTTAAAGCTTATCTGTACTAGTTTATAGGAGGGATTATACCACCCTGCAAGGTCACTGGACAGGTGGTTATCTCATCAACTCAGCTCTCAATTAACATAAGAAAAAGACGATCATGGGGGACCAATGGTCACGGATTAGGCATTGTTTTCTATATAGAGGGAGCAAGTAGCTACAAGTAGTGCAGTGGGGCTTTAAAGAGGGACATAAGAGTCGCCCTTGGGATTCCAACTCAAACACATGAATGATTCAATGCTGAATCATTAATCCTTGAATATTTAATGACATTGCCGTAATAATTTCATAGCTACTTATCCACACCTCTGATACATTTTTCTAAATCTTTTATAATATTGCTGTGTGATGTTACCATTGTCATGTTGCTTTATTTTGTTTGTATGTTGGTGTTTGTATTTTGCTGTTTGTATTTTGATGTTTGTTTTATGATGTAAATATCTGATTACTTTGTAAAACAGGCAATACCAGCCTTGAGGTTGCATGCCATGTTTTTTTTTGTTATAACCCAAACCAATTCAATACTTTATTTATTTCTCATGTCTTCATCTCATGGTATCTTTGGAATGCCCAGTAAATACTACAACTAAAGATAATAATAATACTGGATTCATAGCATGCAAATTATCCAAGAGACCATTCATTACTTGCTGCATGTCGGATGTAACTTTGGAAAGTTTTTGAGGGTTTAGTATTACTGACTATAGAGTGCACTCATTTTTGAGCCAACGACTTAGAAATTAAAGATATACATTTCTGATACCTCAGTCACACTGTCATACAACTACAGACCGACTCCAATTCGACCGATCCTTGGCCACAGAAGTAATGTAACATTTGTTTTGTTCTGGTGTTGATCTGGTGTCGGTCTGGTGTCGGTCTTGTCGCCGTGACTAAGGTATCATCATTGATTGTTAGGGATAGAAATTACCATTATCCTCACTGCTTGCCCTGTCCAGTTTCCTGCCTTCTGAAGATGGTATAGGTGGAGTAACGCTCTTTCTCGAGACAAAGGGGGTAGCACTAAAAAGAGGATAGATCATTTTCAAAACGAAAATTAGTCAATGAAATATTATTATTCCAGTCAACATCTATCTTATTCCAAGACCATATTTATTGGTATTGATAATAATAATAATAATAATAATAATAATCTTTAAAGTCCACTCCAAATTTTATTAAGTTAAACCGAAGATGGAAATTCTTTTTGCCCAATTGATCGTGAGCCCGGCAGCCACTGAGCAGCGCCAGATCGACGTTGCTCTATCCAGACCTGGCTCTATCCCTTATTGTTGAACGCCAAACAAGGTAGCAGCAACTCCCGTCTCTTAACGATGAAGGTTTCTCTATCAATAGGATGAGCATGTTCGAGTGAGATTACTTTTGAATTGCTTGTACCAAGAGAACAGGGCATTGCTTTCATTTCATAGTATTCTTTGATTGATGCTAGGTTGGCTGTACCTTGGACATTCTTTGAAATTTGCTCTGATGTAGAAATATATTTACTGACTAAAGAATGAATAATAACTCAGTTTAGAGCCAATAACCTGGGACCTGTCTTACAAAGAGTTGTGAATGATCCAAATCAATTGCAAGTCCTCCAATCAATCGCAAGTTTGCAGTCTTTATCTCTTATGTACATAGTTGCGAATGAAGTTGCGATTGATATCAACTCTTTGTAAGTTTTGTAAATCAAGTTTTCCTGTTGACATCCTGCATAAATATTCTTGATACAGACTAAAAAAAAAATGATAAAGAAATATCTGCCACCCCATGAAATCTCATTGAACTCACTTTGGATCCATCTGTTTGAGCTTCTTGGCCGTGCTCGACATAAAGCTAGCAACCTCTGGGTCGTCAAAATCGCCCAATTTATCCGGGGACTCGTCAACCATGGCACGCTTCTTTCCGCGAGGGCTTCCGGGTGTCTTTGCCTCGGTGGCGGAGGAGGGGGCTTCTTGGAAAGCTGGGAAGGGGACAAAGTCTCCAGCCATGAACTGGGATTTCTTGTAGTCAGCGTAGGACGTGACCTGGTAGAGAGAGCTCTTCTCGATGGTCCGTCGAACTGTGAAGAGAAAAGGTATTGAAGTTGAGTAAAATCAGTGAAAACAGTACTTACTAAAGATGTTTACCAGTGTTTTGTGTTAAGTAAAACTCCTGTAATAGGTAGTAGATATTTCTAACTCATTCATGAATAGAAGCCGAGGAGCTGAGTGTACAAGACAGGAAAGGGTAAATATAGAGATCTTGTGATAAGAGTCTTTGTGAGAGATTAAAAAAAATTCACTGAAAACAATACTTACTAAACATGTTTACTGACAGCAGGGATAATAAACTAAGCTTTTTTTTTAAGGGGCTCCTAATTGAATTATCTAGATTCTGCATGCATACAGTGTACTTCCAAGAAAATCCGTAAGCCATAGACCTATGGTGACAGAGCACTGACATGAGGAGGCCCAAAACTTTGGAACGCTCTCCCAGTATCGCTAAGATCGATGACAGGCATTGAGGTGATTAAGAAAGGACTAAAAACTTATCTCTTTGATATAAGTGGTTTTTATTAGCGATTATGAATTATAAATTGTAAAGCACTCCTGAAATGCACTAATACATGTAGGAGAACAAATATAATGTGATGACCTGAGGTCTACGTTAACATTTTGAAATTTAATAAGTCCAGCCATAGCTTTTGGGTTCCCTGTGTCCCAGGTGCCTGTTAATGTTGTTTATAACGGGCAATCACTGTTTTTGATATCCTGTACTCTACCTCTACCTCATCTCTTCCCTCCCAGAGCTCCTCGTTTTCTGTCACCTTCTTTTTCTCCCTCCTTCTCTTTCTCCCTCACATTTCCTTTCTGTTCTACTCCATGCAACTCCACCCTCTCTCTCCCATTTGTTCTTTTCTCTGTTCTTTCCTCATACCCCTTTTCTGGCAGAAAAGGGGTGAATGTTTCAGAGCACTTTTAAATTAATTTATTCCATGCATTCTGTGCATTATCGAGATTCATTTTGAAATGCCAGTTTTCAAGTTTACATGTCAGTTTTGTTACTGCTATCATTGCTATTATTATTATTGTTATTATTATTATTGTTGTATTTTCTTTGTATTCTCGAATGTATTTATATATTGTTTATGTTGTTTGTATACATGTATGTACGTCACTTGCCAGTGGAGGATGAATTTCTGTATTTTTGAAAAATCAGACAATAAATTATCTTGAATCTTGAATCTTGATAAAAGCTGCTGTCAGTGGTAGATATTCTATATGATTTTTAATCTTTTCCTAGCTACTTGTTAAAACTGTTTAAAAAACATTGCCATAGATACACTTTGAAGTGTTACAATTCTGCATAAAAATGCTAGTTTCAGTGTTAATTTGTGTTTAAAGAGGTTGCAGGGATTCGCATGGCGAACATCTCAAACTCGTACGAAGGCCAAAATGTTGATAAAAGACAAATCTTAATTGAAAACTCCTAAATGTTTGATGGAACAATATTCATTATTAGCAGAATTTAAGTCATTTTTCTTTTCAAATATGAAGTTTACAACTAGCAGGATTTTATTCACCCCATTCGATGTGGAAAACAAGGTCTATTGATCTGAAATTGTGCACATACTTTCATAAACGCGTCTTGCTGCCACAGATAAATTTTGAGACAAGTTTTTGAGGGCTTGCAAATCCCTGAAAAGGGCTTGAAATATATTGCATGGGGAGATGAAAAAATAAAAAGGCTAGCGGTTTCTGTTTCATGAGAAGAAATTATGTAACTCGCAGTTTAACCTTTGAACTTTCAATTCAATTCAATTCAATTCAATTTGATTTTATTCAAGTCCATTTAAAAAAAAGTACATTGAAAAACATTGTACATTGACAACATATTTACATGTAGGATACACAGTATACATTGAACTTTAAACACACAATTAAAAAGAGAAGTAAAGACAAGAGTAAGAAATCAAGGAAATAGATAATGAACATGAAATGGAAATTGTAAAAGAACCAAATAAAGGTTCTGTCGAGGCAATTCCCAGCTTATTAAAATACCGAAATTTTTACTGATAAAGAATTAGAAAAGCATAGTGACATTATGGCAAAAAAAGAGTTTAAAAGTTATAAAAGTTTAAAAGTTATAAAAGTTAGGATGGATTAATTATTTTGTAGAGTTTGTGAATAAAAAAACCTTAAGTTTTGATTTAAAAGAATTAAGAAACGAAATTGTTTTAATATAATAAGGAAGAGAGTTCCATGTTGACGGTCCTTTTGATTTGAAAGAAAAAGATGATGCAGTATTTTTACATTTTTCGACATAGTAATTTTCTGGATTTCTGGTATTATAATTATGCATTTCTGTTTTACATTTAATAATAGAGACAAGATTATATGGTAATTTGTTATGATTATGTTTAAAGACCATTAATGAGATACAGTAGTCATTCAATTGATAGATTGTGAGAAGATTAAGTTGTTTAAATAGTGGTTGTGAAGGAGCAGTATAGTGAGACATTGAACATATTCTTATAATCTTTTTTGAACTTTGTTAGAACAGCGATGGTTTATGGTTCAGAGACTTTGAATGTGAAGACAGTAGAAAAAGATTTCTTGAGACCAACAGACAGAGCCATGATACAGATAACATGAAGTGTGAAACTGTCCGATAGAAAGAACATAAGTGAGCTCATGGAAAGATTAGGTCGGGAAGAAACGTTAGTAGAACTGGTAAAAAAAGTGGATTGAAAAGGGAAGATGATGAACCTGTGAAAAGAGTATGGAATCTGTAAGTGGATGGTATAAGAGGGAAGGAACGACCGAAGATTTCATGGAAAGAAACGGTGAAGAAAGGAAGCAGCAAAGTTGGTCTTAATGAGAAGGATGTTTGAGTCAAGAAGAAGTGGAGGGAAGGAGTGTCATCATGGTGCGAAAGTCAGTAATCCCTCGTAAGTGGGAAAATGCTGACTTTAAAACACGATTCTGATGATGATGATGACAATGTTCTTGGGAGACAATAGCTGTCAATGACTAGGGGGGGGGGATTATTGAGAGTGCATTTAAACTTGCAATATCACTTAATAATTGAAAGCCATAATAAAAGTATAGTATAGTGACATGGAAGCTCTAACATAAAGAGGAAGAAAGGTTAGAGAGTGCCCTAAATGTCAATGATCTACATAATCTATTTGCATCATGTTCTACTGCGAAATGAACAAGAGAGGAAGCTGTATACAGTGACCAGGCGGTCAAGATAGTCAATCTGGGAATTGAATTTCATAGACCCTTTCACTCCGGAAGCGATGTACAAAGAATACATGTATAAATCCTCTAGTTTTTCAGTTCCAAGTGCAAGGTTTCCACGGAGGTAGGATTTCAAATGGCATTTAAATACAGGATGTCTCTTTCCTAGCACAGTGTACATTTCATATATATAACATGTTTTATTTTGTATACATCTGGGGAGTGTTTCACAAAGACTAAGATTGACTTTTAAGTTTGACTTAACTATGACAGGCCATACATGCCACTGGTTGCTCTCACCATTATGATCTTTAGATGATATTTTTTCCTTCAATATTGAACTATCAGAACATTTAAATGCCTAGATTTGTGACCATGATTTGTACGTCCCTTGAGAGACAAATGCCAGTAAATGGTGAGGGAAAACAGTGGCATGAACGGCCTGCCATAGTTAAGTCCAACTTAAAGTCGATTTTAGTCTTTGTGAAACACTCCCCTGGGCCTATATTCATAAAACCTTTGCTAATTACATAGACAAAAGGACATAGCTTGAGATAATAACTAGGCTGAGTAAAGTTTTTAAGAATAAGTGCCCTGGGCCCACATTCATAAACCCTTACTAACCCTAGTTTGTAAACTGAAATGAAATGCTTTTTTTTTACATTTCTGATGTGAAAATAATGTTACATGGATAAATAATGATATATAATGAATAATAAATAAATAATACAAAATGAATAATAAGTAATAAATAATGAATAATGAATATTGAATAAATAACAGTTAATGAACAATAAATAAATAACACAAAATAAATAATAAGTAATAAATAATAAATTGATAATAAATATTATTAGTTAACAAATAATAAACAATAAATAAATAAAAAATACTGAATGAATAATAAATAATGAATAATAAATAATAAATAATCAATAATGAATAATAAATAATGAATAATAAATAAATAATGATAATATATATATTTCTTACCCTGTGAGGCTCTATCTTTCTTCATCAAGCCAACCATAGCGGACTTGTCGTCAATCCAGCTGATCATGATGTTACCAAAGGGAGTGAAGAGGTCATAGAGGTCAGTTGATTTCCATTCTGACGGAAAGCGCACATGGAAGATGTGATCTCTGGAAGGTTGCACTGAGATTGATGAAACAAAAATAATGATTTCATTGATTATATCTTTTGATCATAATGATGATTGGTTTACCTGACTGCTAAAGAGTATGTACCGGTACATGTATATGATTGTAAGTAAAAAACCAGGGGACCGACGGCTTTAAGTCCTCTCTGATGGACTTGGTAATGAGGATTAATGCCTTACTGCTAAGAAAGCATGTACATGATTGTAAGTATTAAAACAACAAGGGGACCGACGACTTTAAGTCCTCTTTGAGGGACTTGGTAATGAGGATTAATGCCTTACTGCTAAGATTTAGCATACATGTATATGATTGTAAGTAAACAGCCAGGTAACCAACAGCTTTAAGTCCCTCTCTGAGGGACTTGGTAATGAAGAATAATGCCTTACCAAAGGGCACGAGCACATTGACTTCTGAACCCAGGACCTCCTGGTTATGAGCCCACTGCTCTACCACTGAGCCATCGAGCCTCTTTCACAATAATTAATTCAAGAGGTCACAGCAATGTAGAGATAACATTCAGCAAATAATTTAATACACACATTTCCATTACTACATGAATAATAGAGAATCATATTGTCCCTAAATTAGTTGTGATGTGTGCCTGTGGAAGGTTGGACTGGCATACAAAAAGAGATGATATGGTATGATGATTTAATTCTTTTAACCCCCTTCTCCCCCCCCCCCCCCCATAACCAAAAAATTAAACCAAAACCTATCAGATGACTTCCTCAAATTTATAACATTCTTGATTTTGTTTTTTGATAAGGAAATGGGGGGAGGTGATGCCATTCATGTGAACCCAACAGCTGAATCAGAGGATTAATCTACATTCAGTTATTGTCATTGGGAGTTTGGAATGAAAAGATTAAATGTATCATGAAAATCGAATGTGATGAGCTTGTCTTTTGTTCAACATCTGTATGGCTCGTTCTCATATTTAAGAAAAAAAGAAGAAAATTCACTTCAGAATGTACTTTAGCATGTACTGTATGGGCTGTTTTCATGAGGTCATGTATAGGTACGTGATAATATTTGGTTGCTAGCCCTAGTTCTTTGGATCTATAGAAAAGAGATTTTTAACGAGTGATTGGCTTTTGGCATCCTTTTTATAAATTCATTCATAGAATTATTATACAGAACATATATACCGGTACCTTATTCAGCACTCAAATCTGGGAAATCAAAGCACATTGTTTGTCTCAATTTTAAAGGTAAAGACCAGTTTTGGAAACGCCCCCCTCTCAAAAAATGAAATGGAAGCTCTTATTACCAATCATGTGAAAGAATATGTTTTTACTAATACATGATGATACAAATTTTGCCGAGAAGCCGCCTACTTATTAATATATTTGGTAAATTAGTATATATCTATTTGGACCCGATAGATATAACGCATGTCTCGCGCACGTGTGCATAGTCCCATATACATCTTTTGTGTGCAGTGCTTGTAACTTTACCAAGACTAGGCCAAATTTCTTATCATTTTGATGATTCCAGAACCTTGCAGTACACACCAATACTTGTATGCTAGATGATCAACCTTTTCTGATCGATTCCACAACGTTTCTTTCACAATGCAATCGCATGACCAGAACTGATCTTTATCTTTAATCATTTTTTTAATTAATACCGGTACAGCAATTTAAAGAATTAACATGAAGTTGTGGTGCATATTTATTCTGTAAATGCGCAAGACATTTAAAAATGGAGGTTCCTCTATTTCATGCTTGTTGGTGTGAAGTATATAAAAATACAGGCTTAATTCCCTTCTGGCTCCAAAAAGTGTGTGCATGATACATTGATAGCTGATTGAATTAAACTCCAAAGGGGGTCTTTTTCAGCTTTTGTTTGGGATCCCCTCCCCTACAAGCATAATTTTCCAGACAAATGGGTTGGTAAGAAAAGAAGACAGATAGGTATTATTTCACCATAAATGGACAAAGAACTCAATTTAAAAGACTGAAATCTTCTGTAGATAACCAGTTTCTACACTCTATTTTATTGACAAAAATGCTTGAACATGTTTATTTACTTGTTTGTTTCCATGGAAATAACAAGTTCATATCAAGTATGAATTGGAGCGATCAAGCGATTAATCGCAAATCAGTCTAGTCTCAACATAACGTCTGCTGAGAGCCAGAAAGGTATTATAAACTCTTAACTTTTAATTTCCAGGCACCTAAACTCTATTGTGTAAGAAAGATCTCTCATATTTTGTGGTTCATTAAACAATTGTGGAAGTTGCCTCGTTTTGCTGCAAACTGTAAAAATGTATGATTTGTTGACAAAAACCGCAAGGGTATACATCCGTATACCGATGTCATACATTTTTTAAATTAAAACAAAAGTTTCAAATTTGCCCATTCTGTCAGATTTGATGTTTGCAGCTGGCAAATATGAACAAACTTGGCCTTGGTTTGCTACAAAATGTGAAAATAAAATGCCGTCATAACATTGTTTTTTTGTTGTTGGGGGAGGGAGGGGGGGAGGGGGGATGAAAGCTGCAAGGGTTGGGGTTGATCACTTTTAACACAACACGTAAGTGCTTCAAATCTACCCAATTGGCAATAAATCATTTAATATTATGATTTGAGAGAGAGAGAGAGAGAGAAGAAAGAGAAGGAAAGAGATCAAAACACACAAATTACACATTACATGCCAGTGCCATTCAGGCACTTCCAGGGTGCATGGTAATGCCTGGTGAAAGGAACAGACCGAGTTAATTGGAGTATGACCATGAAAAAGTGACCAGAATAAACGGTATGCATCCGTAGACATATAGAGCAATGTATTCAATTGCATTCAGAAGAGAGAAAAAGGGGGCAGCCATAATAGATTATGGCAAAACCACAATCCATATAACATTCAAAAGAAAATTTTGATCAACGAGTACAGTTCTGATGACAAATCTTTCAAAAGACATGTTAATAATCCAATTAATAAAATGGTTGCAAGATTGTATTAATATTGGGAGTGGGGTTGTAACTGATGGGGGGATTTTGGTTAGTGGAATTGAAGTGGTTGAGCAATGCATGCTCTTTTTTGTCAACATGCAAGCCACATTTAATTAGAGTTTCTAAGAAGGGTGATAACTGCCCAGGGGTAGGGTAGAGCAGTGAGTGGTCTTGTAACCCTGAAGTCTCAGATTCAAAACACAATTAATGCACTCAGTCAGTGCCCTAATAAGGTACAGTCAAACCTGCTTTAGGGACCACCTGTATAAAAAGACCATCTGTCTGCAAGAAATGGTTTCTCATTGAAACATGTTCTAAAGGAACTTGTACATAAAGACCACCTGTCCATAAAGACCACTTTTCCTGTCTCCCTTTGGTGTTCTTTATAGACAGGTTTCACTGTCTCAATGCTTACTTAGAAGTCCCTTTGAAGGGATTAAGGTCAATATGTTTACTAGTTGCTTATCAATACGCTAACACTTGCTTTCTTGGCAGTCTGGTAAAACAACAACCAAAACAATGATTAAAGGTAAAGACCAGTAATGGTCATGCGATTGCATTGTGAAAGAAACGTTGTGGAATCGATCAGAAAAGGTTGATCATCTAGCATCTAGCATCTGCAAGGTTCTGGAATCATCAAAATAATAAGAAATTTGGCCCATTCTTCGTAAAGTTACAAGCACTATACACAGAAAGATGTCTATGGGACTACCCTATATCTCTCACAGTCCATGAGAGAAACAAATTTACCAAATATATGATTTAGTAGGCGGTTTCCCGGCAAATTTTTTATCATCATGTATTAGTCAAAACATATTCTTTCACATGATTGGTAATGAGAGCTTCCATTTCATTTTTTGAAATTGGGGCGTTTCCAATACTGGTCTTTACCTTTAATTAATTAATGGAGACTTCCTGAAGCATTACACATCTCAATTCTAATGGCACTTGAGGAATATTTAAATTGAATGAAAACAATAATTATACAATATTTATGGAGCGCATAATAAACTAAAGTTTCTCTATGCGCTGTAAAATAACTTTTTTGTTTTGTTTTAATGAGAAGAAAAAAACAGGTATTTAAATACAAATATCAGACCCCACCCCTCTCTTTGCCAACCAACACCGACATACATACCTGCAAATGTATTGTAATAGATATAGTATTTTATTTTAAAATACATTAAAAAGTACATTTTGGAATTGTCTGTTAGAGTTAGAGACTCTTCCTTGGCACAAAAGCAACTCAAAATCTGAACTTTACAATTTTCAAGGTTACATCACATTGAAAGAGCAGAGGAGGGCAAACATTTTCACATAAATTAACACTTTCAACAGGCTGGATTCAACCTTTAAAGGGATCGTTTAACAATGTTAAATCTGAGATACACGGCCCTACGTGTTATCAGTGTCTGTGATATGGTGTAATATTGAAGCCCTAAAAAAATTGCGCTTCAAAATGATCAAGAAGTGCCTCAAAAACGTAAAAATCTTTGAGTGACCGGTTTTACCATACTCGTTTTCCCCAATAGACTGTAGTGTTATGAAACCGTCAGGCGAACGGTTTTCAAAATTTGTAATTCCAATCATAAATATCTTGATAATCAGACAGGCGATCGGCTTGTAAAAATTGTGGGGTTTCTGACTGACCTAAAGGTTTATAATTATCATTGCATCATGAGCTTAATCCAGAATTTTGTTTCAGAATCTGAGACAAAGTTACCGGATCCCTTTAATACTGTTGGATCGATCACGCTAACAGACAAGTGTAAATGTACCATTTCAATAATGTTGTAAATCCTCTGCCCTTCTGAATAGCGATTCAACATTTGAGTTCTATAGAGCGAACACGTTTCAATATACGTTTCAAAGCCATAAGGACGTTAAACTCATATGAACACAACCGTACAAGTTTTAATGCCCTACTGAATAGAGATTCAACATTTGAGTTTTAGAGCAAACCGTATCGATGTTGCCTGCTCAAAGCCATAAGGACATTAAACTCCTATGAAGACAACCGTACAAGTTTTAATGCCCTTCTGAATAGAGATTCAACATTTGAGTTTTAGAGCAAACCGTATCAATGTTGCCTGCTCAAAGCCATAAGGACATTAAACTCATATGAACACAACCATACAAGTTTTAATGCCGTTCTGAATAGCAATTTAACATTTGAGTTTTATAGAGCGAACACGCTTCAATATACGTTTCAAAGCCAAAAGGACATTAAACTCATATGGACACAACCGTACAAGATTGAATGCCCTTGTGAATTGAGATTTAACATTTGAGTTTTAGAGCAAACCATATCAATGTTGCCTGCTCAAAGCCATAAGGACATTAAACTCATATGAACACAACCATACAAGTTTAAATGCCGTTCTGAATAGAGACTTAACATTTGAGTTTTATAGAGCGAACACGCTTCAATATACGTTTCAAGGCCAAAAGGACATTAAACTCCCATGAACACAACCGTACAAGTTTTAACGCCCTTCTGAATAGAGATTCAACATTCGAGTTTTAGAGCAAACCGTATCTATGTTGCCTGCTCAAAGCCATAAGGACATTAAACTCCTATGAACACAACCGTACAAGTTTAAATGCCGTTCTGAATTGAGATTTAACATTTGAGTTTTATAGAGCGAACACGCTTCAATATACGTTTCAAGGCCAAAAGGACATTAAACTCCCATGAACACAGCCGTACAAGTTTTAACGCCCTTCTGAATAGAGATTTAACATTCGAGTTTTAGAGCAAACCGTATCTATGTTGCCTGCTCAAAGCCATAAGGACATTAAACTCCTATGAACACAACCGTACAAGTTTTAATGCCCTTCTGAATAGAGATTCAACATTTGAGTTTTATAGAGCGAACACGCTTCAATATACGTTTCAAAGCCAAAAGGACATTAAACTCCCATGAACACAACCGTACAAGATTGAATGCCCTTCTGAATAGAGATTTAACATTTGAGTTTTAGAGCAAACCGTATCAATGTTGCCTGCTCGAAGCCATAAGGACATTAAACTCCTATGAACACAACCGTACAAGTTTAAATGCCGTTCTGAATAGAGACTTAACATTTGAGTTTTATAGAGCGAACACGCTTCAATATACGTTTCAAAGCCAAAAGGACATTAAACTCCCATGAACACAACCGTACAAGATTGAATGCCCTTCTGAATAGAGATTTAACATTTGAGTTTTAGAGCAAACCGTATCAATGTTGCCTGCTTGAAGCCATAAGGACATTAAACTCCTATGAACACAACCGTACAAGTTTAAATGCCGTTCTGAATTGAGATTTAACATTTGAGTTTTATAGAGCGAACACGCTTCAATATACGTTTCAAAGCCAAAAGGACATTAAACTCCCATGAACACAACCGTACAAGATTGAATGCCCTTCTGAATAGAGATTTAACATTTGAGTTTTAGAGCAAACCGTATCTATGTTGCCTGCTCGAAGCCATAAGGACATTAAACTCCTATGAACACAACCGTACAAGTTTAAATGCCGTTCTGAATAGAGACTTAACATTTGAGTTTTATAGAGCGAACACGCTTCAATATACGTTTCAAGGCCATAAGGACATTAAACTCCCATGAACACAACCGTACAAGTTTTAACGCCCTTCTGAATAGAGATTTAACATTCGAGTTTTAGAGCAAACCGTATCTATGTTGCCTGCTCAAAGCCATAAGGACATTAAACTCCTATGAACACAACCATACAAGTTTAAATGCCGTTCTGAATTGAGATTTAACATTTGAGTTTTATAGAGCGAACACGCTTCAATATACGTTTCAAGGCCAAAAGGACATTAAACTCCCATGAACACAACCGTACAAGTTTTAACGCCCTTATGAATAGAGATTTAACATTTGAGTTTTAGAGCAAACCGTATCTATGTTGCCTGCTCAAAGCCATAAGGACATTAAACTCCTATGAACACAACCATACAAGTTTAAATGCCGTTCTGAATAGAGATTTAAGATTTGAGTTTTAGAGCGAACACGTTTCAATATACGTTTCAAAGCCATAAGGACATTAAACTCATATGAACACAACCGTACAAGATTGAATGCCCTACTGAATAGAGATTTGACATTTGAGTTTTAGAGCAAACCGTATCTATGTTGCCTGCTCGAAGCAAACTCCTATGAACACAACCATACAAGATTTAATGCCTTTCTGGCTCTCAGCAGATCAGATTACCTCTTGGTGCACTGTACTTTTCTGGTATTGTTATGGAAATGGCATTTGTCAGATCAGATTGAAATGCATGTACGACAAAGAAGAACACTACAAACTGGGTGAGGCAAGCACGGCTTTCACAGATATATGGTAGCCTGCTTGCATGCATTAACATGTGGAATGGGATTTTCTTTTCGTTTTTTTTCAAGAGGGGGGGGGGGGGGGGGCACACAACAGTAAAAGAGACCTATCACTAAAACTGTTTTGCTCTGAAGTTTTTGGTTAATTCTCATGTATACTATATAAAAAAGTCACAACTATTGATCACTTTGCTGTCCCATTTTTTTACCACAAATAGAAGGGGGAAAAAAGGGGGGAAAACTGTTATACTTAGTCTGATCAAAGCTCTAGTAAGGCTATGAACTTAATAATCATCAGATAATATACATACCGGTACATAAAATATTGTAATGAGATTAGTAACATATGGGACAAAATACTTTCAAAGAAAAATTGCATTTAAAAAAAAAGTAAAAGCAACTAGTAAAGAACCGATTACTGCATGTAATCTACAATGTCTTCTTTGAGAAGTATGTCATGTCGTAGAGTTCACTCAGAAAGGCTATCGTAAGCACAGCATAATTTTTGGAGAGCATCGGAGCAACATCCTCCCTTGGACTACCGACCTTGGACTCCCTCAGGCAGAAACATCATGCACATAAGGCCTGTCCTCATCAGCTCAAGTTTGCCAAATAACCCCCTATTTGAACTATCCCGATTACAAATTAACCAGTTAATTTGTGTCTTCATCAGCCCGCAGTTGTAATTAGCGGGATATTTGATGATTTTGATCTAGAAAATATCCCAAGAAATCTTGGTCTCGTTTCCAAAATATCTGCTACCGGTATTTGGGAAATAGCGGGCTAATTTGCGCCCATCCGAGTTATTTTGTGATGAGCCTATACATGGAGGTCTGGTGAAGACGCAATTTCGAGCTTCAGGATAATATCCCAATTCTGAAAATAGCAGGTTATTTGGCAAACTCAAGCTGATGAAGACAGGCCTGAAGTCATTACTGTTTCTTGCATGTCACATCATCAAAGTGTTAAAGCAAACTGGAAAGAATTACAAAGGATTCATGTCAACACCCCGAGGGAGACAAGACCAAACAACTGAGGGGGTAATCACTCTTTGGTGAGCTATCTACCTCCCAGAGTTGAGCCAACTTAGTTCAAGCGAGGGAGCAATAACTTTTATATGGAAAATAATGTTTTGCTGTGGGCAGGCTTGTTTTTATAAATATATACATACCAGTACAAAATAAAGAATTTAAAAGAGGAAAAAGCTAGATACATTTACAGTAGCTCTATTCAGAGCCATTAATAAAATAACACTTCCTGGAGTTCCAGTGGCATGCATGCCAAACATAGCAGCATAACACTATATTGTTACCTCACTGATAGTGATTTGGCAAAACTATAATGTATAAATGGCTCTGGCCACTGTGATTACCCTTTGTATATTTATCCCATAGCAATCAAGTATCAAGCTAAATTGATGATATTATCTGCTGAGAGCAAGAAGACTCGCATCATTCTATGAGTTTATGCATTTCTGGCTTTCAAGCTGTGATATCATGAATATAGGCATATTATTGCATGAAGGTATGTGTGTATCATATACATTAATATTGCTAGGGTTGAATTGGCAATCATCCAAGAAAATGTCTTATTTGGCTATTAAAATATTCAGTTTTCATGACTTAACTACCATAGAATTCTGTTTCCATGACTTAAACATCACAGGATACAGCTTTCGTGACTTCAATATCACAGGACTCAGTCGTCATGACTTAAGGACAATCATGAGATACCGGTATACAATTTTTTGTATTCGCTTACAGTTTGTCTAATGCCTCAAATAAAAAGCTGAGTAAACATTTTTTTAGAAAGAAAGAGACAACAAATTAAATGAACGATCAAGGCAAAATTATTGAAAACTCAAAAAATAAAAAGGAAATTAAAAAACTTACAATCTGGTCCGTCTAAATTCAAGTATGGCATGTCTGCAATTCTGTGTAGAAACATCCTGTGCACACAAAAAGGAGAACAAATTTAGCTTATAAATATTAAAACCTTGAAAAATCCATGCCTATGGTCAATTTGATAATACTAAGAAAGGGCTCTTCAAATTTTAATAGCAACAGGTTAAATTACATGAGCAAAAAAAAAAAGAGAAACAGGTTGGCAAAAGTGTGAAAGAAATGATATCAATACATAAAAACAAAGTTGAGAATGTTGTAAAACGTGGAAAGGAAAATCGGAGAAACTTGGGATGTATTTCAAGTTCCTACATAATTCATAATTCAAATCGTCTTCATTGTAGAATTACAGTAAAACCTGTCTACATCGACCGCCCGAGGGAAACACAAAAAGTGATCTTTGTAGACAGGTTCCTTTAGTACATGTTTCAATGAAAAACTATTTTGAAGGGAAACAAAAAATGTGGTCTTTGTAGTTTTTGTTTCTTCTTGTGATTCTCATATTAAAACTAAAAGATAATTAATTCATCAGAGAAAATCCTGTAGGCTTGCTCACATAAGCCATGGTAAACCGCATGGGCTTTTCAAGAATACTTTGCTTCATATTTTTTGTATACTACAATACACATATAGCTGGGTGGGCGTAGGAACTTAATTTGTTGTGCGCAGTAACACTTTTCAGCTTCACTAGCCATTACCCTCCCCATTCATCTAGTATCTTAGTAACACACAGACACACACATACACATGCAGCGTTTTTATTATATGTGAACAATGGATTCTAAAACAAGAATGTAAAAAAACATTCAAATAATGCTATTGCACAGCCTCACTCCACTTCTCTTCAATGACAAGGCCTTCCCAGCGAATCTCCAAAATGGCTCTAAAAATAACCCAGTGGGAAAACCCAGCATAATAACTAACTTAACATTCTTGGTGCCTGTGTACATGAAACACAGAACACAAAGGAGCTAAACTCGCAAAACTAGTACGTGGACGTGGAAGGGTTGATTGAAGGCCACTTCACATGCGATATTTAATACGACTTTCACAAGATGTTCTGGGATAAGTCACTTATATGAAGTATACCTGACCTAGCGGCAACTACTGTCTTTAAACTGCAAACCAACAATACGCAATGGAGGAGGGGGAAGGGAGGAGGGGGAAGGAAGGAAGGCGGGAGAAACTGATCAACGATGGAAATTTGGAATACTCTGATGAGAACTATAGCCACGTGTGAACAACCCGTAACGTTTTCTTGTGAGCCAGGAAGTGTGAACAGAAGATGCAAGCTAAAACAACATCGGTTGGCCTAGATAGTAATTAAGAGACACAAAACGCGAGACAGAGAGGCACGTAAATGTTTATTATGGAGTTGTGTTTTCACTCTAGGTGTGACAAAATGGGTTTTCATGATCATTCATAAGCGCCTTGTTTAGATAGCATACTATTATACTACAAGCTATACATATATGTGACCCTTACTCTTACTACATCATAACAGGGCCAATATTAGTTCCACCCATGCCCATTCAATCTGTACTCACAAATATATCTTTGTTCAGAACAAACAAACAGTTTCGCATACTGGTATTCTACTTCCATTCATTAATCAAAGATATATATCTAACCGCAAAGCGAAATACAAACGGGGAATTTCCAAGCTCCATCTATCTTGCCGCCAAAAATGGCTATAAATGGCAAGGGATTCCCACAGCGGCGGTCGAGTATGTTGATTTAACTCTACTGTAACAAGCATATTAGGATGTTTATTTAGTGACTCTCGGAAGATTGAAAATTGGACGAGTATCGAGGATGCTACTTCACCCAATGTGTTGTCTTAATACATGCTTTCTTCAAAAGTAGCAAAGAGTTAAATGCTATTCTGGTTCTTAAAGATAAGCTTGAGTTTTGGTAATGATAGAAAACATATTCTCACAGAATCCAACAAAACTCACACTGAATGTTCAAGATTACAAATAAATGATGTGTGCCAAACAATTTTGGTAGAAAATGTTGAGGGGCTGAGCAATGAGCATAGAAAGATAAAGTAATCAAGGTAGTAGGCCTGACACAATGTACTTAACAAAGGTCACTACGTGCAAATGTGAGTTGTGGTTTGTATTGAAGATGATTTCGGTTTAGTTTTTGTGAGTTTGTTTGTATTTTACTGGTTCAAACAATCAATCTACTGCAGGATAAACAGTCCAAAATGAATTATAGCCATGTTCTCTCAATATACAATTCCTATACCAGAGCTCACGATTAAAGTGCACTGGAAAACTGGAGAAAAAGATGTTCTGTAATCTGTAGACACATTAAAAAAAAATTATGTTCTGGTTAGAATGGGAAAGATTTTGAGAAGATGCTTTTTTTAATGATACATTTTGACCAAAGTTGGAAACAATACAGCTGCAAAGCCTTGCATATTGGCCATTCTCAAAAAATGAAGGATGTTCATCATCGTATTCAAAACAAAGAGTTTGGAAACAGTCAAATAGTACAAATATATACCAGTAGAAATGGCAAAATTTTGACAAACTATGAGACAAGTAAACTACAATGTGGCTCAATGTTCTAAAGTGTGTGGTTTAGCACATACCGGTAGTGCTGTTCATGAAGAGGTGTTCGCGAAGATATCATTGCATTGCCAATTTGTGATCAATATCCATATCTTTAAGACTGAACAACTTTTTTCTCTACCCATAAAATTTTCCTTCATTTCCCTGATTCATTTCAATCATTCTTCTGCATTATGCATATTCTTGTTTTAAACATTTCAATTCTTAGACCGCATATGCCATTCAGGTTTTAACTAAAAACTATATAAAATGCATAAAGTCAGTGCAGAGTCCATTTTCATGAGTGATATGATGTAAGTTTCTGGTTCATAGCCAATTTACGTAGCAAGAATTACCAAAGAATAAACGATACATAAAACTGTACCGGGAAGATCCAGCACATACAGTGTATATGCAAAAACAATATATAACCCCCTTCGTGGTATCGTTTGATTGGTCCACGCCCGAGAGAAGGAGGCGGAGACTAAAAGTGGGTGTCTACTTCTGTGTGGTACATGTAGATTGCTTAAGTAATGGATGACATATCAAAAGCATTTTGTAGTAAAAACAGGGTCACATTGAATTTTATATTCTCTACAGATAAGGAGTTCTGATAGGGATAATTGCAAGTCTTAAGATCTTCGTTCCCGAGAAAAGAAGGCAGAGACCAGAGAAGTGGGCGTCGACTTCTGTATAGTAAATGGCTGATCCAATTCATAACAAGGAAGGAATGAGTGAAATGTGAAAGAAAAGTACAGTTGGTCGCATTCCGTACTTTACACTTCAGAAGTTCAGATGAGGTTGATAAATGAATGAAAATTCTTACAATGAGATATAAGATCATAAACTTCTCCAAATAGATGAAAAAGGAAGCTCCTTAGATATTTTTTTGCAATATTTGCATGATTCCTGGCTGCAGTAAGTAAAACAAATGCCATGTGCCACATTAAAGCCATACTGCACTAGAATCATAATTGCAAATTCCCCTCTAGTGCCATCTCATGTCACCTGTAGCAGTATGGTTCCATAACTTGCTGCTACCCTAGCTGCCCTGTTGGTTCTTACATCAAGTCCTCTGTCTGCGAGAACGAAATTAGCCATTGCATTATTCACAGATAGCAAGTTGACCATGAGATGGCGCTGTGCAATAAACAGTACGCTAACGCAGAAAGTTTATCAGTTCAGTATCGCTTTAATCAATACCAAGGCTTTATTTATCTGTATAACTTTGTCAAGGTGACCTTGTCTCTCCCAGGGGAAGAATGATGGGTAGTTTGGGTTTGTAGTGGTGTCCTGGTGGATATGTCACCTTACTATGGATCTTAAGGTCAGCGGTTCTAGTCCCGCCGCAGCACCAATGTCCTTTGGCGAGACATTGATCTACATTTGATTAACAAACATCACTATTAAACTTTTTGTGCATTTTGCATTCTAGACGTCTTTTTTCGTGCCTCAGCATTTTGCTAAGCTCATTTAGTTGCAGAAAAATAAAAAAAGGGTTAATTTTGTTTTTTTCAAATTTTCAAAGTGCTTGGACCCCTATGCAAAGCAGTAGCTAGATGAATTACTCAGTTTTAAAAAAATTACACAAGAAAGGGATTATCAAAATGTCTCATGAACAGCATAGATTAGAGCCAGTTTTCTCAAACATATTTCCTTTCCCAGTGAAAAGAAAAATTACCTCACTTATGTGAAAATTGGTGGCCATGCTTATCTGTACTTAATAATAAAAGGCCCAGATGGGAAACAAAGTACAATAGGAATCGTACTCGGTGATGCTGAAAATGTTTTTTTCTTCTTTTTTTTGGTACACAGCCACTATGGGCGTACGTACCAGGGAAAAAATTACTTTAAAAATTTTGGGGGCTACTTTTCAAGCTTGCTTGCATGAAAATAATACTCTTTAATTTGTTTTGCATTGAACTCTATGCAAAATTGGGGGGCTCTTTTATGACTTTCGGGGGCTCTTTTGAGTATTTCGGGGGTTAATTTGCCCCGAGCCCCCGTGTAATTTTTCCCCTGGTATGCACAGTGAACTAGGCCCGGTAATGCATTGTGTTAAAATGTGAACATGCACACACGAGTGGGAAGGTTGGAGGCGCGGTCTATATAGAGAGAGAGTATTTGATTGGTTAATAGCTTGAATGATGTACACGAACGCACAAAGAGCATGAAGACATGAATACTTTGAACTGACCCGATTCCGATGTAACCGAAATGGTTCGATAAGTGCTTTAGAATAAGTTCAATGGTTGAAACTTCATGTCACCGTTACTAGGGTCGTTCAAAACATTCAATAACAACATGTATCATGGTTGATTCAACAGTGATTAAAATACTTGGCATTTTTTTGGTCTTGCACAGTATAACATTTCTCATTCTTCACTCTCTCTCTCTCTCTCTCTCTCTCTAGCTCATACTCTCTATTTCTCTCTCTCTCCTTCTCTCTAACTCGTGCTCTCTATTTCTCTCCCTTACAGACATATTAATGGTATACAAATGATGCATGCACATGAGTTCATTATTCGATCTATCCACACTCGAGTTGAGGCTGTGTGTATCTATCCCACAAAGCCAATAGGCTGAGGGTAATAGATACACACACAGCCTTAACAAGGGTGGATAGATAGTATAATGAACGAATGAAAACATGCATCATTTGTTTTATACTACGAAAGTCCTAGATCCTTGTTATTCGATGTAAAAAGAATTCATTCAAGATTGTTTAGTGAGAGTTTGGCTGACAAATACAAAAAAAAATGTAAGCTATTGTGTTTACATACCTGTCGCTTTTATTGTTTATGTATGTATCTGTTTCTAAGTTGCTGTTTTTAAGTTATTGTTTTTATAAACCTGTCACTTTTATTGTTTATGTATAGATCTGTTTTTAAGTTATTGTTTTTGCATACCTGTTGCTTTTACTGTTTACGTTTCTTCATCTATGATTTTATATGAAGAATACAAAATGAATGGAATGAGTAGTCTGGCAAACCATAGGGGCAGGAAAAATACACATCAAGAATGGTAATGGCATAATATTTGGTGATAATGGTGAATAAACAGTTGTAAATTGACAAATGTGCATGATGTTTTTTGGTAATAAAAGCCTCATAAAGGGAGTATTTATTCTAATTCTGTGTCCTAATGATGTGAGTCTACCATAGTCTTTTTCAGCTAGCACATTTTGCTATTAAGCTACTGTAAAGGGGAAGTCGACCCTGATATTAAGTTGATAGAAGCAGTATAATTAGAGAAACAGTACACAGCAAATAGGAGATTACAACTTCCATGACATCCTTATTTAAAAAGGATTAAATAGGACTGGTTCTCTCATTATTCTTCTTTTTAAAAACCGACTTAGAGATAAACTTGAGTTCTGGTTAATATAGAAAACAAATTCTCACAGAATCCAACAAAACTTACACTGAATGTTCAAGAACAAAAATAAATGACATGTGCCAAACAATTTTGGTAGAAAATGTATAAAGGTAGTGGCTGAGTAATGAGCATTGAAAGATAAGGAAATCAAGGTAAGTAGGCCCTACACCAAGTGCTTAACAGGTCAGTATGTGCAAATGGGAGATATGTTTTTTATCCAGTAAGTTTTTGCACAGTTTTTCTCTAGTTCAAACAACCAATGTACTGCAGGATAAACAATCCAGAATGAAATATAGCAATTTTTGCTCAAACTACAATTCCCATACCAGAGCTCAAGATAAGCTTTAATATCAGGGTGGACTTCCACTTCATCAAAATAGAATATTCCTTACTTATTGAGGAATGGTTCGATGAGGTTTGACGTCGGGGACACTCTGGGCTTGGGCGGGGTCAAGAAGGTGCCAATATAGTTGGCCATGGTGGCGAAGCAGACACCGGTCACGTAGGCGTCGTACGCAGCCTCATGGAACTTCTGATTAGCTGTGTAGTCTACGAAGCCTGAGGGCGGTATCACTGTGAATTGAAATACAAATGTGGAGAGTATTTAAGAGCAAGGTGGTATGTTTCTTTTTTCATAATATGACTATTGTATCATGCTGTGATTAGGTTTTTACAGACGTGTATCAATCAGATATGATTATTTACATCTGGGGACCGACCTTAACGTCACCATCCGAAAGACGCGACTCAGTTTCAAACCGGGGTCGCCTGAGCCAGTTTGTAGGCGAAGACAGAGAGCTGACCAAGTGAATGTGCCGCTAGACCAACTCACATCTCCCTGAGAACGTGTGCCTTTGTTTTGTTTAAAGACATTTACTTGAATACACAGTAGTTATCTATAAAGTTATCTCCATCGCTATAATATGTGATAATTTTAAAATATGTATTTTTTAAAAATTAGATAAAAAAACATTTTAATTTTCCGAATTAACATTTGCTGTTTCAGCAACAGTTGAAGGCAAGAGTTGTCGGCATACCTATATGTGGTCTTCTGAAAGGTTCCTCATCACATTTGCTCATTAGATCATTCAGGCCGGTCATCGGAAAGAGTTCCTGCAGAAAAGAAACAAAATAATGTTTCATAATAACAATTTGAAGAAGAAAAAAAAATAATAACATGTATAGTAATAATAATAATAATGATAAACATAATGAGAATTATAATGATAATGATTATTATAATAACAATAATAATAATAAAATAAAAATAATTAGAATACCAGTAGTCACATTTGTATGGTGCTTAATAAAAACATTTCTTGTGCTTACCATTGTGATTATTATCATTTTGCTTTTCAACTTCCATAACAGGTTTTACAAGAAACATATTCATGTTTTGAACCATGTAATTTATTCTTACTGAGCCATTAATAAATGTATATATTGTAAGTGTGGGCAATATTGTCATGACATTAATAATTTAGAACTTGAACAAGCAAGACGTAAGCTATCTAGTTATGGTGGAGTAAGGTTCATAAGGCATATATGTTTACTTTGGGTTTATTAAAGCTGTTAGATGGATAAGTTTCTGTGAAATAAATTTAAATATCATCTTCATTTAAAGATTACAGGTGTATTATTAAACAGCAGGTGCACGTTACAGGTGTATGTTCACATATGAAAGATTCGTTCGTGTTTAAAGGGATCCTGTAACTTTATCTTAGATCCTTTAAAAAAATCCTTGATTTAGCTCATGCTGCAATGATAATTATAATCCTTTAGGTCAGTCAGGAATCCCATGACTTTTACAAGCCTGTCACCTGACTGATTATTAAGATATTTATGATTGAAAATCGAAATCAAATTTTGCATTTACCTAACGGTTTTCATAACACTACAGTCTATTGGGGAAACGAGAATGGTAAAACCGGTCACTCAAAGGTTTTAAAACTTTTTTGAGGCCCTTCTTGATCATTTTGAAGCGCATATTTTTTTTAGGGCTTCAATATTACACCATATTACAGACACTGGTAACAGGTAGGGCCGTGCATCTCAGATTTAACATTGTTTAACGATCCCTTTAAACAGGATCAAATTCTAGCAAATGTTAACACAAGATTTCTCATCAATAACCCTAGTCATTGTTTAAACCCTCTCATGCTTATTCAAAAAATGCTACAAGACAACATCTACATGAAACTAGCATCGTTAGCACCAGAATCGACAATGCAACCTATAATAGACATATAATCTTTTAACATACCGGTACAAAAATATTCAGTAGCTTCTAAAATCAAATTTTATGACTTCCAGGTAAACATTTCTCGAATTGCAATTGAGTCATAAATTGTCTATAAAAAGTTATTATTACCATAGTTATTTTAAGCCCATCGTGATTTTCCACTATTAGACTTTGACCAGACATCCCCCAGGTGCCAAATGTTTACCAGAAGGAAGGAATATTCCTTCAAAGCTGTGAGCACCCATATTGGCAGCCTGGCTAGAGGCAAGGTGATGTTTAAGTGCCTTGAGCACCTTGCCTGCTTGAAATATGTGCTATAAAAATCAGGGGTGAAAGTGAGCACTAAAAAAAAAAAGCACTAAAAAAAAAAAGTTTTTTTTCCCCCTCAACCACGCCCCCCTTGAGCAAAACAAAGAAAGAAAGAAAGAGAGGATTCACTGGTCAAAAATGGCATCTAACAACATTCCCCCCTTTTGAGTAAGAAACTTGGGTAAAAAAGGGAAGAATAGAGAAAATTCAGGAAAATTCAGGAAAATAGGGATAAAATCGGGAAGGAATACAAAAAAATCAGGAAAAATAAATAATCAGGAAACCGCTTTAAATCAGGTAATTATGAGGCCTGAAAAATATCCATTATCATTACTATCATCATGCAAAGCATAAACATTTTTACACTTTTTCATTTTCAACCATTTAAAAAAAGAAATGGCCCTATTGTTCAAATAAGGTGAATGTGTAACTTAAATGACACTGTCACTAGATGGCATATACATGTAGTTACATTGTTGGAGATTTTATAAGTGACAGTAATTTCACTAAAGGGTGAGTAAACATTTACAGGTAGTGGAAATGCATAAATGCTTCTCACTAAGAACACTAAGTGACAGGAGAGGGGATGGAGGCATTGTCCATAGTATTTAATTGACAGAACCATATAATTTAAATTATGCCAAAATGAGGAAATTTTGACTATTTTTTTTATTGTTATCACAAGTACATGTACTAAGTTATTTGTGGAAATATTGTTTAGCATTAATGGTGAGGTGTGACCAGGCATGAATAGAGACTTTTAGATTTGCACGTCGACAGCTTTAACTGCAACGTGTGACGTCATTTTAAGGCACTGCGCATGCGTTACTTCGTCTCAGTCGTCGATCGAGAATGCGTCAACCTTGATTTTCCCAAGTCTAGTACATACATACATACATACATACATACATATTGATATTTATATAGCGCCTTTACATGCTCAAGGTACTAGTATGCCGCGTGGGCATAAAATATACAGTTCCTCAGGTAGACAAAGGAACATCCCTTCCCTGCTATCATGTAAAAATGTGTAGAACAGGTGTCACATGCATATTCACCTGTTCTACACATTTTTACATAATAGAAGTGAAGGGATGTTCTTTTGTTGAGGGTAGAATGAGGAACTGTATATTTTGTCCTCTTTCTTTGTCCGTGATGTTCATAGTATTACTTCCTGCATGCATGTATATTGTCGAGTGCAATCTAAAAGATTTCTAATTGTAGTCAACAGGGGCAGTTAAGTACGTTGACACGCATGATCAGTCGGCGTTCGTCGTGTTCTCGTCCACTCAATCTAAAAGTCCATAATGTCCTTATATCAACCTCTAAGCACACACGGCAGAGACTGACCTTGAAGGGTTGTGTATTGGCCATGACCTTGGTGTCAAGTAACCTTGAGAAGACACAACCAACCAATGACTATCAACCTCTATTAGCACACACACACACACACACGATAGAGACTAACCTTGAAGGGTTGCGTATTGGCCATGACCTTGGTGTCAAGTAACCTTGAGAAGACACAACCAACCATCGACTTGAATTCAAGCAGGGTCTGAATATTAGAGAGAGAGTGAGAGAGAGAGTGTGAGAGAGGGGTGAGAGAGGGAGAGAGGGGAGGTAGAGAGAGAGAGAGGAGGATGAGAAAGAGAGGGAGAGGGGAGGATGAGAAAGAAAGGGGGAGGGAGTAAAAAGAGGGGGGGAGAAAAAAGGGGAGGGAGAGAGAGAGGGGGAGAGGGAGGGGGAGGGGGAGAAAGAGGGGGGAGAGAGAGGGGGGAGCGGGAGGGAGAGAAAGAGAGTGGGATGATGACAGAGAGAGAGAGAGACAGTCAGTAAAAGAAAATTGCACAAAAAGAAATGTCAATTCCCTGAACTTTGTTGCCTGATCAATTACATACATGTACCATCAGATCTCCATTGTGGAATACTCTTGCAATCCACAAAGGGAATAATTTCATCATAAGCGAACAGAAAACTTGAGGCTTAACCTCACTCATAATGCATAATAACCAAATTCACAAAAACTTCTATGTCTATCTTTAAAACCACACCCCTGAAGATATCGATTTGAGCAGGATTTAGCTCAAATGTCCTTCACCTGAAGGATTAAAACAAAATTCTTGCTACTTTTTGAGACACAGCATCATAAATACGAAGCACATCTCTAGCTCTGTAAAACTCCTGCCAATTTGTAAAATAAAACAAGAGGTTCAAATTACACAATGAACAGATATACAATTTCAATTTATAGTTATCCACAATAGATATCTGCTTAAATCACATTCAACTCTTTATCCATCCCTGCCAACATTTGAAAATAAGAAGTAGGAATTTTTAGCACGGTATGCCTTCAAAAATAAGAAATCGCACTTGCAGCGGCAGTGTAACTTGCAATACGCGGTAAATCTGTACCAAAAAGGGAATAGAAATTCGCTGTTTGATCATGCAGCCATTCAAGCACGCAATACTTGATTTCTCAGATCACGGCACATGATACAACAAGCTTTATTTGGCTTTAGCACCCAAAGGGAAAAAAAAAAAAAATATTTGGAAAAATCCAGAAAATCAGAATATTCTGGATTATTTGGAAAGGTTGGCAGGTACAGTATGTTAATCCTACGTTTTTTTCAAGATTTCAAAATGAAAAGAGCATAGTCTGAATTCTGGTGACTGAGTTATAGGGAGTGGGAGGAAATATTACAGTTACATGTAGGGAGCACTGTAGGAATAATGCCAATTTGCAGACGAAGTACAGATCTAGACTTACATCGGGGAGTGGGCCGGTGAATTGGTGCATCATGTGGATAACATCTAGCATCATGTTGTGACCTACGACGACCTTGCCCGATTCAGAGATCATCTTCATCACCCTACAGATCCCTGATGCCTCGTCTACTTCATCCTGCAGTGGGGAGAGGAAGGAAATGAAAGGGAATGCTTTCTTAAAGGGATTGGGTATCTTTGTCTCAGATTCTAAACAAAATCCTGGATTTAGCTCATGCTGCAATCATAATTATAAACCTTTAGGTCAGTCAGGAATCCCATGACCTTTTCAAGTCGATCGCCTGTCTATTATCAAGATATTTATGATTGGAATTCGAAATTTCAAAAACCGTTTTCCCAATGGTTTTTATAACACTACAGTCTATTGGGGAAAATGAGTATGGTAAAACCGGTCACTCAAAGATTTTTACTTTTTTGAGGCACTTCATGATCATTTTGAAGCACAATTTTTGTATAGGGCTTCAATATTACACCATATCACAGACACTGATAACACGTAGGGCCATGCCTCTCAGATTTGTAAAACTGGAAACATTGTTAAACGATGCCTTTAATTCATCAAGAAGTACTCTTAGGTGTCAGATATCTAATGTTGTAAATAGGTATTATGCTGTAAACCCAGAAATTTCACTCATCATGGCGAGAATTTTGCCTATTGCAAAATATGAGTGTTGCGACAATTGTAATCAAAGAAATCGCAGGATGAAAATTTTCACAAATCTGAAGCACTCACAAAATTCACAAACATTTCATACATGAGAAAGTTTCTGGTTTGATAGTTGTACAGTAAGAAAACATTAGAGTTTACTTGTGACAATTAGAATAGGTAGTTTAATACAGATGGAGATATCATCTCAAAGGCAAAACTTTTGGGTATCCCTTCAAAAGCAACAAGTACGAGACAAATATTTAAAGACTATTACGCTGATTAAAATGATCTCATCATTTTTTTTGTAACCATCTGAGATATTCAGGAAAGTGATGAATGCTAAAGTCATCAATCTAGTCAAGTTTTATAGAAGTGAAGGGAAAGGAACATCAACACCTCTGAACATCAAGAACATAATGAAAGGATCATGGAACAATTCTCTTACCAATTCAGCCTGAAGTTTATCTTGGGCTAATTTCTTTTTCTCTTCCTCCGTTACTCTCCTCACCACTATGAATCTACCTTTCTGTAATAGAAAATAAACAAAATTGTGGCATACTTGTATACACATCAGTTTGGTTGCTTCGTTCTTCATCGCATTTCATTAAGACAAATTACTGATATGTGTGCAAGTGTATGTGTAAGTCAAAAACTCAAAATGTCAAAATGGACAGCATTGATCTTAACGAGTTGCTGGACAATTATTTCAATATCCCTTATTCTTTATGTTTTTTTTTCCTTTATGGAAATTTATGTCAAATATTTCAATGCTTTTTAGACATTCATACCTAAATTACTGAAATCACTTTATTACAAGCCTAAATAATTATACTTAACTGATCCCTGAGAAGTGTCTATCTTTTGTCTTTAAGTGGCCCAAACATTGTGGAGCGTGTGAGCAGCGCTTTGTAACTGCAAGGAAAAGGCGCTATATCTAATATCTCTTTCAGATTGGATTGGATTGGATACCTGGGCTATAATACTTTAAAATATTTTTGAAATCACACTGTTACACTTGTTAGAATGTCAAATAATACCACTCACTTTGTCTTCAGTTGTGTGTGTGTCTAAGTGAAGACCAGATGGATACCTGCATGTTCAAGAGAGATGTTAGGAGAGAATAATGATTAGGTAGATACATGTGGGGGATGAAGGGGGAGATTTAAGGGGGGCACTGTGCCCCTTCCAACACATTCCCAACCAAGAAAAAAGCAGAGTAGCTTCACTGTTACTGGTAGTAAACAGGCTTAGGAATAACTGTAAGTTGCTGTAATGTGGTGCTGCAAGTGTAGACATATTCTCAAAAGACTACCAGTAACAGTTCCTTCCTCAATATGAGTCATTTTGGGTAAAGCCACCCCCCCCCCCCTTAATGCAAACCAGGGCCTCATTACTGACAGGAGATGGCTCATAGTACTTGAAATATTTTGTTGCCCCTACTGGGCCAAGGTGTGGATACGCCACCGGATACATGGAACAATAGTAGATGAAATATTTCAGGGAAGATGAAGGAGCTGTGAATAGAGCTTGGGATCTGGACCGAGATGGCATTTATAAGAGGGAAAGGAAGACCAAAGATTTCACGGGAAGATATGGTGAAAGAAAGAAAGCATTAAGGTTGGTCTAGATGAGGAGGATGCTCGAGACAAGAAGAAGTGGAGAGAGGGAGGGAGTGTGATTATGACGAGGAAGTCAGTGACCCCTCATAAGACGGAAAATGCCGACTTCAATGATGATGATAGGAACTTCTTGCAGCTTAAAAGTTGTGATTAAACACAATTCCAAAAGTCAAATATAACTTGAGTTGAAGTCAATCAAAATTGAGTTATTGCAACTTGTATGGACCATTTCACATTACTCATATATTTCTGGGCAAACTCATTAATCTAAATTTGACTCTGGTGAGAACTGAAACTGTTCTGAAAGCATTAATCAGGGTTACTAATAACATGCTGTGAAAATCGTTGTTGACACTGAAAATGAAATTTCTTTAATATACTGCCATACACAGAGTTTGAGCTTTTCAATTTAATATGATTTCCTTGCTATACATTGTGAATTTTGAGATTGAATTAAATTTTGAATGGTTTTACCTTGATTTAATTGTTTGGTATACTAGTTTCCTTTGGTACCTGAGGGAAAAACATAAAAGTAAACATGGATAGCTTTTGTGAATAATGTTAATCTCTTCATTCTGTCAGATGAAGAATATAATCACATTTGATTTACCAGATTTCATCATTAATTTGTCTGTAAAAGCTGGTTTAAACAACGCAGACATTCATGTTTATACATACACCGTGGATAAGTGTAAAACATTTTCCTATTTTGCCTGTTGAATAGTGAAATACCAATTCATGCCATAGTTTTTTAGACAGTTACAAAATAAATTCCTATACAGCGCTTTTGAAGTTGTTGATTATTAACACTTCAGTTGCTTACTTCACCTCTCTGCACAATTGCTTGTTTGCCTCACATGCAATTTAGCACAAAAACTTAGTAGGCATCTTATTGACAGGTTTGCTTTGTGCATGGCAATGGCTTTGCAAAATTACCCATTATGGTATTGGTCATATTTGGCTCCATTTTAACCCGTTTAACACTGGCATAGATTAATCTTGCTTTGGTAACCGTTAAATAATCTTAAAGCCTTTGGTATTCTTTGGGAGATTATTTGTGTGGCATATGAAAAGTTTAAATGTTCATTAACTAAATGACATGGATTTCACATTTCTTTACAAATTTTTAAGAAAAGCAGTTAATAGGTCAGTCACACAGTAACTTTGAAAGCAGGTTGGCTAAAAGTTATGCCAGATCTTAGGGGTATTGGATACAAATTTCTTAACAGTGAGCCCCTGTAACTTACCCCCCATCCCTACTATAGTTTGACGGTTCTAGGACACCTAACCCCGGATAACCACCCCCAGTCAACTACCCCCTAGTTGTCTGGGGGGTAGTTGTCCGGGGTAGTTGTCCTAGGGGGTAGTTGTCTGGGGTAGTTGTCCTAGGGGGTAGTTGTCTGGGGGGTAGTTGTCCGGGGGGTAGTCGTCCTAGAGGGTGGTTGCCCTAGGGGGTAGTTGACTGGGGGTGGTTATCCGGGGGTGGATGTCCAGGGGGTAGGTGTCTGGATATGTAGTTTGACATCCAGCATATCTTACCCTGTGCATGGTTCAAGTTTGAGTTCCTCTGCACTTCCAGCAGCAAACACTCCAACTCTCTTGCTAAAAACATAGAATAAAAGGAAACAGCCATTATGAAACAGTTGTGGCATTTGATTCATATGCATGCAGCCTGGTAGTTCTCTTAAAGGGACTTGGTAACATTGTTCAGGTGAAAGAAAATGGTAGGGACCTCAATGCTTGATGTACACTTAAAGATAATCTGAAAATTTGAGTGAAAACAGACCATTATAAATGATAAAAAAATTGGAAAAACTGATCTAATTGATTCCTTAAAGGCCCACTGCACTACTTGTAGCTACTTGCGCCCTCTATATAACAAATAATGCCTAATCGGTGACCATTGGTCCCCCATGATCCTCTTTTTCTGATGTTAACTGAGAGCTGAGTTGATGAGATAACCACCTGTCTAGTGACCTTGCAGGGCGCTCTAATCCCTCCTGTAAACTATGGCAGATGAGCTTTAATTCTCCCAAATATGTTATTACAATTTAATTACATTTTAGATGAATATAAATCGTCACAAAGCAACGAAATGGCTCTATAAGGGTATATACCATTCCAGACATTTAAGTGTTGACAGATTTTTAAAAGCCTGTCTTACAGTATGTCTTATTTCATGGAAAAAACGGTTGGAAAATTCAAAAATGGTAAGGAGAATTTACTGTTAGAGGGTGTTTCACAGTGACGCCTTCAAAGAAAACCATAAATATCTTTGTGGTTTGAGAAATTTTCAGGATTTTTTGCATGTTAGAGGGTTAGTACAGTAGAAGGAATATAATAAGTAACATTTCATACAAAAATTACAGTTTTTTCATCAACCTTCAACAATGGTACCGAGTCACTTTAAGGTTTCTTCCATTCTCACAAATCAGGAGAACTTTTACCTTTTTGATTTCCATTTTTCATAGGGAGGAGTCTCTGAGACTTTTAATAGAATCATGAATACCTCCTTGGTATTCCTTGGAAACTCCTTGGTTATTCCTTACTGTTGGTCATACACTGTGCCATCTTTCCCCTTTATCACACAGTGTTCAAATCTGAGATAATTACATGATAGAAGCTATTAAGCTATAATGATTTATGAAACAGTAGAGGGTGTTTAATTTGTAACTATTTCACATATTGCCATTTTTTTCTTGTGAACTGCAAAATCAAACTTTAATAACATTCTTAAAGTAACACAGAGGAATGTAGAGGCACAAAAAAGACGCATCCAGAACTCAAGAGCATAATAGTCAAGAGATGTTTGTCAATTAAAAGTTCTTTTTTGATATTTCTAAATGAAAGATGAGGTAAAGCTGAAACCTAATAGAGATTGGACATGCATTTTTCAGCTCCAAATTCTAACGATGTGGTTTTACCCGTGTGTGATAAATTTATGATTTTCAACAGTTATGCATCTTGCATTCCTGGAGGGTGTTTCAATCAAGACTAAGATCGACTTTAAGTTGGACCTAACTATGTCAGGCCATTCATGCCACTTGTTGCTCTCACCATTGGTCTCACAGTTATGATCTTTAAATAATATTTTTTCCTTCAATAATGAACTCTCAACAAATGTAAATTCTGTAGATTTGTGACGATTTGTATGTCCCTTGAGAAACCAATGCCAGGAATGATTAGAGGAACTAGTCAGTAGTGGCATGAAAGGCCCGCCATAGTTAAATCCAACTTAAAGTTTATCTTAGTCTTTGTAAAAACACCCCCAGATGTGTCTCTTTGTGCCAGTGCATTTCGCTATGATATAAAGCAATCTTACAGAGATTTAACCATCTTTTTCTTGTCGAAAGTTCTAAAGAGTTTCCTGCGCACAAAAAGCATCATGAACTGTGCCCGTGCACGGATGATGACACATGAATATACTTTCCCTTTCTGGGAGCTGTTTTACAAAGACTAAGATCGACTTTAAGTTGGACTTAACTATGGCAGGCGGTTAATGCCACTAGTTCCTCTGATCATTCCTGGCATTGGTTTCTCAGGGGACATACAAATCGTCACAAACCTACAGAATTTACATGTGTTGGATGAAGGGCTCCCCAAAGTAAAGTCCAACTTAAAGTTTATCTTAGTCTTTGTGAAACACCCCCCCCCCCCCCCCCCAGACGTGTCATCTTGTGCCAGTGCATTTCGCTATTAAAGCAATCTTACAGAGATTTGACCATCTTCTTCTTGCCGAAAGTTCTAAAGAGTTTCCCGCACACAAAAAAAGCACCATGAATTGTGCCCGTGCACGGACGTTGACACATGAATATACTTTCCCTTTCCGGGAGCTGTTTCACAAAGGCTAAGATCGACCTAAAGTTGGACTTAACTATGGCAGGCCGTTCATGCCACTAGTTCCTCTGATCATTCCTGGCATTGGTTTCTCAGGGGACATACAAATCGTCACAAACCTACAGAATTTACATGTGTTGGATGAAAGGCTCCCCATAGTAAAGTCCAACTTTAAGTTTATCTTAGTCTTTGTGAAACACACCCCCCCCCCCCCCCCCAGACGTGTCATCTTGTGCCATTGCATTTCGCTATTAAAGCAATCTTACAGAGATTTAACCATCTTTTTCTTGTCGAAAGTTCTTAAGAGTTTCCTGCACTCAAAAAGCACCATGAACTGTGCCCGTGCACGGATGATGACACATGAATATACTATCCCTTTCTGGGAGCTGTTTCTCAAAGGCTAAGATCGACTTTAAGTTGGACTTAACTATGGCAGGCCGTTCATGCCACTAGTTCCTCTGATCATTCCTGGCATTGGTTTCTCAAGGGACATACAAATTGTCACAAACCTACAGAATTTACATGTCTTGATAGTTCATTATTTGAGGACAAAATATTATCTAAAGATCATAATTGAGAGACCAATAGCAAGAGCAACCAGTGGCATGAACAGCCTACCATAGTTAAGTACAACTTAAAATCGATCTTAGTCTTTGTGAAATACCCCCCATGTTTTTCACTCAGACTCACCTGACATCGTCTATAAATGACTTGTGTTCTTCAGGTATTTCAACTGGTCTCTTGGCGGTCGAGGGAGAGTTGAAGTTAGGACTGCAGTCTGAGAGCAGACTGGCGTTTCCCTCGTACTGGGCGTGTCTCTGCTGGACCATCTCCTTCACCCTCATGTTGTCTACTGCCGTCAAGTAACCAATTCCTAATAGAGGTGGTGCGAGTGAGATATTCAAGTATCAAATTGGCAACTTTTTTTTGCTTTCATGAATTTTATTCATAAAGTGTGAAGAGAATAGACCGTCACACAGCAATAACTAACAGAAACGAGTGGTTATTTGACCATCTCCTTCACTCTCATGTTGTCTACTGCCGTCAAGTAACCAATTCCTATAAATAGAGGGTGTGCGAGTGAGATATATTCAAGAATTAAATTGCCAACAATTTTTTCTTTCATGATTATGAAGAGAATAAGACACAGAGCAACAACTAACAGAAACAAGTGGTTATTTGACCATCTCCTTTACTCTAATGTTGTCTACCGCCGTCAAGTAACCAATTCCTAATAGAGGGTGTGCGATATTCAAGAATCAATTTGGCAACAACTTTTTCTTTCATGATTATGAAGAGAATAGACACATAGCAATAACTAACAGAAATGAGTGGTTATTTGACCATCTCCTTCACTCTCATGTTGTCTACTGACGTCAAGTAACCAATTCCTAACAGAGGGTGTGCGCACAACATATATTTAAGAATCGAATTGGCAACAATTTTTTCTTTCATGAATTTTATTCACAAAAAGAATAGACAGAGCAATAACTAACAGAAACGAGTGGATATTTGACCATCTCCTTTACTCTAATGTTGTCTACTGCCGTCAAGTAACCAATTCCTAATAGAGGGTGTGCGAGTGAGATATCCAAGAATCAAATTAGCATCATTTTTTTTCTTTCATGAATTTTATTCACAAAAAGAATAGACAGAGCAATAACTAACAGAAACGAGTGGTTATTTGACCATCTCCTTCACTCTAATGTTGTCTACTGCCGTCAAGTAACCAATTCCTAATAGAGGGTGTGCGAGTGAGATATCCAAGAATCAAATTGGCAATAATTTTTTCTTTGGTGGATTTATTCACGAAGAGAATAGACACACAGCAATAACTAACAGAAACTAGTGGTTATTTGAGTAAAACACAGACAAACAAAATTTAAAGGTTATGAACCTTTATAAATCCAAAAGTTATCTAAATATTCATAACTACAGTCAAACCTTTCTATAGGGAAAAACAAAAAGTGCCCTTTGAAGACAGTTGGTCTTTGTAGACAGGTTCCTTTAGTACATGATTCAATGAGAAACCATTTTCAAAATAAGCAACAAATGTGGCCTTTGTAGACAGGTGGTCACTAAAGCAGGTTTGACTGTACTTAGTTAATTTTAAGCTACAATTAAACATCTTTTTCTATGAGGTCAAAGGCCACCTTTCTTCAGCTACAAAATAGAATAAAACAAAAATATAAAGTTAGAGAAAGAAAAAACACCAACCTTTATAGAAGACTTTGTTGAAATCAAAGCCGTGTGACACCAGAAAATCTATACTGGAACTCTGGAGAGATGGAAAAAAGAAGAATTAAACCGAAGGTAGTAAAACCAAGTCGAAATCCAAATTACAGCAAAGAATATATGTCACAACAAATGATTGTAGATAATCCTCAAACTGAATCTCTAGATTTCAATATATATATGAAATCAACAATGGTCCAAATCTGATGTTTCACATCCACTTTATATATGCACTACCTTTTTATAATCTTTATTTGTCACTCTCCACCCTTAATTAACAAATAAAGGGGGTGTTTCACGAAGATCCTAGGTTGAACTTAACTCCAAGTTGGACTTAAAAATTACGGAGAGCCATTTGTAGCATTAAAATTAAATATATTCAAAAGCAAAAATTCTATTATTTTAGACTTTTTTTTATAAATTCCACATCAATAACATGAAATCTCCTCGATAATAGAAAATATAAATGATTTGAATCATTTTATGCTTTTTTAAATAACTATTGCAAAATATTTTCATAGATGCTAACAGCTTTAAACAATTGTTAAGTCCAACTTATGTGAATCTTTGGGAAACACCCCCCAGGAAATACAAAAAGGAAAGCATATTTTCAGATATTTCTTTTGAATACCTGACATAAGAACCTCTGATCTGGAGCAGCACGCGTAGACGGTCTTGGAAAGACGTAAAAGTTGAAAGGATAGGCCACATAACCATACCTGACAGGCAAAAGACAAATATATACTATGACATATCCTTCAATAAAAATATAAAAGATCTTGTAGCTTTATTAATCTATTGTTTTTCCCATGTTTATAGAACAAGTACTAGCTTTAAAAGCTTTGATCTATATTCTCCCTGTGCCACATTTTATATATCATGGGATAGATAGACCAAAGGCTTTAAGATTACTGAACATTTTCCAGAATAAGATTAATCTTTAGTATTCTGTACTGGTGTTAATAGGAATGTCACTGGTCTAATCAAGACCAGAAATTTATAATTTTACAAAGACTTTGTGTTGCACAAAGCAATCCTTTCCCATTTGGTACCTATAGTTTTGTGCAAAAATGCATGTGTGGCAAACGAGCAACCATGCAGAGAGTGAGAAAGGTGGATAAAGCAAGCATAGTGTTAAATGAAAGTGATCTTACCCTTTCTTCTGTTTCTCATACTTGAATATGCAAACACCAAGCTGAATCAACAGAAAGTCACAACAGTTCTGGAACATAGAATGAATCAGAAGAAATTAAGAAATTACAGCTTTATAGAGCTCTTCTGAGCTTCTATGCTACCTCCCTTCTGCTCTCAGAACCCCCTCTCCCTTCTCTCCGTCTCCCCTCCCTTTCCTTTCCCTCTCGTTCCCTTCCTCCCCCTCTTTCTCTGTCTCTCTGTCTCTCTCTCTCTCTCTCTCAACTTCCGAAACAAACCCATAGGCCAACATATGCATTATAATAAAAGGGAGCTTTGAATCCAATTTCATTATTAATACAATTCAGTCCTGTTGCGTTTAGGTTCATGTGATAAGCTTAAGAAACCACCTGTACAGAACCATGGATTTGGTCTTGATGAAGAAAAGGAGTCACCATCCTTCACACGATAATTATGAAAAAAATTGGTAAAAACCTTATACGGGGTCTACAGACAACATTTTGGACAAATTGTATGTTCCTCATACTGTAACCTTCACTGTATTACATCTTACACCAAGTAACTCTTACACCAAAAACATGCTGGTTGACCTGTAGACTACTGAATTTTCTCATTCCCATAGACTTTACACACGGACCCCCCTAATCATGTAGACAATGGGTAAAGTTAGAAAAGGAAAGTTCTTATACTTAAACCACTGGATTAGGAATTCACTTTCTCATATCTGTTTGAGATGTTGGTACCGAGTAACAAAATGCCCGTAGAGACAATGGGTAAAGTTAGAAAAGGAAAGTGCTTATACAGTCGAACCTGCTTTAGTGACCACCTGTCTGCAATGACCACATTTTTTGTTTCCCTTGAAAATGGTTTATGATTGAAACATGTAATAAAGGAACCTGTCTACAAAGACCAGTTTTGTGTTTCCCTTGGGCGGTCGCTATAGACAGGTTTGACTGTACTTAAACCACTGGATTATAGGACTTCACTTTCTGGTACCTCTTTGAGATGTTTGTACCTCTCTGCTGGAGTATCAAAGACGCCGGGACTTGACCCGCTGTGAAGTCCTGTGAACTCCCCATCGATGGCTACGAATGAGCAGTGATCTAATGCCGAGCTCATCAACTTCAATGCCTCATTGAAATCTAGAATACAAAGAAGAAAAAATATTTTAATGAGTTATCTATCAAACATTACACAGTACTATGTGCTGATCTAATGCCGAGCTCATCAACTTCAATGCCTCATTGAAATCTAGAATACAAAGAAGAAAAAATATTTTAATGAGTTATCTATCAAACATTACACAGTACTATGTACTGATCTAATGCCGAGCTCATCAACTTCAATGCCTCATTGAAATCTAGAATACAAAGAAGAAAAAATATTTTAATGAGTTATCTATCAAACATTACACAGTACTATGTGCTGATCTAGTGCCGAGCTCATCAACTTCAATGCCTCATTGAAATCTAGAATACAAAGAAGAAAAGACAATATTTTAATGAGTTATCTATCAGACATTACACAGTACTATGTGCTGATCTAGTGCCGAGCTCATCAACTTCAATGCCTCATTGAAATCTAGAATACAAAGAAATGAAAACGTTTTAAAGAGTTATAAATCTAAATCAGACATTACCAAGTTAAAGGTACATGTACAGTGTATGTCCCATTGGCAGGCCCAAAAAACGAAAAGTTTAAATTCCAATGGCATTTGAAAGATAATGTTAATTTAGATTTTACTTTCTTCGAAACGAAAGGGCTTGAAAAGTCTTTTTGTGGGAAAATAACGACCGTTAGTTGACGAATCGAATTTAAGAATTGCAGTAGTTTTATTAAAAAGTCTGATTTTCAGACCCTTGTAATAAATGGTCGTACGTTTTGTGCTGCACAAAGATTCAATCTGTTTAATGTTGGCCATTACAAGAAGTGGGTTAAAATTGTCTTGATGTAGACAATTGCTGATGTACCCTTTACAGCTCATTTTATGTATGTTATTAACAAAGAACAAAAGAAGTCAGTCAGTCACTCAAAACAGTTGAGTCTAGAGAAACGGGTTCCTTCCATAATTTGAGTACTAGAACACTGCTAACGTTTACATTTTACAGATAGGACAGAAGTGACATATTCAAAATTCCTGCAAAGTTCTACAGACTTTGAATTAATGTTGGCTGCAAAAGGGATGCACTACCTTTAAAGGTTCAAATCTGCTTTCTTCTACCCTTTTTCATTTTCACAGATTGGATGACCTAATTCAACAACAAAACTAAGCAAAAGGAAATATTCTCTTTTGTTCTTGCAACTCACAACTCTCCTCAATTTTCTTAATTTCACCAGCAACACATCATAAAATCTGAATACTTTCTTTTTAAATTTCTAAGGTTTGTGTGTTTGTGAACTTTTTCCTCGTTTGTGGCTTTATTTGTTTGTTTTCTGTTTGCTACTTAATTATTTTTTATTTCTATTCCATTATTAATTTTGAATTGACTAAAGGGCTTATTTCTTTACACTATTCAAGTTTTGTTGTTCACAGGTTACCGTGAGGACCCGTTTCCTGGCAAAATCCAAAAAAATTGTGATGAATAGCACTAATTTTTACTTAATGTTTACTAAATGCAGAACCCATTAGTTTTTAATAAATTTTAGAAGAGCATCAATAATATGGGAACATTGTTGGCTCTGTCAGCCCTGCAACATCTCTTATCGCTCACAATCATAGATCAACAAATGACTAGAGTGCCTAAACTAAGTCAAATTTTAGCACTTTTATTCACAAACTTTGAAAGTCAAAATGCTCTTTCATGTAAATATAATCCTGAAATGTTGTTAAATGATTGAGTGCACATACATAGGAACCTACAAATTGCATTATGAAAATGACAATTTTGAGATAATTTAAGACAAGATAAGAAGACGAGTTGTCGGAACTCGGCAAGTCAACTTATTTAGAACAAGAAGGCGAAAACAGACTGTTTAAACTCAGCAAGTTGAGCTGTCTAGGACCAGAAGAGGAGATGACAATTTTTTTTAAACTTGGCAAGCTTTTCAGACAATGCCCCCTCCCCAGGCCTTATCACCTGTGATATGACAGGGGGGGGGGGGGGGGTATCCCATACAATTTGGTTCAACTCTCCCCCCCCCCCCCTTTTTTTGCTTGTCAGCTGATAAGCTAGTCATGTACAAAAGTCATAGTAACCATTATCCTGTACCTAAATTTCACCCAAAATTTTAAGACCCTCTGTCAGAACTCTCCCCCATTCCCTCCCCTCGTCTATGCCTAGTATGGGCGACCTTTTCAGGCTGTTGCCATCGTGGCATTTCGTCTTCTCGCCCTGAATGAACAACTTCAAGTCGACTTACAGGAAACTTGTCATCTTGTCCTCAGCTCAAGAAGTTGACTTGCCGATTTGCATTAACTTGTCATTTTGACTCGAGTTGTCTTCTGGTTCTGACCTATCACCTAAACTGCTAAGGACACTTGCCGATCAGTTTCAACGACAACATCTCATCTCATCTGATCTTCTTCGTTTGGACTGAGGTCCGACTCCAAGTCTTTTATAATCAAGTTTTAACTTGCCTTTTGTCCTTAATTATCTCGTCATTTTGTTGGCACTTTTAAGCTACCAGTACCATACTCAACTCCTACCTTGGCTCACAGTAACACTCACAGACTCAGGCATGTCAGGCTTTTAATTAGGCCCTACTCCCGCAATTTCCAATTTCCCACCTACTCACAGACGCAGCGCAGACCAGACTCGTACTCGCAGACATGGCAGGCACAGGCGCGCCACACAGTCACGACTCACATTTAAACACTCGAGCTCGACTCGTCTCCTCACTGACTCCGAATTTGAATTAGTCTTTAAACATGCTGTGCACTTTACAGATGATGTGTAAGCGAAATAAATTAAAAATCTACTCACTATCAATGGTCACTTCCATCTTATCTCAAACCGAGTGAAAATTCGTTGAATATTGATCACAGCGTCCAACAAATGACTCTTCGTTTTCAACTTTGGCGGCCTTGCGCAACAATATGAACTGAAGTTAGCGATCATCCGGACATCGCATTAAAATGTGATCTTAGTTAGTCTGCGAGAACAGGCTCTTTTATTGACAAAATATGGATGCTGTTTTCATTTCAAGGGGACATTTCAGCAAAGTTCATGCAGAAAAATATTATTGAATCACACTTGCAAAAATTGATTTATTTTCATTCCTTTTTATATTTCTAATCATCCAATAGGATTCCCCTAAGCCTAAAATACAACAATATTTGTCATTTCCGTACGACTAAGTCCGTAACTTCAGTTTTTACAATTTGACAACTTCGTCAACGCGTCGTGCGCTGCCTACTCCAGTTTCTTATTCTGAAGCGTTTCCTGCTATTTTGAGAGGTAAGGAGTCATTGAATTGTTCACCATCTTTCACTCTTTAGCAGATAATCGACTGTCATGTATGATCGGTAGAACTTAATGCGATATAGTAGCTTAAAATCGTCATGTTTGTCATGGTTTGTTTATTGTGTAGTCCCATCTGCTGATAAAATTGTTGGTAGATATGGATGATAAACACGAGACGCTGAGCTGCGCCGCACAGTGGGCCAGGGAGGAACCAAAGTGCGCCAAAACTCATGTTTGGGGATTTATTTTTTATAAATCCAGAGGAAATGTTTGGATTTCCAGGGATTTTCGCTTAAATTTTATTACCAACATTTTCTCTGATGTCTAAGCTTTTAAGTTGATACCAGATTTGGCTGCCCGATTTTGCCCGTTATTATGTTAGAGCCGTTTTCCTTGCAACATTGCCCCGAAAAGTGTGTTTATTTTGGTCCGCAGTGTCAGAACAAGTGTCACGCGCCCCCTCGCGCCGTGATTTATGACCACGAATCCTTCATGATTCAGCCGCGGACCCCCAAAACCCACATTTTTCGGGGCAATGATGTGGCAAAGGAAATCTGCTCTAACATAACAACGGGCAAGATCGGGCAGCCAAATTTGGTATCAACTTGAAGCTTAGACATCAGAGAAAATGGTGGTATTAAAATTTAAGCGGTACACCGCGGAGATCTAAACATTTCTTCTGGATTTATAAAAAACATGAATAATTAGTCCATTTTTCAGTGAATTACCCTATAATATATCATGAAGATTGTGTTTCTATTAATTTTAACCCATTCATTCAACGAAATGAACTATCAGGAATATGTGAGAGCAATTTCATATCAATAACTTAAAAACTTCATGTTGAATTGAAAGATTTATAAAATAAGTCACTTTTGCACTAAAACTATGAATATGTAGGATTTTGCTGTTTGAAGTAGTAAATTTATACCCTTATTGTGCATACCGGAATAAAATATTTCACTGAGATATTCCTCTATGTATTACCTTTCAACTGGGCAAGAAAAAAATTGAAAAAAACAAATCACCCAAACTTAGTTTTGGCGCACTTTGGTTCCTCCCTGGCCCACTGTGCGCCGGCCCGTAGGCAACACTACATTTCTATCTACCTAAGATAGGAATATGAAATAGAGGTGAACAAAACGTTTAGATTCATTATCAGAATCACGTCATCATTATTTTTGTTCTATTATTAGACTTTTACTATTTCTATGACTAATGACTGTCTCATGAATTTATTCTTGTCTCTTTGTGAGTTTGTCAAGATCAGGGCCGTGTAGATTAGTGATTGATACTAAGTTTGCTCAATACACGATGAGCCATAGACTTGCATGTGCTCAATATTAATCTTATGATCAATCAAAAGGCTTTATAAGACATGGCCCACAATTTAGATACCACTCTCAGTGTCAGTCATAGGACTTTATTTTTATGTTAATAATACACCTCTAACATTAGTCAACCTTTTTTTCTGGAATTCAAATGTACATCTAGAACTACTATAAATTGCCGTTTCATTTGAAACATTTACTGAATCCCCAGAATGTTTCAGAATTGGCTGTTTTCCTGGAGTCCAGACACGATCAAGACATAAGTCATAAGTGTTATTGATTTGATATTTAGCAAAATGTATTGCTTTATAGGGATGGGATTGGGCCAGACTGCATGACAGTTCCTCACTTTTCTGTACAGAGTATTTTTCTGTTATTGATTCTTACGATGAGACTAAGTAATGTGGTAGTTCATCCACATTTAAAGACTTTTTTTTTATATCGAAGGTGCATCTCCTTCTAGGGCTAAACTTTATCTCAACATCCCCAGACAGACGTCCTTTTCTAGCATCCGATGACCAATGTTGAGTTTAACAACTGCTGATGTCTATCAACATGGATGAGGAATCCAAGATCACCTTGACAGCGACCAACAAACGAGAGTGGCCAAACTCAACCCTAAAGGCACTGAACACATTCCGCCAGTCTGAACACTCCTTATGCGATGTCTTCCTGAGAGGGGAAGATAAGATGCCGATGGAACCAATACCCGCCCATCGGTGCGTGCTTGCTGCCAACAGCGTTTACTTCCATGCCATGTTCACATCGGGGCTTGCGGAGAGTAAACAGGACCACAGCGAGATCTTGATCCGTGGGGTAAACACAGAGACTCTGTCACTCATCGTGGAGTTCCTCTATGTGGGAAGCTGTCGTCTGCCGAGCGGAACCATGCATAGAGTGATGGACCTGCTTTCTGCTTCGACCATGCTGCAGGTCGATGAGCTTTCCCATGCATGCACTATCTACCTTGAAAAGTGCTTGGACTCTGACAGTGCACTAGGTGAAATCAAATGGGCTGTTTACCCTGACATTAGGTTATTTGAGTTACAATATTCATAACAATGTAGTAACATAGTTCTTAAAACTTAGACCTTGGCCTTAAACCTATCATAAATGTTAATTTCTAAATTAAAAACAAAGGTTTGGTTTAACTTTTGTATCCGTCAAATACATTTTTGTTTGCCTGCTCACAGAGATAATGGTAGTGTAAAGAATAAGAGGCTTGTATCTTGATGATGGTATTGTAACTTTGATAGAGTTGTTTTATGTCTCCTCTACTCGCACTTCTGTTGTATAGTTTTCATGATTTAAACTTTGGAACTTGATTGTACACTGCAAGACGTACTACAATTCATAATGATTAATTCATAATCTGCGATAAATTTCATACTTGTATTTCGCTTTTGCTTTGATTTGTTTCATCGGACAGTTGTCATGAGTATTCCTCTTCTTAATGTTAGTTTTTGTTGTTGAAGATTGAGAAAATTGATGATCGTAATGTCTTTATAATGACAAAAATTTGTTCTCAATAGTAATTACGGTAATATTTGTTTAATGTTTCTCAGAGCTGTGGCTGTTTGCCGAGAGTTATGGAGTGTCTGACCTGGCCGAACCTTGCAAGAGGTATGTCCAGTCATATTTTCGGTCGATCAGCAGGAGCCAGGGTGTACTCAGGCTGGATCGTCAGCATATGGCAGCCCTTCTTGGTCTGGAGGAGGTCAATTTAGGTAGGTCAAGGTTGAAAGTCCAATAGATATTTGCAAGAATCATGCAAACAACTGAGGTTACTCTCATTTTTTACAGGATCAAACTTACCAATATAACTGTCCATAGTGTCTGTTTGAAACCAGGAGGGCATTAACCCATATTCTTTAATACAGAGTTAAAGAGTTAACACCGTTCTGGCTCTGAACAGATGATGCATTGTTTATATATTAGCAAAAGAACCTTGTGGTACACCACTTTTTTAAGGTTTGATAAGATGTTATTTGCCTAGATGTTAAAATAAATGTAAATAAATGAGTGAATGAATGGATAAATAAATGAAAAAATAAACATATTAAATAAATTAATACATGAATAAATAAGTAAACAATTACAGTTTAAATGAATGAAAATATATAAATAAATAAATAAACATATGAATTAATTATGAATTTAAACATGGTCTACAACTTGAACTCCTACAGGGAATGCAGCAAATGAAGACACCCTGGTTGAGCTACTTCTGAGATGGCTGACCTATAACCCCAAAGCTCTAGACACAGATCTGCTTCCTGTTCTCAGTAAGGTATGTTGGAGTGAAGCCAGCCAAGAGTGCAAGGACAAATTCAGAGAGACACTTGCTGAAATCTCCAAGGACAGTTTGTCAGGTAGGTCCGATTCATGTAAATATGTTTTGGGCTTAATTTAACAGTTACATTGCTCTTTTGCGAGGAGGCCGAGTTGAGTTTAGTCATTGATGGAAGATGATATCACAGAATCACACCAAGACTACAAATAATTGTCAAATCTGCCAAATAATGATGTTGAAGAATGGATTATAAATGCAGCTGAGTAATGAGCACAGACAGTGTTTGTTCTATACATTGCCTCTCTTATTATCTCTTATATCTGCTCCTTTTGTTCATCTGTTTTTCTCCTGTATTGAAATTAAAATTCTATTTCTTTTATAGAATCTTTCCAGGCTGAAGAAGTTTTTGATACCATCTCAAAATCTTCATCTTTGAACCAAAGCTTCAATCGAACCTTCTTCTGCTCGGTGTGTGCTTTAGGAGGCCTTCAGAATTCGAGGGCAGGGTGAGAATTTTTTTTAAACAATAGATTGCAGGAGCTGATGTTGCCATCAAACTTGATGGCAAAACCTCTCTGCTTTAAGACCTCATCTCTGCCAAATGTGGTAACATGCTGACACTAAACCATTTTTCTTCTTCTTTTTCCATTGGAGTACATCCCTCTTCCATAATATTGTCATACTTTGTGCAGAAAAAGGTGCGCGGTCGCGGGAACACGTGCAAGTCGTCCTAGAGGGTGGTTGCCCTAGGGTGTAGTTGTCCTAGGGGGTAGTTGTATAGGGGGTAGTTGTCTAGGGATAGTTGTCCGAGGGGTAGTTGTTCTAGAAGGTGGTTGCCCCAGGGATAGTTGTCCTAGAGGGTAGTTTTCTGGGGGGGGGGGTAGTTCTTGGGGTTAGTCGTCCTAGAGGGTGGTTGCCCTAGGGGGTAGTTGTCCTAGGGGGTAGTTGACTGGGGGTGGTTATCCGAGAGGTGGATGTCCAGGGGGTAGGTGTCCTAGAACCCTCCCAAACATTTAGTACATTCCAACTGTTCAAATCATGTTTGTTCATTTGTATAACTTCCAGACGACGATGCCCACAAACCAGTTCCATGGAGGTTGCAGACATCGACATAAGGACGGGCACAGTCCTCAGACAGTGGTCCAAGCCAAGGGGGTTCCACGGGCGACAGTCAACTAGCAACATCAATCCGCAGTACCATTTCCTACCATTCCACGGTCACCTCTATGCATTCTACTCGTTCAATCAAGATAGCAAACTCTTAGCATCATCCCGCTCAAATAGATTTGGCAACAAACCTGACGATGTGCTCTGCCTGAGTGTGGCTAACGTTATGAATGCCAATCTGAAAGTGATGAAGACTAGAAGTTTGGATTTAGAGTCGGTGTGGTGGGACTTGATTGACAAGCATAATTATGCACTTGCCATTGATGAGGAAAGGGGCGTGGTCTATCTGTGTGGGTGTGCAGAGCAGAGGGAAGGTACCTCATCTAAACGGGTCTTCAAACTGGATATCGAGAATAACGACTGCTCTGAACTGACCAGTCTACCTTTTGGAAGGTAGGGTCAATTATGATTTTGTTTCTCTTTAGTCTATGTTGGACTAGCTACACGTGTATGGCTTCATCTATGAAAATAGAGAATATGAGGAAACAGCATGGCAGATAATTCAGTGAAATTTGTTTTGCTAACTTGCCCTTTATTCAATCATTTATAAGGTCTCATAATCTCATTATTTCTCTATCAGATGTTTGTACATTTGTATTAAAATCACTGTGAGGACAACATGGTAGGCCTTAATGTAAAATATTTAAACAGTTGCATATTATTTACATTTTACAATATTCAATCTACATTTGATAGATTGCATGACGAAAACTTGTCGTTTAAAATTGAAATGCCCATTTGGCTTTCACTACTCCTAGAGCTAAGCCTAAAGTAAACACGAGCGCTATACATGTACAATGTAATCCCCCCCGCCAGGACCTTGACTGGGTGATAGAGAGGGAGAGAGAGAGATAAGCATGATGGAAGGAGAGAGGAAGGGAGAAAGAGAGATAAGCATGATGGAAGGAGAGAGGAAGGGAGAAAGAGTGCTAATTTTCACAATTAAAATTGTTGTTATATCGCCAATTCTGGGTCATTTTGCTTCATTTGAACTTTCATTATGGTCTTCATCTACATTATAAGTGACTTTTGGACATGAAAATATCTTAAAACAAGTAAAATATATCTTTCCTACATCTCATTTCCTTTCAGGCAGAGCCCTAGTAAGAGTTTGTTTACATTATTACGTAAGATGATGAAGAGTACAGCTGCCATCTCTCACGCAGAGCTACAAGGCTCTGTCAAAGTTTTAACGAGAGAAATGAAAGTGGGGTCTTTACCTGATTTACATTGGTTCCTGTGTTATAGTGGTGGGGTATAGTTTTAACAAGAGCTTTTCTAATGGAGGAATACCATATCACAAGCACATCCCTCTGAAAAATGATTTTATTCTCTTTTTGAATACTTAACAATGCAATGTACACTTTATTTAGTTCTGTATTTTTTTTAATCCAATTTTTACTATGGCTGATTATGTTTTATATATCTTTTTTTCCAGATCTCATCATAGAGCGGTAGTGGTAGAAGGAGACCTATTTGTACTTGGTGGAATAGACCGGTTACTGCACCCTCTCTCAACTGTCCTGAAATATGACTGGAAAAACAATGCGTGGGAAGAAGTGAGTCCCATGCATGACCCCAGAATAGATGGAGCCTATGCCTGTGTTGGTAAGCGTGCTTATTAAAGTCGATCTAGCTTTCATGAATGAAGTTGATCTCTAGCTACCACAGCATTTTAAAAATACAATTCTGAATCTGAAAATAGATCTTCTGATGAGCAGCTTTGTGCTTCAAAGCACCATAGACCATTTATCCCTCATGCTGTGATGTTGTGCATTGTCCCAAAGTGGTGCTGTATACACAGTAAGCAGGATAGGTCCAAGAATTGACCCCTGAGGAACCCCATAATTTCTGTTTTGTTGTCTGTATTTTACATCACTGATGAATGCTGCTCCTGAAATGCCAGTGGACATATTGTCATTGCAGTTAAGTGCCAGATTTTTGGTCTATCATACAAACATAACATTGATATCTATTTCTCTTTTTGTTATTGACAGATGGCAGGATATATGCATCAGGTGGATCGACGTCCAAAGTTCGTTCAAGAAATGTTGAGGTGTACAACCCTTCTTTGGACATCTGGACAACATTAAGTCCATTGTCGGTACCCAGGGTCAACCATGGACTCATTGCTGTGGGAACGTATCTCTTTGCCATGGGTGGTAGGGGATAATTCTCATTTTTTAAAAACAAATTCCAGTGATACTGTGACAACCTATATGGCTCATATGTAGGCTGTATCTCATTGTTGACTGTTCATTACATGTATATTGTACTTTTTTTTGCTGATTTTGCAAACAGGTCAGTCGTATTCTGGAGAAAACGGTGGTGCCAGGAACGTCCAAAGAACGGTGGAGAGGTACAGCATCACAGAAGGATGTTGGGAGGCTGCTTGGGAGATGGCAGAGTGCAGATGGGGGATGACGGCTTTCACCCTCTAGAACAGCGATGTAAGGAATGTCCGCAAAAAACAGTAAAACGGTACAGCATCACCGAAGGATGTTGGGAGGCTGCTTGGGAGATGGCAGAGTGCAGATGGGGGATGATGGCTTTCACCCTGTAGAACAGTGATGTAAGGAATTTCCCCTAAAACATTAGAGAGATACAGCATCACTGGAGGATGTTGGGAGGCCGCTTGGGAGATGGCAGAGTGCAGATGGGGGATGATGGCTTTCACCATCAAAGAACAGTGGGGCAAACTGTCTTTCTTTGTTATGATGATCCCACTATAATTTCCCTGCCCAGACTTCCATGGTTGTGACCCTTTCCCGTGCAAAATTATTGAAGGTCAAAAAGGTTCAGCATTCAGCTTGATGTCAATGCCTCAATTTCTAATTTGTTTTCATGAAATCTTCTATGAACCTGTAAAGTTTACTTTAACTCTTTAGATATTGTTATGGGGTTAAAAGTGTCAAGGGTTATTTCAACTGTTTAGAATATTATAATTGAATTTCATGAGACCACCTCAGAATTGGAAGCCCCTCAGGTCTTTTCAATAGATTAATAAATGTTTTGAAACTTGATACATGAAAATGTGCCCATTATATTCTATACCTCAAAGTGTTCGGAAAGAATATTGTTGTCTGCAATTTCCTAAAAGGGTTCTGGAATAGTTTACCTGTTGTGATATTCAGTCCAGTACCAATTTTTATGTCTCCGCAACAAAGTAGCGGGATCGAGGCATTATGTTTTGGGGCTTTCTGTCTGTACGTCCCGTTCTTGTGATTGCGTTATCTGAAGAACCGTTTGATGGATTCCCGCCAAACTTTGGTCATGTATAAAACTTGCAGAGCCAATGAACTGATTAGATTTTGGGGTCACGAGGTCAAAGGTCACATTATGTATGGAAAAACAGCTCGTGATCACATCATTATAGAACTGATGTACAGATTACCATCAAACTCGGGACATGTAGGAATCTTGCTGAGCCATAAACTGAATAGATTTTGGCGACATGCCAAGGTCAAAGTTCAAAGGTCATGGGGCACATTATTCATGTGTATGCAGTGGCGGATCCAGGGGGGGGGGGGCCCCTCTTGAGAAAAAAAAGATGTAAAAACACATGATTTTTACCTTTTTGGGGGGTTGGCCCCCCCCCCCCCCCCTGGCGCTCAAGGGGGGTGTGCAAATTTTTAAAATTTCGGGAGCAAAAAACAAAAAAAGTTGGGCCCCCTCCCCTTAGAAATCCTGGATCCGCGCCTGCATGTTTGTATCGTGCTGAGCCAATGAACTGATTAGATTTTGGGTTCATGAGGTCAAAGGTCATGGGCACATTACGTTTGCAAAGTGATTGCATTATCATTTTACTATTTTACTATTTTAGAACACTTTTTGATTATGCATATGAATGGTATTGTAAAATTGTAATCCACACATTTTAATCAGGGTCTATGCAGTTCTGTTTTCTGGTATAACATCATCTTTATTAAAGTGCAATATTAATGACATATGGCGATTCTTGGTACGGTAGTCCTCCTATAGTCCGGTCCCTGTAGTTTCGATTGGTTAACGTATGTCACATGACAAAGTATTAGACATCGTTGATTGGTTAATAGTTTTGTCTCGATACTGCGCTTGCGCCACTTTCGCGTTGGTAGAATTAGAAACGTAGCGGAGGAACTTCTCAAACTTCTACGGTCAAGGAAACGTGTCTCCAAAGAAGTCCGTAAATGGCAATTGCAGTTCGGTGATGTAAACATAAAACCAGGACAGCGTTGAAAGTGGATCGAGATAATGAAAAATAGTGTCAAAAACAAAGAAGCACTGTCGTTGAGACGCTACAAGGCTATAAGATTCTTAGATTTTATCTATTAGATATAGATCTAAGTATTTTTCCTTAAAGGAATTAAGTACTTATATTATATAGCTAGTCGTTTTCCAATACAATCGAGATATCTAAGTGAAGTAAGAAAAACTACCCTATATTTACAAGCATAATACTAAGTAGGGCGGCGGAGCGACTTTTAAAATGGGGATGGGGGGGGCACCCAAAAAAGGGCACAAGTGGAAATCTTAAAGCGAAATTACCCCCCTTTTTAGACATTGGTATATACCTCGACATTGTGATATATTATAAGGGATTATATCAATATTTGTTTTGCTCTACTGACATCATTCATGTCCAAGATATTGCTTAAGCATCATACTTTGCATTTGGGTAGCCTACGTGTAATGGTCTGAATATGTATTTGAGAGCGAGCGAAGCGATCAACGAAAAAATATATGATTTGTGAGGTCGCAGTGCGAAAAATTATATCTAGCTATAAAGATGTGACCCCAATCCTAAAGGGGTTAAAATAAATAAGTAACATAATTACATCATCTATAAATGGTAGGGGGGGGGGGTCGCACTTAGTCGCTTTAGATTAGGGGCACTTAATGATGAGAGAATAAGGGGACACTAAAAGGAATATTACAATTATTAAAAAAGAAAAGGAGCATGCGTTAACGTACATGGGCCGGTAATTATCAGAGTTGAAAATTCTTACAACTGAAAAGAGACACTCACCCGGGATGAAAAAAAAACGAGAAATGGGCATTTGTCGACGGGAAAGAGGTACACCCATCAGATTCTGATAAGGGAATTTATAAGAGGCAAGAAGGGGCATTTATGTAAAGGGGATATAATAATTAATAATAATGATAACAGCATTTATAATGCGCACATATCCACCCCAAGAGATGCTCAAGGCGCCTAACAAGGTATAGTTCCCTTATTAGAAACGAAAAGGGGCACGTTTCATTGTTAAAAGGGAAATTATCAGAGGTGAAAAGGGGCACTCATCAGAGATGAAAAGAGCACTTATCATAAGGGAAAGGGGGCACTTGTCAAAGTAAAACGAGCATCTCTCAGATTGGAAGAATGTGCATTATTTTGTTGAAAGGAAAGGGGCACCAATCAGATGTTAATAGGGGCATTTATCGAAGATGAAAGGAGATTTAACGAGAAGGGGAGAGGGGGGGGGGGGGGGAGCTACGCGCTCTTATTAAAAAGAAGACAAAAAAGGGAATTTTAAAATAAACGGGGCACTTTACAAACATGGAAAGGGGTAAGTATGAGAAGGGGAAGGGGCACTTATAGGAATAGAAAAGAGCACTTAACATAAGGGGAAGGGGGCACTTGTCAAAGTAAAACGAGCATCTCTCAGATTGGAATAGGGGCATGCAATTATCGGAGGTGAAGGGGGGGGGGGGCACTTATATCTAAACTGAAAAGGAGTAACTTCTCGTACCTGAAAAGGGTCATTTACCAGAAATGAAAAGGGGCATTGATGAGAATGAAAAGGAGCATCTATGAGAAGGGGAAGGGTCCCTTTTGTTAAAATAGGGGCACTTTAATATTACCATTATAGAAAAAGGGGAAATTCCTAGGAAGGACAAAGGGCACGTGTGAAAATAAAAGGGTCGCTTATCGGATCCGAGTTAATTACGTCTTACAAAGGAAAAGGGTTAACGTATATATGTCCAAGCAAAAGAGGCATATACACCTCTAAGATTTGAGTATAAGGGCAATTATCAAAAGTGAGAAGGGGCACATGTGAAAATAAAAGGGTCGCTTATCCAAGTTAAAAAGGGGAAGGGGCACTTCTTTGAAGTAAAAGGGGACTTCTTAGATTTGTGAATATGGCAATTATCGAGGTGAAGGGGCACAAGGGGAATAGGGGGCACTTCTAAAATGGGCACTTAGCAGAGGTGAAAAGGGGAACTGCTTATAAAGTTAAAGGGGGCGCTTTTGGGGTGAGCCCCCCCCCCCCCCCTCCCCCCTCCCCCCTCCCCTGCTCCTGAGGATGTAAACTATAGAGCCTTGGCAACGCTGCTGCATGCACGCTCGTCATTTTCTCAACTGATTGCATATTGACGCGGCGCGCGCGACACGGAAACAGTCCAGCGCAGCAAGCATGCAGTGGCCGCCCCGTGGATCATGCATGCAAAATATGCCTATATCGTACCCTATATACCCGGACCCAGTGAAGCGTTTCCCGTTATTTTGAAAGGTATGAGGTCATTGAATTGTTCTTGGCGCTATCTGCCTAAGATAGGAATATTGGTTTTTAGTTTTTATCCTATTTCTAGGACTAATGAAATGAATAAATTCTTATCTCCAGAAGTATCGGATTATTATAATATAGCGTGACCAAGATCAGAGTCAGACATCACTGCATGCACTGTCGACTAGCTTTATGTCACTTCAGTGTCAGACATACTCATAGTCTACTTTGTTTTAATGTCACCAGTTACTAGCAAAGTCTATCGTTTAATAATATTAATATTCAACCTTTCTTTTTGGAATTCAAATGTAATAATAACAATATTACATTTGATTTATACAGTGCCTTTTCATTAAGCGCATTAGACTGAATTTTCCGTCTCTTCCGCTCTTAGAGAGCCGACCCTACCCAAATAAGAGGCTTAACGAACGGAAGAGACGGAAAATTCGGTCTAAAAGCGCATGTACGCGGTGTAGACTAATTTACCATATCTGCTATGTTAACTAAATTCCCCCAAAATGTTTCTGAAATTGCTGTTTTCCCGGAGTTCAGACATATTTATTTATTTGATATTTAGCCAAATGTATTGCTTTTTAGAGATGGGTAACCCAGTTACCCAGGTCAAAAAACAGACTAGTTAAAATCAACTGGTACTGTACCAGTTTATTCCAGTTAAGGGTCTAGTGAATTGGTTTCAATATGGAAATTGTTATAGAGCTCACTAGCTCTAGTGTCAAAGTGAGAATTGCAACTGGTACCATTTGATACCAGTTGATTTATCAGTTGAAAACAAGTAGATACCAGTTGTTACCAGTTGAAACCACCAGTTGTCACCAGTTGAAACCAACACTGATTACCAGTTACCAGTTGAAAACCAATAGATAATTACCAGTTGATTTACCAATTGAAAACTATTAGATTTACCAGTTGATATACCATTTGAAAACCAGTTGAATATATACAATAGAGACCATAATCAACTGATAATATATAATCAATATAGGCATCTAGACCATGATAGACTCTTGCAACTACCCCATCAAAAAGATCATTGGAGGTGGATTACAAATGAGTATTAACGTTTTTAAGATATTTGGAGTTGTACATATATATATATATATATAAAATTATACCAGCTGTTTCCTGGTTATTAATTACATATATCAATACATCTTAAATAAGATGTAAAACATGATCAGACATATATTATATATTTGCCAATGATTGACTAAGAAAATATTTATCACAAAATTGATGTGCATTGTCACATTTGCTCCAAAGATCATGATTTGATAATCATATTTTCTGTTAAACCGTGCAAATTAATCATGAATATGCAAAGATTCATTGAACTGTTTTTTAACTGGTATTCTACTGGTTTTGAACTGGTAAATCAACTGGTAATTATATCTACATATTTTTAACTGGTAAATCAACTGGTAATCATCTACTGGTTTTCAACTATGAACTGGTAATCATCTACTGTTTTTTTTTAAACTGGTAGATCAACTGATAATTATTTACATGTTTTCAACTGGTAATCTATTGGTTTTCAACTGCATAACATCTGGTAATCATCTAAGGTTTTCAACTGGTAACAACTGGTAATCATCTACTAGTTTTCAACTGGTAAATCAACTGGTAATCATCTACTGGTTTTCAACTGGTAAATCAACTGGCAATTTATTGGTTTTCAACTGGTAACAACTGGTAATCATCTATTTGTTTCAACTGGTAACAATTAACTGGTAATCACCTACTTGTTTTCAACTGATAATCATCTACTGGTTTCCAACTGGATTCAACTGGTATCAAATGGTCCAGTTTGGCCACTGCTGCAACTGAATGAACTAGTAGATTTACCAGTAAGGCCCATTGGTTTAACTGGTATACTGGTCTAATATAGTAGTATGGTTAATGGCTTTCAAATGGAATCATTGGGTAAACTACACCCATTGGGTTGCAATATGTCCAACTGGAAACAACTGGTTTCAAATGGTCCACTCTGGTTTCATGGCCGGTTTCAACTGGAATCAACTGGTTTCTTTTCAGCATGTGCCAGTAGAGTCAATGGGTTTCAACTGGGATATACTGGCGCATGTGAAGTTTACCAGTTGTGTTGACTGGTTTCAACTGGTAACAGTTGAATCCAGTTGAAACCAGTAGAATAGACTAGCGTGTATATACCATTTCCTTCAAATGGATTCAAATGGTACCAGTTGATACCAGTTGAAAATCCAACCGGTTTCAACTGTTTGTTTTTTTGGACCTGGGAAGGGCCAGACATTCACAACAGTTCCTCACTTTTCTGTTTAGAGTGGGTTATTTTGCAAGTCATTTTTATGATGAGACGTAAATATATGGTAGTTCATCAACACTTAATGTTCATTTTATATCATACTTCATACTTATATAAATTATAGGTGCATCTCCCTCGAGGTCTGAACTTTATCTCAACATTCTCAGACAGACGTCCTACTCATAGCATCTTATGTTACAGCCGCTGATGTTTATAACATGGATAAGGAATCCAAGATCACCTTGGCAGCGACCAACAAACAAGGGTGGCCAAACATGGCAAACTCAACCTTCAACACATTCCGGCAGTCTGAACACTCCTTATGCGATGTCTTGCTGAGAGGGGACGATGAGATGGAACCAATACCCGCCCAACGGCGTGTTCTTGCTGCCAACAGCGTTTACTTCAATGCCATGTTCGCATCAGGTTTTGCGGAGAGTAAATCGGACCACAGGGAGATCTCGATCGGTGGGGTAGAGACAGAGATTCTGTCATTTATCGTGGAGTTCCTCTATGTGGGAAGCTGTTGCTTGCCGAGCGGCACCAAGCGTTCTAGAGTGATGGACCTGCTTGCTGCTTCGAACATGCTGCAGGTTGATGAGCTTTCCCGTGCATGCACTATCTACCTTGAAAAGTGCTTGGACTCTGACAGTGCACTAGGTTAGCTTTATAGATATAACATAAATCTGGGTTTTACTTTCACAAAGTGGTAATATCTGATCTTTTTTCTCTGACCTTAGCCTTTTTTGCTAGATCAAATACTTTGGGGAAATGGTATCATAAGTCAAATGACATTGTAGTGTAATATATTTTAATGGATCAAATGAATCAGGACCCCATATATAAAAAGCTTTTTTTATCATACCAAGATACGATCATTGTTGCGAAGTACTGAAATCCTCATTTAGAGTTAAAATGTACTTCCTAAACTATATAGATATATGATCAGAAAAATGTGGACTTTGGTGTTTTTATTATTTTTCTACAAAAGCTTTTAAAAAATTGATCAGTGTGTGTCTATTATAATCCAGAGCTGTGGCTGTCTGCCGAGAGTTGCAGAGTATCTGACCTGGCCGAGACTTTCAAGAGGTGTGTCCAGTCATACTTTCGGTCGATCAGCAGGAGCCAGCGTGTGCTTGAGCTGGATCTTCAGGATATGGCAGCCCTGCTTGGTCTGGAGGAGGTCAATTTAGGTAGGTCAAGGTTGAAAGTTCAATAGATATTTGCAAGAATAATGCAAACAACTGATGTTACTCTCATTTTTGACAGGAACAAATTTACAAATATAACTGTCCATATATTGTCTGTCTTGAACCAGAAGGGCATTAACTAATATGTTTTAACACAGATTTCTGGCTCTGCATGAACAGATGAAACATTGTTTATATATTAGCAAGAGGACCTTGGGGAACACCACTTTTTTAAGGTAAGATAAGCTGTTATTTAAAGAGATGTTCAAGTAAATAAATGAATGAGTTACAAATGAATGAATGAATGAATACATTTAGAGATATTAAATAAATAATATATGAATAAATAAGTAAAGATACAGTTGAAATAAATAAAATGAATAAATAAATAGACATATGAATTAATAATAAATTTAAACAATTTCTATAATTTGAATTCCCGTAGGGAATGCAGCAAATGAAGACACTTTGGTTGAGCTACTTCTGAGATGGCTGACCAATAACCCCAAAGCTCTCGACTCGAATCTGCTTCCTGTTCTCAGTAAGATATGTTGGAGTGAAGCCAGCCAAGAGTGCAAGGACAACTTTAGAGAGAAGCTTGCTGAAATCTCCAAGGACAGTTCGTCAGGTAGGTCCGATTCATGTAAATATGTTTTGGGCTTAATTTTACAGGTACATTGCTCTTTTGCAAGGAGGCCATGTTGAGTTTAGTCATTGATGAAAGATGATGTCACAGAATCACACCAAACTTGCAATGAATGACCAAGACATGGCAAGACTACAAAATAAATGTCATATCTGCCAAATAATGATGGAGAATGCATTATATATGCAGCTGAGTGATGAGCGAAGACAGTGTTTGTATATACATTGCTCTCTTACTCTCTCTTATGATATCTGCTTTATCTCTCTAATGATATCTGCTCCTTTTGTTTATTTTTTTTTTCCTCCCTTATTGAAATTTAATTTCTATTTCTTTTATAGAATCTTTCCAAGCTGAAGAGGTATTTGATATGATCTCAAAATCGTCATCTTTGAACCAAAGTTTTAATCGAAACTTCTCCTGCTCGGTGTGTGCTATAGAAGGTCTTCGGAAATCAAGGGCAGGGTGAGAAGTTTTTTTTAAACAATAGATTGCAGGAGCTGATGTCGCCATCAAAGTTGATGAAAAGTATCACTATCAAAAGCAAAAAAAGTTCCTCCGCTTTAAAACCCCCGTATTTGCCTTATGTTGTGACTTGCTGACATTAAACCACTTTTGCCACTCTCCACCCAGGTGTTAAATGGGTACCTGATATGATGTGAAAGTCATTGTAGTTTGCTCAGCATTGTGAACGTTTGTAAATTGGCGCCCGACTGGAAAGCTCGCCAGAGAGTGGAGTATGTGCATACATTGTGTGCGAACAAGTCTGAATCCAATGACTGGGGTAATAATACATGTGTAAAGTGCTTTATAGAGGCAGTGTTGATGACTTAAAGGCTATATTAAAGAACCCTGAGTGTTATCATTAATACTGCTAAAATAATACAGAAGATATTTTTCTTACATGTTTTGTAAAGCAATACTTAACCAACATTCAACTACATATGAGGGAATTGGGTTGATCAAAATGCAACATGAATTTTTTTTGTTTAAACCCATCACCTACGGAAAATGGTTCCTTAATTAAGCCTAGTGGATGAAAGAAATCAGTAGTTAACTGGCTAATGGATAAGACTTCTCCCAAACATTTAGTAAATTTCAACTGTTCACTTCATGTTTATTCTTTCGTATAACTTCCAGACTACGTTGTCCACAAACCAGTTCCATAGAGGTTGCAGACATCGACAGGAGGACCGGCACAGTCCTCAGGCAGTGGTCCGGGGAGTTCAAGGAAGGGTTCTGTTTCCTACAATTCCACGGTAACCTCTATGTATCATCCAACTCATATCGCCGTGACAACAAGCATATCGATGTGCTATGCCTGAGTGTGGCTGACGTTATGAATGCCAATCTGAAAGTGCAGAAGACTAGAAGTTGGGATGAAGGGTCGGTGTGGTGGGACTTGTTTCACAAGCAAGAATATGCACATGCCATCGATGAGGAAAGGGGCATGGTCTATCTGTGTGGGTGTGCATCGCATAATTTTCCTGCCTTACCTAAACAGGTCTTGAAGCTGGATATAGAGAATAATGATTGCTCTGAACTGACCAGTTTGCCTGCAGTAAGGTAGGGTAAATTTGTTTCTCTTTAGTCTATGTTGTACTAGCTATATATGCCTATGGGTTTATCTGTGGACAAATAGAAAAAAAGAGGTTACAACATAACAGATTATTCTGTGAAATTTGTCGAGCTAAATTGCCCTTCATTCAATAATTTATGAGGTGTCATTATTTCTTTATCAGCTGTTTGTACAATTGCATTCAAATCACTGTGAGGAGAATAAGGTAGGCCCATGTAAGATATTTAAAACAGTTACATTTTACAATATTCAATCTATATTTAATCTACCGTATATCATAAGCACATCTCTTTGAAAACTGATTTCATTCTCCTTTTTTTTAAACACTGAACAGTGCAATGTACTAGTTTTGCAATTTTCATCCAAATTTGTTGCTATGGGTGATCAATGTTTTATATTTCTTTTTTTCCAGAGCTCATCATACAGCAATAGTGGTAGAAGGAGACCTATTTGTTCTTGGGGGAGAGGAAGACTGGTCGTGGTCAGGAACATATAACCCTGTCTCAACTGTCCTGAAGTATGACTGGAAGAACAATGAGTGGAAAGAAGTCAGTCCCATGCATGACCCCAGAACAAATGGAGCCTATGCCTGTGTTGGTAAGCATGCTTATTAAAGTTGATACTCTAAGCAAATAAATGTCCCTTAATTTGTTACCTACGGCATTATTTTTAAGTTTTTCAATTACTTAGTATATCACAAAAAAATTCTGTCTACTCGAAATCCTCAATTGAAATGTCTAAAATATCCGCCTCTCTTTGCATAGAAAATCAGTCACGACGCTGGTCTACTATTTATGACCTCACGTCCGGGAGACAGTATATTCACGTACCCGGATGTTCCATAGCAAACATGTGCAGAGTGATACGATTTTCTGCATATTTTTGTTTCAAAGGCTGAAAAGTCTAATAAATCATAATTCTATGTACAATTCTTTACCTTCCCCTAGTACTTCAAAGTATTAATATCAATTCCCCTTTTAAAAATTATGACATATACATGCTAACGATGTGCTATTAGTCGATATTTTCACCATGTAATTTTTGTTTTGGTGTTGAAATCGGCCCAGGCACGGAGTGAACAGTAGCTGTCTACCCATGCACAGTTCATTACACTACAGCGATCTCCCGATGGTTTCTTCTTCCTTTTTCCCATGTCTTTCGCCTTCCTTGGCCCTGAACATCCTTCATCTACCAATTCTGACACCGGTAGTCAGGAGCAAGTCTTTAAATTTGTTAGTTGTTTTTCTTAGCTGGCAACGTCGCTTTCATTCTCTTGCAATTGCCGATAAACATATAACTAGCGCACGTACGTTCCATCACAAGCAAGCAGCGCCTAGAGCAGCGGCTTGGTCTTACCTCCCGATTCTGCTTGCTCCACGAACGTTCATGCAAGAGCCGCATCACTCGCCAAAATATTATAGAGGAAGCGCGCTTGCATGATCTCGTTCAAGTTTGATATTTTACAACATAAAATGTTTAACTGGTACTGTATCCTTTTTTGAGGCAGTCACACACATCTATGATAAGTACTATCATAGTTCTAGACCTATTCGTTTTACAAAACTGCTCATGTACATCTGATGACAATATAATGCATCCGCCTATTCATAAGTGCACGATTTAACTTTAATTCCTAAGCAGTAAACTCGTCTTAAATCTCTACCAAATAGGTGAATATGAGGATATAAAAAGAAATCAGCGACTGGAAAATGTTGCTTCGTTATTCTTCACTCAAATGAAAACAGAAAATCCATCAAATATACTCCTTAACAACAACAAATCTAAGCTCTGACAGGATAGCATTTACGTAGGGATATCACTGCCATTCACTCTCACTGAGCCCATGACTCCCGTTCGTGACGTCACGGATAGAGGCCCGACTCTACGTGCACTTCCGGGTTTCAGACTTAGATATTTTGGTAGAGTTTACTCGAATAAATTCATTATTCTAAACTTGTTTTGTCGGGTGGACACCATTTGGTGTTATTATGGGGGTTAAAAGCTTTCTATTTATGTAATTATCTCAGTATTTGGGATTGTCTTAGAGTATCAACTTTAAAGGCGATCAAGCTTTCATGAATGAAGTTGATCTCTAGCTACCACAGCATTTGAAAAATACAAGTCTGAATTTGGAAATAGATCTTCCAATGACCAGTTTTGTGCTTCAAAGCATCAAACACTATTTATAATGTAGGCGTTAAAAAAAAAGATGTTGTATTGCCCCTTGCGACCGACCCCAAAATCTTGAAATCTACGGTCGGCTTTTTACAATTTTTTTTTTTTAAACGTTTTATAGAGAAATAAATATCTAATGAATAAAAAAATATGTTTTAAAGCATTCAAAACTGAGAAATATCAGAGCAAAAAGAAGAAAAAGATTTCTGACCGACCGACCCATGTTTTGGCACCTAAAGGGCAATACCACATGTTTTTATGCCTCCGTTACGAAGTAGCCGGAGGCAAATTATGTTTTCGGGTTGTCCGTCCGTACGTCCCGTTCTCGTGAACGTGTTATCTCAAGAACTGATTGATGGATTCCTGCCAAACTTAGGTCATGTATGTATCTTGGAAAGCCAATGAATTGATTAGATTTTGGGGTCACGAGGTCAAAGGTCAGAGTGCTCATTATGTATGCAAAAATAGCTCGTGATCGCATTATTATTAGAACCGATGGAGGAATAACCATCAAACGCAGGACATATGTATCTTGCCATGCCAATGAACTGAATATATTTGGGGGTCATGAGGTCAAAGGTCAAATGTCATGGAGCTCATTATATATGCAAAAATAGCTTGTGATCGCATTATTATTAGAACCGATGGAGGAATTACCATCAAAATCCGGACATGTATGTATCTTGCAAAGCCAATGGACCGATTAGATTTAAGGGTCATGAGGTCAAAGAGAAAAGGGTCATACATGGATATGCAAAATAGTTTGTAATCACGATATTCTGAGTACCTGTTAATGGACTACAATTAAACTTGAATTTGAAAAATTACTACTGTTTTGGTTTGTGAAATCGCTCTATGGCGGAGGCATTATTTTCGACTGCCGCAGTCGAAGTTCCATCTAATTTTGTTAGGCCTTTTGCTGTGATGTTGTGCATTGTCCCCAAGTGGTGCTGTATAAAAAGTAACTGTAAGCAGGATAGGTCCAACAATTGACCCCTGAGGAACCCCATAATTTAAGTTCTGTTGTCCTTATTTTGTATCATTGATGAACGCTGCTCATGAAATGCAAGAGGAAATATTTACTTTGTCATTGCAGTTAAGTGCCAGATTATTGGTCTATCATACAAACATAACATTGATTTCTTTTTCTCTTTTTTTTCTTTCGACCCATATGTTCAGATGGCAAGATATATGCATCAGGTGGATCGACCTCTCAAGAACATTCAAGAAATGTTGAGGTGTACAACCCTTCTCTGGATATCTGGACAAAACTGAGTCCCATGTCGGTACCCAGGGACAACCATAAACTTGTGGCAGTGGGAAAGTATCTCTTTGCTATGGGCGGTAAGGAATAATTCACAATTCACAGTTTTGTGGCAAAATGTTCATGCTCTATAAAGTCATCACCTCACTAGGCTCTCGGTTTTACCGCAACCTTCGTTTCAGATTCTGTCTTCGTCAGGGGCCTTACCTGTGGTCTCTACCTGAAATATATGCCCTATCTAGCCCGATTAGTATTTTTCGCGATAATTTTTTAACGCCAAAGAATCTTAATTGTGCTGAAATTTTATGACTTTTTCTTTTCAAGTCTTGCGCATCTTTTGAATTTTTTTTCTTCGAAAATCGGACCTACCGTTACAAAGTCACTTGACCTTTTGTCTTTGCATGTCAGCCCGAAAATGGCTCATTTTCGTGATTTGCGTACAAAAAAAAGAGATAAAACATTGGTTATTTGGTCTAGTTTATAGTTTAGGTGTTTATTGTGGGGTTCAAAATAAATGAATTATAGTTAGAATTAAAATAAAACAATAAAACATAGAAATTATCAAATCCATAGAAAATATAAGGAATAACCTAGCTCTATCAATTTCTTTTGTTGTATTATTATCCCAAATGGTCTAAAGAATATATGTAGCGAAAAGCAATGTTTAAATATGAAGAATATAAGATTTATGGGTAAAAATGTGAATTTTATTACCTTATTTGCATAAATTACCATAAATATGCAAATGAGTGAATTTTTCCAAAAAAAAAAAATTACCATAGTAATCTATACACTTCACTTGACATGCATGCAAATTTCCGCGGCTATGCAGTTTCAAAATAGCCCGGGCTATATAGGGTTAAAGAATCTGTTCATTACATGCATATTGTACTTTTTTTTGCCGATGTTGCAAACAGGCGAGTCGTTTACAGAAGAAGACGGTGTCTGTAGATGGATAATCCTAAATACGGTGGAAAGGTACAGCATCACAGAAGGATGCTGGGAGGCTGCTTGGGAAATGGAAAAGTTCAGACAGGAGATTACGGCTTTCACCCTGTAGAACAGTAATGTAAGGAATGTCCACAAAACAAAAACAAAAAAACGTGGAGAGATGGAGCTTAAGTGAAGGATGCTGGGAAGCTGCTTGGGGGATGGCAGAATGCTGATGGGGGATTACGGCTTTCACCTTCTAGAACGGTGATGTAAAGAATGTCCAAACAACCATTAGAGAGATATAGCATCACTGGAGGATGTATACACATACGGGTAGTAATGAGTGGTACATTATGAAATATAGCGTACAGAATACAGCGAAGATCATTGATAACAATATTACATATTTGTTACGTTTTGCTATTTCAGCGTATGTTTCAGTATTTGTCCCTGTCTTGTAGCAATAATCCTTTCCACTTTTTCTAAATAAATTATATCCAACCTGATAAAAAAAAAGTGTTTACCATACATAACAAAAGCGTAGATTATTTTGTTAATAGTCTCGACTCCAAAACATATATCTATGAGTGACAATGGGAAACAGAATATTTTGATTTCATGGAGCCAATTACTGATAACTTTCCAGAATGTTTTCACGACAGGACAAGTATAGAACAAATGAATTAACGTTTGCATACCTGTTTGACAAAAATTGCATATTGGTGTACTGTTTATACCAATATGTGCAAATATTCATTTGTAGAAATCCTTCGATGGAGGAATTTGAACTGAAATTCTCGTAATATGGAATCTGAAGTTGTCAGAAGTGGCTCTGTCAAATTACATCGCAGTGGCAAAATCATTTCACAAAGCCACTTCCTATATCTTCCTCATCTAATATAGTTGCATTCTGTAAATTTTGTAATGAATCGATTCCAAGTTTTACATAAAGTCGATGACATACTAGTTTCTCCAGTTGTTTATTTTAAGACCTCTTATATATATTTCAATTATTTAACAAGTTTAATTATTTCTGATACAAGTTAACCTTAAATAATATTCATTTTCCCACCATTATTAGAACAAGTTTATTTCAAAACTTTTTTTTCCTTTTCTTCTTTGCCGATGCTTGCCTTCTATATGGTGCTTTTAGTGTGTAATTTATTAAAGGGTGTTGCTTTTAATACATTTTAAAAGTGTATTTGGGGTGTTACTTTTTGTTTTTTAAATTGAGTTGTAATATATGTCTCTTTGTTTAATTATTCATTTGTGTATAATCAATATCAATATCATATTTGTATCGAATTCTGGACCTCTCGGTGGATGTTGAGTAGGGCCATCTAGCCGTTTATCTCTTAATAGTATGTGTACCTATTGTGTAATTTTTCGATTATTGTCCCCCTTTTTAAACGGAAATAAATTCAAATCAAATGATCCCACCATTTAATATATCCCTGCCAATATATCCATGGTTGTGACCCTTCTTAGTGCAAAGTTATGGAAGGTCAAAAAGGTCATCAACCCATTCTGGGGATTTCCTATTGAACTTGGCAATAAAACTTTATTACATACTTAACAGTTCAATAATTTTTCTCACTTTTTTTAAAATATAAGCAAATAATTATTTGGTTTATAAATAACAGTATAGATTTTGTTGAGTAACCTTTACAAAAATTAACTTCATTATTGGGAGAATTTAATGTTATGGCATCCTACAGGCTACTCCATTGTAATATGTAATTACGTGTTCATTTGGAATGTACCAAACTATGATATGTATTTTATGCCTCGATCTGCCTCTGAAGGTGGTACAGGAAGCATTATTGTGTTATTGACATAATTTTTTAATCGGACTTAGAAAGAAATGATACCGATACTGGGGTCATAGTCATCTAAATGTGAAGGATTTATTGCAAATGGCTTTTGAAAAAAAGGGAGCATTAGGTTTGTATATTCATGGCCGTTATTAATGTTTTTAAATATTAAGGACAATTTTAGATCGCTTTTAAAATGTGCATATTATGAATGGTAAAGTAAAATTATAATCCACAGATTTTAACCAGAGTCTATGCAGTTTAGTTTTGTAGTGTATGTTTATGTTAATGGTTTTTTAAAGTGCAATTTTAGCAATGTATTTTTGTGCATACAGAAATTTATACATTTTTTATCAATAAACTATTGTTTTTTACCTGAATTCAGAGGTTGTGAGCACTTTATTGATTTCCTTATTTCTCTTTTTAATATTCATTAAAGTTCCTCCACGGCAAATCACTTCTAACTGCGTACTAAACAATGTGCTACAAATGCACATTTATAACTGACCAATTGGGCAGGTAAATCATAGTAGAAATGTTTTATCACTTTGATTTAATTATGAGCATGTTTAAATGGATGACAAGTATGCAGGTAAAAGTTGGGGGGGGGGGGGGGTCCCATGACTTTTTTGTTGCATGTACATGTACTTGAAGTTTAATATGGACTTTTAAAGTGGGCATGTGAGTATTATACATGTACTTCCCTGTCTTGCAATTCCGGTTGCTCTGGGATGTTGAGCAAGTGGATTTTGTGGCAGTATCTGTTATCTGTTCATGTAACACAGTTACAGTTACATATTTGTTAAAACACATTGGACATCAACAATGAAATGTTGTCACTAACTAAAAATTCATTCAATCTCTGCCAAGGCTTAAATTAACACAAGGTGACACAATGATCTTCAGTATTGATTGATAGACCTTGGAAATGTAAGGTCACTTTAATACATAGAGCAATATACACATACATGTACATAATTATTATGACACCGACGCATAACTTGGGCTTCAACCAACCTGAAATTAGTAGGCAAGCTTTCACCAACTCATAATATGGGCACCATCCCATCCAACACTGGACTCCAGTTGTGAAAGCAAAGAGGGGGTGGGGGGGGGGGTTAACCCCCATTTTTTGTTATTTGTGTGTTTTGAAGGAAAACCCCTCCCTCAATTTAAAAAAAAAAAGTGTGTGTGCTAAAGGGCGACAAAAAAAAAGTGACCTTACCCCCCCCCCCCCCCCCCCCCCCCCTACTGAACGAAAGAGCGGTCGGCACAATTTTCCAATTTCCGTGGGGAAAAAGAGTGCTCTTACATGTACCTCCCCCCCCTCCCGTTGCAAAATTTTCAGCGCTATTTCAAATTTTAAAACCCCCTCCTCAAAAAAATCCTTCTTACGCTACTGCTGGACTCCTTATTGGATCATGGACGTAGTAGGTCCATGATTGGATGGAATGATGCCCATATTATTGACTTTGAAACCAACTTCTGGTCAAGGAAGCAGAAAGAATCCGCCATGCACTAACATGACAAAAACTCGTTGTTTCTGTGCAATGTAATCCCCCCCCCCCCCCCCCCGAGACCTTGACAGGGTGATAGAGAGATAAGCATGATAGAGGAAGGGAAAAAGAGTGCTAGTTTTCAGAGTTAAAATTGTTTTTATATCGCCAATTCTGGGTCATTTTGCCTCGTTCGAAACTTTCATCTAAATTATGAGTGACTTTTGGACATGAAAATATCTTATAACAAGTAAAATATATATTTCCTACTTCCTCATTTCCTTTCAGGCAGAGCCCCAGTAAGAGTTTGTTTACACTATTATGTAAGATGATGAAGAGTACAGCTGCAATTAATCCAATACAATAATTGCTGATCGCGCGGAGCTGCAAGGCTCTGACTAAGTTTAAACGAGGGAAATGAAATGGGGGTCGTGATACCCCACCTGATTTACATCGGTTCCTGTGTTATTGTGGTGGGGTGTATTTTAAACGAGCGATTTACGTAATGAACAGGGTACCTTCGCCTATCTTCAATCCAGTGATCCTGAGGCAGCAGACAGCCAGAGACTTTGTGAAGAATCACTTGGTTTGAGAAAGCCCACAGGAATGGAGAAAAAGCTTTTTTTACCAAATTCTTAGGTTGGTAGAAGCCTTAATTACATGATCACCCATTCCTGATAAAAACCTGATTCAGATTTTTTTTATTTTTCCTGATTTTTTCCCGATTTTTTTTTTCTTCCCTATTTTATCCTGATTTCCCTCTTATTTTCCCTATTCTTCTGTATTTTGCCCTATTTTTTTCCTAATTTTGTCCCAATTTTCTTACTCGAAAGGGGGGAATGTTGTTAGATGCTATTTTTTCCCCGCGAATCCTCTTTTTTTTTTTACTCAAGGGGGGCGTGGTTGAGGGGAAAACAAAAAACCTTTTTTTTTTTAGTGCTCACTATCACCCCTGTCACCCCCAACAAATGAAAGATTTCACATAAAGAAAAAAAAAAAAAAAGATTTCTGTATCATGATGATACTAGCAAGGTTGAATAAATGAATGTAACTGAAAAACATAATAAAGTTCAAGGCATTTCATGTAAAAGTAGAGACAACCCATGATATAAAATGAAGTATTGCCACAAACCCAGATCTACATTAATGTGTATTAATACATGGCTACTTCATCAAAGACAACTCCACTAGGAATCGCAAAATAGAGGTATTATATTGCAGGCAAAAAATGATAGTTCACCATTCACAGCACTTGTTAAATTTCTCTTGATGACTATAAGCGGTGTCCATCAACCTCTGAACTAGGAGAAGATACCTTGATAGAAAGATAAATTGTTTCATAATATATCTTAAAATCATAATTCATGACTTTCATGAAGATAGACAGGCTCTTTTCTTTGTTCACCATTAAGAAACAAAATTAAATTCAGTTAGTTTAAACCACAGAATATGGCACAGAAAGAGTTAAAAAGAAACAAACAAAAACTAACAACTAATAACAAAAACAAACAATCAAAAACGAAAAACAAACAACAAAAAACAAACAATATATTTAAGTGAATTCTTTCCTCATCCTGGCCTTGGCTCTCCTCTCCTCTCTGATTTTCCTCTTGATGTGCTTCGGCAAATCCCAGCTCTGCTGCACAAAATAGTTCTCTAGCGATTCCATAGAGACTGGTGGCATGTATGCTCCTATCCGCTTCCTCTTCCACCACTTGCCGTCGAGGGCCTCCTTGCTTCCCATTTTCGTATACTCGTAGCGGTAATGCTCAACTCGGATGTATCTGTGAATCAAGTGCGAAGGAAAGTTAGGCCTAACAAAAAAAGATGTTGTATTGCCCATTGCGACTGACCCAAAAATCTTGAAATCTACAGTCGGCTTTAAAAAAAAAAAATTAACTGTTTTTTCAGAGAGAAACAAATATTGAAGCATTCAAAACTGAGAAATATCAGCCCAAAGAGTGAGAAAAAAAATAAAAATATTTTCGACCGACCGACCCATGTTTTTGGCACCTAAAGGGCAATAGAACATTTTTTTTTTAGGCCTTAGGGTATAGTTTACATATTTATATACCTGGCTCACATTCATTTCATAACTGTCAATAACAACAACAAAAATAAAAAATCCCAAGATAATTCCTTCCATTGTAAGTTATTATGAAACGAGCAATGACCAGGCACGTAAAAATAATGTCTGTTTAATTTCACCAGCTAAACTGAATCTGTACAATGTTCTGGTTTTTCTGCCAACAAAGCTCTCTAGGCCAACATCATGGCTTCTCATATAAGTTTACCACAGAAAATTCCATGTAGTTTGCATGCTGAAATGACTTCTATTTCTTTGTCTGTTTGAATTTTCAGAGACAATTACGGTCTTATTGTGACTTACTTTGGTGGTTCTTGGTCTTGGAATGGGTTGTATGCAATCAGGTCCAGTGTCTGATTATCATTGATCAAAAGCTTCCCAGTCAAATGAATGAACCAAGGGTTTGCCTGATAATTCTGAATGGAAACAAAATCATAAAGTCCATGTAAAGAGAGATTTAACAGCATTTAAAAATACATGTATAAGTTGAGTTCTGGTTTTGCGATTGCATTGGGGAAGGAACTGTCTAGAAGCAAGTTAAAAGGGTTGATAATGTAGCACATAAGAATGGGTGCATACTTTGAGGTTTCAAAACACAAAGTCAACTAGATGGAACTTCAACTGCGCGCAGTCGAAATGATGCCTCCGTCATAGAGCAATTTTACAAACCAAAACAGAAGAAATTTTTCAAATTCAAGTTCAATTGTAATCCATTAACAGGTTCTCAGAATATCGTGATTACAAGCAATTTCTCATGTACATATATGACCCTTTGATCTTTGACCTCATGACCCTAAAATCTACTCAGTTCATTGGCTCTGCAAGATGTCCAGAGTTAAATAGTAATCCATCTGTCAGTTCTAATGAGAATGCGTTCACAAGCTATTTTTGCATACATAATGAGCCCATGACCTTTTACCTATGACCTCATGACCCAAGAATCGACTCAGTTCATTGGCTCTGCAAGATACATACATGATCTAAGTTTGGCAGGAATCCATCAATCTGTTCTAATGATAATGCGATCACAAGCTGTTTTTGCATACATAATGAGCCGCATGACCTTTGACCTTGACCTCATGACCCCAAAATCTAATCAGTTCATCGGCTCTGCAAGTAACATACATGCCCTAAGTTTGGCAGGAATCCATCAATCGGTTCTTTAGATAACGCGATCACAAGCTATTTTTGCATACATAATGAGCCCTGTGACCTTTGACCTTTGACCTCGTGACCCCAAAATCTAATCAGTTCATCGGCTCTGTAAGATACATACATGACCAAAGTTTGGCAGGAATCCATCAATCGGTTCTTCAGATAACGCGATCACGAGCTGTTTTTGCATACATAATGAGCCCTGTGACCTTTGACCTCGTGACCCCAAAATCTAATCAGTTCACCGGCTCTGTAAGATACATACATGACCAAAGTTTGGCAGGAATCCATCAATCGGTTCTTTAGATAACGCGATCACGAGAACGGGACGTACAGACGGACGGACGGACCTACGTACGTATGGACGTACGTACGTACGGACGGCCGGACAACCCGAAAACATAATGCCTCCGGCTACTTCGTAACGGAGGCATAAAAATAGAAGGAGCTAATTCATACTATACAGTGCGTCCCACAAAAAACGAAACTGATCAGCCATGCATCAAGTCTTTCGTCTTCTATGTGCATGGCTGATCGTCAACAAAACGGAGTTAAGTCTTTTGTAAACTCTTGTTGCTACGGCAGGCAGCCAGTGAAAATGAACTCGTTTAATCAAGTTATGTAAAATGCAAGCATTACTTTAAACAAACAGAACATTGTTAGTCCTGGCTCATTTTTCCATAATGAGGTGTCATATGAAAGGGCAGAAATTGAACTTTCTAGAAATGTTATTTTCTCTTTGAAATTCAGATACCGCCCACCAAATTACTTTTTGGTTTCCTCTCTTCAAATTGTTTTTAATCACTCATGCATGAAATATGCATCATGAGAGTTGCATCAAATGAAATAAGAGGACCTAAGCTTTACAAATATGTGTCATTTATTAATTATAATTGTGATTAAGTTATGATAAAACATTGATAATTCTCGGTTTCGTTTTTTCTGGGACGCACTGTATAGTTAGCTTTATCAAACCATATTTTAATTTTCCATTACTTACTACCAACGCTCAAAATACACGGGGGCGGTGGGCAATTCGCCCCCGTGAGCTCCATAATCGCCCCCGTCAGGTTGCTCACGGGGGCTATTGCAAAATTAAAAATCGCCCCCGTGGAATTACAAAATAAAGATTATCTTTTCTGATATAACTTTAACACAATATTGAGTATCAATTTTCAAACCTTAAACCAATGAAATGGAACTTTTTCGTTGTGAAAAGTGTGAATCCTCTGAAATCTGGTGATACTAAAAGACCAGCAAATTATGTACCTCGACTAGTAAATCAATATCGAGAAGTAGAACAAGACCAAAGATGTTGCAGGGGCGAATCTAGGCGGTTTAGGGGGTTTAACCCTCCTACAACCCCCCCCCCCCCCCCCTCCCCCTTGGGCTGCCAAGTGAAAATGTGATGTGCATAGAAAAATGCCATCATGTGTCCACACCTACACAGTATAGATGTCAGTAGATGTTCAAAATAGCAACAAAAATATGCTCCGCACATTAGTAGATGCCAGGAAAATATCACTTACGGGGGTTAAAAATAGCACACAAAAAAAAATCGCCTCGCCGCTTCGCGGTTCGAGGACGATGCTCCGCATGTTAGTAGATGTCAGGAAAACATCACTGTCTTACGGGGGTTCAAAATAGCAACAATAAAAATCGCCTCGCCGCTTCGCGGCTCGTGGACGATAAATGATAATGATAAAAAACAAGGAATTTAGGAGTTTCATGGGTACCAATTCAATGGAAATTTGTATTAAAATAAGAGCCCCCGTCAGCACTAAAAGAGCCCCCGTGAGAAGGCTTACGAGGGCTCTTTTTTGGGGGGAAGAGCCCCCGTGGACAAAAAATTAATTTGAGCCCTGCTTACTACCCAATTTCAGAATAATACCCTACCAAAAATTGTGGCTTTCATGGTATATCTACATCATCAAAAATACAAACCATTATAAATCAATTTGTTAGGTTTCCAATACTGCAAAAATACTGGTCTCGTGACTGGGAGTTCCCAGGTTCCAAACCAAGTCAATGCGCTAGTGCCCAAGTCCCTTCGGAAATGACTTAAAGCTGTTGATCCCCTAGTTCCTTTCTTAAAAGCATGTGTACTTAAAAGCATGTGCATAAAGCTTTCACAGCAGTCAGGTTAAACAGACCAACCAACCACTACCATCATGTGACAGTACCTGAAAGGCAGCGAACCAGAGCAGCCAATCCAGTCTGTAGTGGTAAGGGGTGATAAGGCAAGGACGTCGTCTGATATCTCCCGGTTTGCACTTGAACTCGTACTCCAGCCATTCCGCAGCAGGGTTATTGGGGTTGGGGTCTCTGGTTCCTTGGAAGATCACTTCTGTTCTTTCCTTGGTGATGCTGAGGTGTCAAAGACAAAAATATGATACAGTCAAACCTGTCTATAGGGACTGCCCAAGGGAGACAAGAAAAGCGTTCTTTATAGGCAGGTGGTCCTTATGTACAGGTTCCTATCGTACATGTTACAATGAGAAATCATATTCAAGGGAAACAAAAAATGTGGTCTATGAAGACAGGTGGTCTTTCTATACAGGTGGTCACTAAAGCAGGTTTGACTATATTAGAAATGGATGACAGATTTTTCCTTTACACTGTTATTATTCTTTTTCAAAGGTTTTTTGAAAGTGTGTATCAATTAACATGCTGGTGCTGTGCAAAATGTATTTATTTTTTCTTTAAAAAATGAGTTTAGGGTTGGTAGTTAGATTTGTGCATGGTAAACAGACATTCACATGATGAATTAAACAGATGGCTGAATTACATTTGAAATACATTTTCTTCATGCCAGTAACAAAAAAACACCACTGCTAATATTACGGTAGACATAATAAAATTGGACTAATTGTCTGATGTTTACCTTTCAATTAAATTCCTTGATATTCTAGTACTTGATTTAATCATTTTGTTTCTGAAAGCACTTTCCCAAAGCGATGGCCAGTGTTGTGGAACGATTTGTATAAATTTGTTTTCTATCAGCTTTGTAGCCAAAAAATGTAGAGGTGTGTTGTGGTCGAGTGAATAAGTCACTAGATAGTAGATCACAAGATCCAATCCCAGCACCAACGTCCTTTGGCAAGACGTTAATCTACATTTGCCACTCTCCACCCAGGTGTTAGATGGGTACCCGGTAGGATGCGAACATTAATCTAGTTTGCTCAGCATTGTGAGCAATCTGTAAAATGGTGCCTGGCTAGAATGTTCCCCAGGGAGTGAGAATGTGCATACATTGTGTGCGAGCAAGCCTGAATCCGACGATCGGTGAAATAACATATCTGTAAAGCGCATAAGAGACATCGTTGACGTATCAAGCACTATATAAACACAGATTATTATTATTATAATTAAACATGTGTGCCAAAAATCACTTTGGTATAGAGTACAGTAACTGCATCATCAGAACAACACAGATATGGTCTATTCCAACAATGTGTCTTGAAGTGAAAAAAAACATTACTTACCTTCCAAATGCTCCATAGGTGTTGACAATGCGGAGAGAGTCGAAGGAGGTATTCATGGCTTGCTTCGTTGACAAGAGATTCTTTACAACAGGGATGCTCAGGTATGCAAGAAGAAGAGCCAGGGAAAAATGGGCAACCTTTCTGATATAATCACCTGCAAAATCATTTAAAAAATATGAAAAGTATTTGATTAATAAACATGTATTTTCACTGATCTACTTAAAAACTGAACATTTTCAAACTAGATGGCTCTTTGACTGCGCGCCAAAAATGATGCCTCGGCCATAGTTTGATTGTAATCCATTAACAGGTTCTCAGAATATCATGATTACAATCTATTTTTTATATACATGTATGACCCTTTGATCTTTGACCTCATGGCCCTAGAATCTAATCAGTTCATTGGCTCTGCAAGAAACATGTCCTGAGTTTGACAGTAATCCATCCCTCGGTTCCGATGATAATGCGTTCACAAGCTATTTTGCAACCATAATGAGCCCCATGACCCTTGACCTCATGACCCTAGAATCTTATTTATGGTGCAAGAGACTTAATAACAAATGCGTTTGTACCCATACAGTACGCTCTTCTGATAATCCCCATGCAGAATGCGTTCGGACGTCCAGGAAAGTACCCAAATGGAGGGATTATCTATAATGCTCAGATTATCTCCCTAATTTGCATACACTTACGTTTGGAACATCTTTTAACTTTACGGTAATTAACTCTATATAACACACAAAATAATTTTTAAAATGGCACTTAATAAGATTTATGCATTAAATTTGTTTACCGGTACGTTACGAAAATGGTCTATTACAGTAAAAGCATCAAACTTCTGACAGCTTACCAGCATTTGCTTTAGGCACAATGTCCTGTTCCTCTTCTGAGTGGATCTTGGCAATGACCTCCCTTGTGTTACCTAGCCATGAAGGGAAGAGCCACGCCAGACTACGGTCATCAAAACAGCTGATTGCTGGGAGTATCGTGAGCCAGTTCAGGAAACTCAGGTTTCCACTAATTATCAATGTGACCTGCACGACAATAGGACACATTTGTAGCGACAAAATGTAGAGCTTAATGGGGCAAAGACATACATGTAGATCACTAGATGCCATTGTAAATTACAGCCGGAATGCAGTGTAATTGTCTATAAAAGCAAAATCTCTACTGTATACGGTAGTTGATCGAGCCCGAGAACGCTCAGGTAAAATACCCGGTATGCACTGAAAATGCAAATTACATGCATTTGAACTTTCATCAGTGGTCACAAAAGAGGGATTACAACTTGCTGTCACAACATGCTAGGCACCCATTGATTTATCAACTTAACAAGGGAAACGCTCTCGGCGGTCTCGCCTGCATAACGCAATTCAATATGATAAACCAAAACGTCAATGACGTAGCGCTCATCCACATCTCGCAACAACAAATATCGTAAATTTTATGTGGTACACTTTTGAACTGGTCAAAAAATAAAAGGAAGGGACATAATGTCATTTCATTTGCATGAGGTACCATAAATAATCAATGGAGCAAAATCTCACAATTCTGTGTAGAAGTTTAGTGTTCCAAATTTAGCTCTACCAGATAAGGCAAACCAAATCAAAATCGGTCAAGAAATGAGGGAAAAGAAGCAATTTTTGTTATTTTTGGAATAAATTTGCATAAATTAACATAATTAATTAATGGAGAACAATTTCAAAATTCTGTGTAGAAGTTTAGTGTACCAAAGTTAGCTCTACGATATAAAGCAAACCAAATCAAAATCGGTCGAGAAATGAAGGAGAAGAAGCCTTTTTTGTGATTTTGAATACATTTGCATAAATTAGCATAGATAATGAATTTCACGATTCTGTGTATTTTAAATCCCCCTCCTAGCCCTATCATATGAAACAATCAGAATCAAAATCGGTTGAAAAATAATGAAGAAGAAGCATGCACTTTAAAAAATCTTGATGTTGATGCCACAACAAAGTCTGTTGACCTTAAATGACCTTTGACCTTAACTTAGTGACCTGAAATTCTACTCACATGATTGGGAAGACTTGATAACCCTATATTCCAAGTTTCATTGACTAAGGACTTATACTTTCAAAATTATATCAAAAATTCAAAAACTTAACCTAAGGTTAAAGATAAACTCCAGTACTGGCCGGTAAAAAAAAAGAAATTAATTCTCACAGAATCAAACGAAACTTACACTGAATGTTCAAGATTACAAATAAATGACATGTGCCAAACAATTTTGGAAGAAAATGTATACTGGCTGAGTAATGAGCATAGAAAGACAAGGAAACCAAGGTAGTACCATCCCCCGACACCATGTGTGTTGTCCCATATATAGCTTTCTATGTGAGTGTTTGTTACTTTACCAAGACTCGGTCAAATTTATTATGATTTTGATGACTCCAGAACCTTGCAGTGCACACCAATACTTACATGCTCCATGATCAACTGTTTCTGATCCTTTTACACCTTTTCTTTCACAATGCAATCGCATTACCAGTACTAAAGTTTATCTTTAAGTTTTTGATGATGATGCTACAACATAGTCCAAGTCTGTTGACCTGAAATGACCTTTGACCTTGACTTTGTGATCTGAAATTCTACTCACATGATTGGGGATACTTGATTACCCTATAGTCCAAGTTTCATTGACTACGAACTTATATTTTCAAAATTATATCAAACATTCAAAAAGCGGCGCCTATGTCTCGCTTTTTGCTCGAAGGCGAGACAAAAACTGAATGAAATATGAATGAATGTATGCTATACATACAAGGACAGTACACTTGTATTTCTCTATAAGTTCTGCCTGCCTGCCCATGAGTCCATTTCTAATTTCTCTATCACTATTCTTCTCTCAGTTCCTCCCTTCTTCTCCCTCTCAACTGTGCTCCCCCCCCCCCCCCCCCACTATTATTCCTATGCCATGGCTCTTTCTCTACGCCTCCATTCCTTGCCGTTTCCTTGTCCTCCTACCCTCATAGGAGTGTCGTGTCCTAGTGGTTTTAAGGCGCTTGACTGGAAATGCGAAGATCAAGGGTTTAAATCCTAATCGGGCACTAATATCCTTTGGCAAGATATTAACCTGCACTTGCTAATCTCCACTCAAGTGTTAAATGGGTACCCGGTAGGACGCATGGCTGGAATGCTCCCCAGGGAGTGGAGATTGTGCAAACAGTGTGTGCGGGCAAGTATTGAATCCAATGACCGGGGCAATAGTATATCTGTAAAGCGCTTAGAGACATTTGTATTAAGCGCTATATAAAAGCGGAATATTATTATTATTATTATTATCCCCACTCCCCCAAACCCAGTCTGTCACTATAGCCTACTAACACATTATTACTAACCTGAAAGAGAACTTGTAGTATACCCCCTGCTAGACGAAGAGGTCTCCAGGGAGAGAGTAGAAACACTGGTGTGACAAGCTCTATGAAGTGATTTGACAGGGTCTCAAACTTATGGAACCATTCCGGACTCTGGTGCATGTAATAGCTCATTGGGTTGGGCACCGGTTGTGTCTGGAACGAGATTTATCACATTGACCATGAATTACACATTGCCTTCTATCATGCAGAGCTGCCAACCTCCAGAACAGAAAATCAGTAATCATAAGGCTCAAAATCAGTAATTTCCTATGAGGCTCTATGAATCTTAAAAAAATGGCACGCCAAAACTGCACGGACGTATGCGGACGAAATTTTGTGTGATTTTACTCGCACATAGTTGCTAAATATTGATTTTCAGGTCATCACAACACATCAGTTTCTGATGAAAAATTGGCTTCTATTAAGAGAATACTTGATACTTTTCCGTCTTTCTCATGCAGGAAGTGTATATGGCAGCCATACTGCACAGCACTCGCAACGATAGATGCCCTTTTTTCCCTTTTTTGGGGGGAATCCGTAATTTTAGACAACATACCGTAATGATCGTTAATTTCCGTACCAATTACGGGGAATCCGTACTAGTTGGCAGCTCTGATTATGCTTCATTGCTATCGGGTGGCACATTCACAATGGAATTTATCAAGATATCAACAAATAATCATCCACCGAATCCACCTGTCTTCTTCATTTTCATACCACAAAGAGTTGCGATTGATCCAAATCAATCGTAAATCCTCCAATCATCAAAAGAAGAAATGAAACGACCATGGATAGGAAAATTTATACCGACAAAATAATAACAGATCCACATAATTATGTTCAGCGGACAAGTCTATTCAATCCGTTAGGACAAATTCAAAGTTGACTTGTGAAAAGGTCAATCGGAGATCTATCATCACATCAAGGATATATTAAAGTATCCTGAACATCGACTGGTGTACAGAAACTGAAAAGGCTGCTTACCTCATAATGATAATTCATACAGGTTAGGTCTCGCCAGCATTGGTCGCCTCTGATTTTGATCAGTCCCTACGATAAGAGAACAGTAAGAAATGGTAAAATAAGTGGTACCTTTCATGTGTGAACTTGATTAGGCCTTTAAAAAAAAGATGTTGCATTGCCTTTAATTGTGACTGACCAAAAATCTTTAAATCTATGGTTGGCTTTTTTTTAAGTCTTTTGTTTTACTGTTTTTTCTAGAAAAAAATATTAAAGCATTCAAAACTAAAAAATATCAGCCTAAAGAGGGAGAAAAAAAGAAATATTTCTGACAGACCAAACCATGTTTTGGCACCTAAAGGGCAATACAACATATTCTTTTTGGGCCTTATTGTAATATGCAAAGTGCCCCAACAGAAATACAAGTATGTTTTATAGAAAATAAACTTGTGACTAACGAATTACATTCTCAGAAGATAACCCTTATAACTCAGATACACTGGAAACAACTTGGACTTTGTGTATTAAACAACAGTCATTCACCCTGCATGTAGAAGTATCGCTGAAAACAATAAAAGAAACCTGCATGGGTGTAATTAATGGAGAGAAATGGTTTCCTGGTAACAGATCAATCACATACATCAATGCTTCATAGCGAATAAATATATGAACTTTTTCATAGGAATCCCTTGACAACTGTGAAAATGGTTGTACCAGGACCTTTCGGCAATATCAAAACTTTCTTTCCAAGGGTATGCGCTACCCTGGAAGTTCGAACAAGACTACAATAACACGGATACAGACATTTAAGTGACTTGATTTAGTAATACACACTGGCTACTCATTGGTTTTCACAGGATTGTAAAATTGGAGACCCACTAAACCCACTCCACATTACACTCTTCAGGAGAATGGAAGTCCTGTAAAAGTATCAACTTATACAGGATCGTGTTAATTTGACTTACAGCTCCTATCATAATCCTGAAGAGAAGCCACTTGTAGCCCCAGAGAGTGACCCACGGTGTAGGGGTGTGACGGGGAAACAACTCAAGGTGAGAAGGGCCACATGAACACAGCGAGAAGCTGAGACTCCCATCAGAGACATTACATCATACTTAGATATACATTACACAAAAATTTAATATCATTATTATCAATATCATTTCCAAGGGTATCGGCTACCATGGAGCACACTTCCTGTTTGTTTTCAAGACTTACAGCTCCTATCATGATCCTGAAGAGAAGCCACTTGTAGCCCCAGAGAGTGACCCACGGTGTAGGGGTGTGCCGAGGAAAACGACTCAAGGTGAGGAGGGGGCACATGAACACAGCGAGGAAACCCGTCTCGAGAAGCTGAGACTCCCATCCTGAAAAGAACAAAAAAAGGAGAGAATATTATTAAAGAGATACAATTTTCCTGAGATTTAAAGGAACAATGTTTCTGAATATTTTTGAAATGTTTCACTCTCCAAGAATTTGCAATTTGCTTCATGATTTCTCTTGCGTGTTCAGTAATGTCACTTTTCCTATATATACACTTAATTCTTTTGTATACCATTTTAAACGCATTTAGTAATGTTCCATCAAAAGTTTAAACAACCATTTTTGATTTATATCCTACTTGGAAATTAGTCCTCTGAAATATATTGTGATAATAATTCAATTGAAACCACATGAATATTACCATAGCTAATGTTATAATACTGTATACCTATATGTAAATACCAAGGTGTACCTATATAATTATAGGTTCAGATACAGAAATCATGGTTTTTCATAAAAACTTTTTTTTCTCAATTATTACCTTGCATTAAATCCCTAAACATCTGCCCAAGCAGTTTAAACTGAAACAAATTTACAGAGTAGGTTTTATTGTTGTTATTTTATTCAAAATTATCGATTTCCGCTTGTATTTGACGTAATAATCAAATTGAATGAAATGAACCTTATCAACTTACCAAATGAATACCTGTCAAAATGTAATGAGAAAAAAAAAATCACAGCAAAACTTTTCAAACAATTTAACTTCAGGATAGGAAAATATGTTTGCTAGTTTATTTTGACAAGAAAATTCCAGTTTCACAGTTTGTTGTTTGTTTTTCCTCCTTACTTTCACTATATCATTGTAAAATTAATAGCACTTCTCATCAGCACATTATATTAAAGTAATCATAATTATCTTAAGTCTAGATGACAAATGAGGATAATCTACATGTAGCGGTAGCATGGGATCAACTTTAACTTGAATTTTAAAAAAATGTACAATTCTTTTTTCTTTTAAATAAATGATCAAATCTATCTAAGGCACAATTCTTAAATTTTAGTAATAAAAATGTACATTACTATGTACTCAGCCAATTTTTTCCCTATCATATACTCAACTGGATGCGTAACTAGATTTGTGCTCAAGCTAACCTGCCAAAGAATCTAACATAGAAATTGATACAATATATAGCCATATAAAATGTTTAGTTATTTGTGAATTTAATACCCTCATTTTAACACGATCACTCAAACATATAAATGAAAACAGCCAAATCTCTGTTCAGCTATTAAAATGATTATTTGCATGCAAATGGTCTGATATTGCATTCAAATTTGGTGACCTTACAAATTCGATTCAGATATATGTATACTCACCAACTCTGACCAATATTGACAAGAGAGTGATAGAGCACCCACAGGCCTATCATGATCACCATGTTGCTACATCCGAAGACCAGTACCGTACCAGACAGGACCAGACCAGAATAGGCTAGAGCATCGAGCCACCAGTCCAGGTCCTGGTTCAGGTCCACAAACCAAAGGAGGGTAGGAGCAAAATTGATCGCTTCTTGGGTGACTTGTCCGCTATCAGAGAGGAAATATGGTTGATTTAAGGGACGTATTAACGGCAAAATGAACTGACATACTGAAGCTGACAACTGCTAAGAAGTATTTAACTTGAGATCTGCAGTAAAATAATTTCTGTTTAGTTTTGCAAGTTGTGAATACTGTTTACAGGTTTTTCAAAATACAAAAGGATTACCGGTAATCAAGCTAGTGATATATGGTAGACCGGATACTACGCCTAGATTCATTCAAATTACCGATACTCATTTTTGAGGGCCAAATTATTCAAATATTACACCTACCCCCCGCCCCCCTTGTAATGCAGAACATTCCTGATTGTTACCCATCTGTTAATAGCTGTTTGGTCTACAACCAGTCTAGGTTATTCCCATGTGGTCTACACCCTTGCCAGTCTACTATCCACATGGTCTAATAATCATTTTGTCTACTTATCATTTGGTCTAATGACCATTTATGCAATTAGTCATTTGGTGTAATTTCCACTTGGTTTATCTCCAATAAGCCTACAACCCATTTGGTCTATTGCTCATTTAGTCTAATTTCCAGTCAGCTTAATTCCCAGTTCGTTTTAATAATGCCCAGTTTGTCTATTATCCATTATGGTCTAATAATCATTCAATCATAAATAATCATAATCATTAATATGAGACCGTTTGGAATTGTGGATATCCGACGGGCTGGGTGTAAACTATATGGAAATAGACAATTGGGTAGTATAAAAACTGTGAATGTTTCACAAAGGCTAAGATCGAATTAAAGTTGGACTTAACATGGCAGACCATTCATGCCACTGTTTGCTCTCACCATTTGGGCCTTCTAGCATTGGTCTCTGAAGGGACGTACAAATCGAGGTCACAAATCTACATTTATGTTATAATTCAATATTGATGGAATTTTTTATCTAAAGATCATAATGGTGAGAGCAAACAGTGGCATGAAGGGCCTGCCATAGTTAAATCCAACTTAAAGTTCATCTTAGTCTTTGTGAAACACTCCCCTGGTTGTAGACTAAAAGGCAATTCACCAACCAAACTTCACCTTGGAGCCTTGACATAGTTGCGTATTCTGTCCAGGTAGAGTGATGTCGGTAGCAGACCCTTCTGACCAAGCAAAGCTCTGTTTTGATGGAGGGCAACCAGGAAAGCCACAACTGTTAAGAACACAAACACACACAAAAATGAAAGAAAAAGTCAAATTATATTTCCATGATGTTTGTTTCTTTCTATATCCTTGATGAAGAAAAGTACTAAAGGATTAATTATGTATGATGTATCTGCCTACACAGGACAGTAGATTGTTTTTGTATTTCCATTTTTAGAATAGTTATTGAACAAGCAAGATTTAAATTGTTTCTTTTGAAGTCATGCTCCCTAATATTTTAAAACCAACTACCACTGGAGCTGGGTAGCTCCTGTATCAAAGCCTATAGGGCAGGGCTGCCATCAATGTAAATTTTTTAAATTATAGCTGAGAATCACCCCACGAACAGTCAATCAGAAACCAAAGTCAGTCAAACATCAGGCAAATATTAAACAACAAATAATTACCAAAGTAAGTCAGAGCTAAATGAGTGCCAGAAAAAAGAATGTTTACCAATTACCAGGTGAAGTCCTGTACTTAATAGTGCTATGATTTGTTTCAGTGCTACAGAGTAAAGATTGCACTCTGCAGAGAACCTGAACTTAGTGAAGGCTTGATGAGTTTACCTGACATAGCAACAAATGAGAGCAGACTGGATTTCTATGTATTGTTTTGTAGTTCATTCATTAATAACAGTGACATTAAAATAGCTAGCTACTAGCTCGCCAATCACCATAACTAGGTCCCCAGGAAAGAAACATCCTCAAATTTGAATATGTTAGTAAACAAAACCTGTCTATTCAGAAAAGAAACGTTTCAATCTTAAATTCTCAACTATAATTAACCATCGGATTCATCTTGGAGGAGAGCCATGCAAGCAGACATGGCCCTGGGAAGTGGGGCTGCTGGGGGTGCTGCAGCACCCCTGGAAATTCTTCAGGGGGTGCACAGCACCCCCTGCAAAAATTTTGATCTGATATATTTAATGTACATGTATATCATTATATGCTTCGTGTACGAAATTGTCACACAGCCGACAGCCACAAATGATGCTTTTTTTCTCCTTTTTTTAAAACTTTCTTTCCCAAAATCATATCAGATGTTTCCCTCAATGAGAATTGTTTATTACATTTTTGTATCCATCGTATAAATCTTCATGAAGGTTTCACACATTCAATCAAACAGTATTGTTACCAAAAACAAATGTTAATTGTGAGGAATATAATGACATAACCGAAGCATGTTTTAGTATTTGTTTGTACATGTCAGGTGCTACTAAGTCATAAATATTATGTTAACTGATACTTCCTCACAATCACGACATAAATTTCACTGTTGAAACCTTCAGGACGATTTCTTCGATGAATAATTTCGCCTCGTCACACAAAACGAGACAGAACTATTCATTAACAAAATATGATTTAAATTCAAGGAGCAACATCAAAAGTAATCATTCACGTATAACATGATGCCAAATACACATACTTGCTTTTTGAGCAAAGCCTTGTGAAAGTTCATATCATGTATATTAAGGCTGCGAAGGGTAGTCGAATGCTCGAGTACCCGCACGGTTGACAACTACTCGGGTACAATTTCTCGTACCCGAATATTCGGCCGCAAAAAAAAAAAAAAAAATGTCCAGGCCCACGCTTACCCGTGCCAGGGAGAGCGGCGGCCGCTGGCATGGTACCGTCGGTAAAAATGTTTCCCAACTCGAGCACTGTCAAACTCACCTTTCAGAAACTGGGACCAAATGTCCAGATTTCTGTTTGGACTCGGAGGACAATGGATTATTCTGCCATCTTTGGTTTTTAAAACAGCATTGTTTACTGTTATTATTCTTATTAAATCCGCGCCTTCAACTGCAACTCAAAGTAAAATTGCATGCGTTTTTGGCGAGGGACCTGGGAAACTGCCGAGTGGTATGGTAGTGGCAAAAAATTTTTAAAAAAATCAAAAAAATCAAAAAATCAAAAAATTCAAAAAAATTCAAAAAAATTATAAAAAAACATGGCGTCCGAATATTCGAGTATTCGCTTGTGAGCCTGGGAGTGTACTCGGGTACCTCATTACACTGTTGTGCACAGCCCTAATGTATATATATTTGTTCTGCTTGGACCCTGTTTTAAATTAATACACAGACTGTTTTACGTCTTTGATTTTCTCTTTTAAGATCCAACTGGAGGGCATGAAGGAATGTACAGTGGGAAATTATTCCAAGCAGTGGGACCAAAAGTTGATATAATGAACTTACTTACATCTAGATGAATATTTCTTCTCCAGAACTAAACCACATTTCATATCATTGCTGGTCTGTAAATTAATGCTCGAAGATGATTAAATGCCTACAAGAATACAAGATAATAAAAAAAAAACAATAAATCAACTCAGAAGTAAGATATGGGAGAGATGCACCCACTTATTTACTCTCTCGCAAACTCTTAACTCTCTGAGATTCGTGCCATGAGTAATTGAGTTTGAATAATCAAAATATTGTTCATCAATCTATGACGTAACATCTTAAACATTTTGTTGAATTATAAATAAATTATGCAGTGTTGTTTGAATGGAAAGATAAACACCTACACACGAAACATCGCTGAAGTAAAATGTATCTTTCTGAACAATTGAGAACGTGCTGTGAGAAAGTTCAAGCTATGTTAAAGCTGGTACTATTTCATAAAGGTCAGATAAGTTTTATATTCATTGTGTTCCTGTCTTTTAGTGATTGTGAAGTGGTGATCACATTAAACTAATAGATGTAGAACAATTAAATTTCTTAAATTGCCAAGGAAACCATGGATAAATAGGATAATTTTGATATATGCAAATTATGGTTAGACGATATTGGGCGGGAAGGTCAGCTTGCTACAACTTCTGGAAAAATTACGGGAGTTCAAAATAACAAAACAAATCGACTCGCCGCTACGTGGCTCGTGGACGATGCTACGCATGATAGTAGATACCAGGAAAACATAATTTACGGGGGTTCAAAATAGCAACAAAAAAATTGCCTCGCCGCTTTGCGGCTCGTGGACGATGCTCCGCATGTTAGTAGATACCAGGAAAACATAATTTGACCTTGACCTAAGCATTCCGCACCATCTGGGAGATGTGTGATGGCTTCTGCTTCATGACGTCAAGCCAGATCTTCCTATCTTGTGACGTTCTGGTCGCTTCTGTAAGGGATCCCAGACATCTAGAAGCACAATCGGCCTTTACACAATCTATCCATTTCTTGGCTGGTCTGCCCTGGGGTCTATCACCATGGATATCAGAAGTTAGGAGTATCTTTGGGTATCGTGATGGTCTCATCCTGTTAACGTGGCCAAAGAATCGTAGCCGTTTTTTGGCTATTTTGTCCAGAATGGTTTCATCCAGTCCTAGAGTCTTCCGAATTGTTGTATTCCTTATTCTGTCTAGTCTGGTTACCCCCAAGATTTTTCGGAGGCAGATCATTTCGAAGGTAAGGAGCCTGTTCTCGTCTTCTTTTTTCAGTGTTCATGTTTCTGATCCATACATAAGGATGGATAGGATGAGTACCTTATATAGTTGAAGTTTTGTAACATCTCTAATGTCTTTGGCTGTCAATATGCTGTGAAGACTTTGAACAGCACCCAGGGCTTTTCCAATTCTATTCTTTATGTCCTCTGTGCATTTTCCTGATTGAGTGATGGTTCCTCCCAGGCAAACAAACTTTTCCACCTGTAGTAGTTTGGTTCCACCTATGCTGATGTTAATGTCTTGCTGCTGTTTACTGATGACCTGGACCTCTGTCTTGGCAATATTGATTTTGAGGCCAAAGTTTGAGCTCCACTGTTGTACACAATCTACAATGGACTGGAGATCTATTTCGTTGCATGCAAGAAGAACTATGTCGTCTGCGAAGCGAAGGTTGTTGATCAGATGGCCTTGGATGTTTATTCCAATAGGGGTGTCATAGGTTGCATGTAACATAACCATTTCTAGGATGATGTTGAATAGCTGTGGTGATAATACACAGCCCTGGCGTACACCCACAGTTGTTGGGAACCAGTCTGTTAGTTCGCCATTTACCCTGACTGCACTAGGCGAAATTTTGTATAGTGCTTTTAGGAGACAGATCTATGTGCTTATTGGAGTAGCTAAAGAATCTCATAGCTTTCCAAAGTCCTTCCTGCCATATTGAATCGAATGCCTTCTCGAAGTCTATATAACAACAAAACAGACTTCTGTTCTTTTCAAGGTGCTTTTCTGCAATTTGTCTTAGAGTAAACAGTTGGTCTATAGTTGATCTCCCTGGTCTGAAACCTGCCTGGGACTCTGATAAAATTTCCTCTGTCTTCTTCAAGATTCTTCGTTGAAGGATTGATGCAAATATCTTTCATGCATGGCTAAGTAAGTACATAAAAACATAATTTACGGGGGTTCAAAATAGCAAAAAAAATCGCCTCGCCGCTTTGCGGCTCGTAGACGATGCTACGCACGTTAGTAGATGCCAGGAAAACATTACTTACGGGGGGTTCAAACTTCAAAATAGCAAAGTAGATGCCAGGAAAACATCACCTACGGGGGTTCAAAGAAGCCCCCCCCCCCCCCCCCCCCCCCCCGCAAAAAAAAAATTGCCTCGCCGCTTCGCGGCTCGTGGACGATGCTCCGCATGATAGTAGATGCCAGGAAAACATCTTTTACGGGGGTTATAAATTGCAACAAAAAAGCCTCGCCGCTACGAGGCTCATGGATGATTCTCCGCAAGTTAGTAGAGGCCAGGAAACATCACTTACGGGGGTTCAAAGGAGTAGCCCTCCAAAAAAAATCGCCTCGCCGCTTTGCGGCTCGTGGACGATGCTCCGCATGATAGTAGATGTCAAGAAAACATCTTTAACCGAACTTCTAAATAGCAACAAAAATGGCCTCGCCGCTACGCGACTCGTGGACTCTGCATCGTCATTGGGTCAAACTCTCCCCTTGGCAAAAAGCTAGATCCGCCCTAGACAGAAATAACCATCTGATTTGGGTCATTTCTTTAATAAAACTGACATTGTTGTCATTCCCCAATCGGAGGTCTAGTGGAGCCAGACGTAGTCTCAGTGGAACAACCGACGATTAGAGAGACTGAAGTTTTCGGTCTAGATCCACCCCTGTGTATACGTGTATATAAATTATATCTCAGCACCCCCGGTGAAAAAATCGTTCCCAGGGCCCTGCAAGCAGACAGATTTTTCTGTCTAATCTAAGTTTGCAATTGCAAATTATAGAGCATATGTAAAAGAATCATGTACGCTATGGCGGTGCATGGCTTTGGAATTGCCCATTCTGAGTTCAGCAAAATGAACAACTTGTTCGTTTGTCGTCTTTCAATTTCAGACATTACAACTTCGGTAAATAGACCTAGATCTAGATCTACTAGTACCTGTCAGCCTGAACATGAAATTAAATAAAACAAAATATGATTAATTAACACACCAGTCTACAAACTATTACTCTCTGAAAACAACATGCTTTAATTGCCTTTACTTTAGTTTGGTGAACTTTGGTCCATACCACGTCCACGTCCACTCAGTACTTAGCTCAGGTACTTTGACAAAACTTACAATACACAAATGAAAGACTCCTCAAGAACACTATTCTGGTCAGCCAGTATGAATTCGAACCAGCATCATCAAGTCTGCTCGTCTTGGCACTCTCCTTGCATTTCCCAACATCACTGTTAGAGTTCCCTGTATCACCTGAACAAGTTTTATCTTCATCATGCCTTTTCGATGACGGATGCCTTCCATTTTCCAGCTCAGCTCAACGTGCGCCGATCTCAATGTGCAATGATCCAGGCAAGAAAGTAATGTTTACCCGGCTCAGAGCGCGGCTCCAGCTGGCGGCCGCGCCCTCCCCGCCCGTGCCGAGCGCCTGTAGCTCTCGCTCGCGTTGTTCGATCGAGAGCTAGAGTTGCGTAATTGACACACGGATGGTGAAACCAAGGCCGAAGACAGCGAAGACCAAAATGATCGTGGAAATTTCTTCTTTTTTGCTTATTTAGGTGAGTTTTTTTCAATTTCTTTTAGTTTTGATTAATGATTATCTTATTTATGATGACTTGCCAGCAGTTGAGCCGAAATTTAAGTCGAGAATAAAACGAAATTAAGGAATTGGTGGTCCAGAGTTGTCGAGACTTTGCGGTTGTTTGTGTGGACGTTGTTTTGGGTCTGCATGAATGAATGGGATTTTCTTTGTAGTGATTAATACATGGTCCCACGCATAGATAATTTTTGCTGTGTTTGAGAAAATATCTTACTCTATTCAAACTACTACTCTTACACGACACATGTCATGTATGGAAGTGTAGACAGAGCAGGATGGAAGCTCAAACGTAACAAATACTGTAATCAGGAAATAGGAATTCAATCGATCATTTAGATTTTAGTTTGCACCCACTCGTACTCGTTAAGACGTATATAGCATTCACTTGGCCTTGGCTCGTGAGTCGTGTACTCGCAAGTAACACTCGCACTCCCAGTCACAGTGCGGTGCGTTTGCACTGTGTGAGCGAGAGTGATCTGATACATTTACTGTTTTACTAATATTAGCTCACTTGGGGGGTAGCCCCAGGGAGCTCCGATTTCAGCGTCGGAGCTCCCTGAAGTTAACCTGGGGGGGATGGGGATGGCGTAACCTCATAAAGCGCAGTTGACACTGTTTTACTTACAAATTACATGTAGATCTCATTACTTTGTCCTCTGAAGTATTTAATACTTGTACATATTTAGGGATGTTTTGTTTTATTGCCTTTACTCTTTAGAAATAAAAACTTTTTCCCATGTATTATTCATCAAATTTTAATTTTCAATCACGCTTTCTTCTCTTCACAGCTCTTCTAGAAATGGATGGGAGCAGTAGCTGTGTTGGAGGTGTCCTGGAAAGGGATGAAGGAGAAGGATCCTCACAGGTGAAAATACACATCTAATTATGGTGAAATGGGAAAGAAAATGCCATCATGGTATTACACAAATTAAAAAGAAGAATCTCTATTGTAGGATTTGACCAATGAGGGAGGAGAGGGGGGTGGGTGGGGGGGGGGGACCAGTAACTAAAGGTGTGAAAAAAAAATTAATCTGGACACCAAAACATAAGTTTGTGAATTGAAGCTCAGTGATACTTGATGTTTTGTTCAAACCACCTCTGAAAATAGTGTAGAACCCTGACTATTGTTATTAATTATATTGTGTCTAGGTTTAAAAAATAACATAAGTAGGTTAAAAAGCAAGCACAATACCAGGTCTTAAATTTGGTGCAGGCCAGGTTTTTGTCTGTGTGAATAGTCAGAAGTCAGAAAATAGTATAGATCTATACTTGGATGCACTGTAAAGGTGAGATTTTCAACAGGAAATTTGTAAGTTTTACTATATATTCCTGTTGTTTTATCAGAGCTTGTTTTAGTTGCTTGTTTTTCTTTAGCATTTTAGCCTTCTGTAGAAAATTGCCAAAGCTACATTTCTTTGTGGTGCCTAATGTATCTATTTTGAATGGGATAAATGAAATACCTCATTATTATAATTCATTTTGTTACCTTAGGATATGGATATGGAAGGCTCCACAAATGACTACAATGAACACGAAGCAGATGTGGAAATTAAGGTGGAAATTAAGGAGGAAGAAGTAGAGGAGGTGAAAGATGTCAAAAAATCGTCCAAGGGGAGCGTCTTCCACATTGACACCAGCCTCATCCAGGCCGTGCCTGCCAAGGAGCAAGCCAGTGAACTCCAGGATCTAGGGATCAGCGTGTTTGACCAGGAGGAGTTTGAACAGGGAGTCTTACAGCAGGTGGACCAAGCCATCAATGAGGAGGAGGCAAAGCTCTCCAGGCTGAGGGACGAGAAGGAGTTAAAAGCAGTGCTGGATGATATAAGGTAGGACATACTGCTATCTCCCTTTCGATTGTTGACAAATAAGTGGCATTTTGTTAATTACAAAGTTAATAATCGTGATTTATGACACCAAATGATAATAGGATAGAAATTATATCATAATAGTGTGGTAAATAAGATAACTATACTACAGTTCTAAAGTTATCTTTGTTGGATTGACTTACAAATTTAGGATTGTAAAACAGCATATTAGGGTTTCTCCAAAATACATGTACATGTTTGCATTTAGAATGTAGCTGCTATGATATGTTTAAGATTGATAATTAAGGATTGATAATGACCCATAAAAAACCCAAATGCAGTCTTATAAGCATAATGTGATTACCATAATAATGATAATAGGCATTTGTATAGCGCCGTCTATCTAGACAATGCTATTTCGAGGAGCACAAGAAAAGTAGAAAGAATGAGAAAGTTTGGATGAGTGTCAAAGTGCCAAGTAAAGGTATTGTTTAAAAAGATAAGATTTCAGCTGGGATTTAAACTAATTTAAAGGTCTCTAGGCCTAAGGAAGTTATGATTCTCAAATTAAATGTTAAATTATTCCAAAGACTAGGTGCTGCAGATGAAATAGCCTTTTCACCATAGGCTATTCGCATCTTTGGAATCTTAAGAAGATGCTGGTGTGATGATCTTAGAATACGAGCTACCATCAGGCTTACAGAAACATTCGATTGAAAAGAGCACCTTCAAGTACACCAAAACCACCGCATTTTGTGTGATTATTTTCAATATTTCACAGGGTGTGTCGTTCAGAGTTTCATCACCTGCAGAAAGTAGCAGCCAGCATCCGTGTGCCTTCCGTTCCCTCCATGGTCAGCAGGGAGCTGGAGAAGAAACTGCTGTCTGTCAGAACAAAGAAAGAAAACAAGGTAGGATTTTTTAAATGTAATGCTTCCTGGGAGAAATTTCAATTATTTAAACATATTTGTGGCTAACACCCAGTAAATATGCCATGGAACAGTGATGGTCTGGTGGTAGAGTCGCTGCCCGGCAAGCAGTAGATGCAGGTTCAAGTCCCGCTGGTTCCAAGATTTTTTCTGACTTGTTTTTCAATACAGATGGATCAATCGATCTTATTTACTGGGTGTAAGCCACAAATATGTTTAAATAAAAGTAAGAATAATTGTTATGCTATTCTTTGGAGGTTTAGGAATGGGGTTGGGTGATTATCCAAGTGAAAAGTGTTTCAGAGAAGGATAGTGGAAGTTATTTCATTTTCTTGTTTGAAACGTTTAGTTAGCAGACATAGGCCAGGTATGTGATATTTGTTGTGTGTTTGAAGGATCATTGTAATGAACCAGTGTTCTTTTTGTCCTACCATATCGATAAACCCTGTGCAAGAGGACAATACTCTTCAAATGAGCTACATTTCATGTATTAGAGCTCTGCTTGATCTTTAATTCAGCACCTGATTAATTCAAGAGCTTCAAACATTTCAGTATTTTGGGCTAGAGTTTAGAACAATTGCTACTTTGAGATTTCCTACTATTTTTTACAATGTACATCACAAAATAGTTGTCTCTTTGCTGATTGTAAATTGACATCAGATGATGTTATATTTGTTTACAGGCTAAGCAGTTGAAGAAACTCAGATCCAGGCACAGAGTTCTTTCTGCTAAACTCAGTGGCAAAAGTGATGCTGCTCATGGAGAAGATAATTCTGATGAAGGTATGTGTACACTTGGGTCAAGTTCGTTATCCATAAGGGCCACTATCCATGAGGACCTTTATTCATAAGGACCGCTATCCATAATGTGTGACAAAATGAATAGCGATCCATTATGAATAGCGGCCCTTATAAATAGCGAGCAAACCTAACAAATTTACCTCGCTATTCATAAAGACCACCATTCATAAGGACCACTTTCCATAAGGACCGCTATCCATAACATGTGTCTATGAATAGCGATTTATTTATTTTATTTTTTATATTTTTTAATAGCGGTCCTTATAAATAGCGAGCAGACCCCGTAAATTGGGTAATTGAATAGAAAGCAATCAAGGATGAAAATAGAGAGTTAAATTTATGTTTAGATGTATAATGCACATTGATATATACATTGATATAAATTGAAGATTAGCTGTAAATAAGGTTTTCTTCTTGGACTCATCAGAGTAAACTGCAAGAAGGCCCACAAAGTTGAAATCGGACGATATGAATGGAAACTAAAGGAATGATTTCAGTCTTTCTCATGCCTTTATTTGGACAGGAGGATAACAAAATGTAAAATTGAAGAAGAAAAGAGATTTGTATCCCTCATATATCCTCTGCATTGTTTCTGGCTTTAAGACATTTAGGGGGTAAAAAGGACAGCACATAGTCTAGTCAGAACTTGCCATCATCAATATAAACATTCCTTCTTTCATTAGGAGAAAATGGTGATGGCAGCTCTTCAACCTACGAGAGACTGCTCCATGATCGAGGTGGATCAGACGATGCTCCAGGACCCAGCAAGGGCAAGGAGACGGAGCACGAGCGTCTCATCCGGCTCGGTGAGATGACCCCTTTCGGCACCTTCCTGACCGTGAAGGAGCAGGAAAAACCCAAACCACCCAAACCCAGGTCCCTGGTGGTCACCGACTTTGAGAAGTTCCTTGGCGGAAAGGACATGGAGATGTACAAGAAGCATAAGGTGGCGTCCAAATGGAAGGGGACTAAGACAGCCAAGGGGAGTGCCTCGCAGAGTGATCAAAGCAGCATCCTCTTTAGTCTGCTGACACCAAAGCCTGAACCATCTCCTGGACAAAAGGTCAAAGGTCACAAACAGGATACCACAAAGGCTTCAACCTCCAGAGACTCATCATCATCACAAGGGCATAGGAAACCTGAGAGGGAACGGATGGAGTTTGAACCCAAACAACGTAAGAAGGTCAAAGACAAGTGGGACGATCCATCGCTGAAGAAGAAGAGGCAGAGATCGAAGATGAAGAATTTGACAGACGATTGGGACAGTGATAACGAGGGGTGCATGGAAGATTCCGATGATGGTGGTGATGGGGAATACTGTCCTGATTCAGACCAAGAAGCAGCTTTTGATGAGGACGCATACTCTGGTAAATAATACATTCAAGTGTTCTTTAAAGGTTAACTTGAGTTCTGGTAAAAAGAAGAAAATTAATTCTCCCACAGAATCAAACGAAAGTTACACTGAATGTTCAAGATTTCAAAGAAATTTGCCATTTGCCAAACAATTTTGGTATAAAATGTATACTGGCTGAGTAATGAGCATAGAAACATAAGGGAATCAAGGTTAGTAGCCCCGACACCATTTGTGTAGACCCATATACATTTTTCTGTGTAGAGTGCTTGTTACTTTACCAAGACTTGGCCAAATTTATCATGATTTTGATGACTCCAGAACCTTGCAGTACACACCAATAATTACATGCTACATGATCAACTTTTCTGATCCATTCTGCACCTTCTTTCACAATACAATTACATGACCAGAACTCAACTTTATCTTTAATATTGGGGTTGCTTTGAGGAGTTTTTCTTCTTTTCTTGTCTCTTGGCTCCTGTCTCTCTAAAAAGAAATAATGGTATTATTTGGGGAACAAATCTGAAAACTTCAAATTTATTACCTTAATACTTTCTCTTTGACATATTCTTTATCCTTTTTATGCCTCCGTTACGAAGTAGCCGGAGGCATTATGTTTTCGGGTTGTCCGTCCGTCCGTACGTCCCGTTCTCGTGATCGCGTTATCTGAAGAACCGATTGATGGATTCCTGCCAAACTTTGGTCATGTATGAATCTTACAGAGCCGGTGAACTGATTAGATTTTGGGGTCACAAGGTCAAAGGTCACAGGGCTCATTATGTATGCAAAAACAGCTCGTGATCGCGTTATCTGAAGAACCGATTGATGGATTCCTGCCAAACTTTGGTCATGTATGTATCTTACAGAGCCGATGAACTGATTAGATTTTGGGGTCACAAGGTCAAAGGTCACAGGGCTCATTATGTATGCAAAAATAGCTTGTGATCGTGTTATCTAAAGAACCGATTGATGGATTCCTGCCAAACTTAGGTCATGTATGTTACTTGCAGAGCCGATGAACTGATTAGATTTTGGGGTCATGAGGTCAGGGTCAAAGGTCATGCGGCTCATTATGTATGCAGAAATAGCTTGTGAATGCATTCTCATTAGAACTGACAGATGGATTACTATTTAACTCTGGACATCTTGCAGAGCCAATGAACTGAGTAGATTTTAGGGTCATGAGGTAAAAGGTTAAAGGGTCGTTTATGTACATGAGAAATTGCTTGTAATCACGATATTCTGAGAACCTGTTAATGGATAACAATTGAACTTGAATTTGAAAAATTTCTTCTGTTTTGGTTTGTAAAATTGCTCTATGACGGAGGCATCATTTCGACTGCGCGCAGTTGAAGTTCCATCTAGTTAGAAATGTTTCATTTTCAAATAATATAATACTGTCATGGACTGTTCCACATGTATTGTACATTAGATGGACATTACAATAGGTTTTACATGTAAAACTAACTTGCATTAATGAGTCAATGTTTTAATGAAATACCATATGTAAAATTTTCCTGGAGTTGTAAAAATGCTTTCTTTCCAATTCTATAGATGATGAACCAGTCATAGGAAGGAGGTATGCCCGTCCCGGGAAGAGGAGACTGGCTGAGGAGATAGCTGACGGGACCATTACTAACTTGAAGGATCTTCAGAGGAAAAGTGGGGCAAGAGCAAGAAAGGCACAAGAATCGAAGATCAGAAGGGCGAAGGATGACTCCACTCAGGTATGGTATCCTCAAGTTGGCCCTGGGGGGTGTTTCACAAAGATCCTAAGTCTTAACTTAACTCTAAGTCTAAATAATATGGAGAGCTATTTGTAGCCTTATAATGAAATATATTCAAAAGCAAAGTATTTTAGACTTTTCATAAATTCCACATCAACAACATAAAATCTCCATGACAATAGAAAATATGAGTTATTTAAATCAACATTTTATGCCTTTTAAAATAACTTTTACAAAATATTTTCATAGATGCTTAAACGGCTTTCCATAATTGTTAAGTCCAACTTTGAGGTAAGTTAAACTTAGGATCTTTGTGAAACACCCCCCTGGAATGTTGAACACATTTTTTTCAAATATAGGTTATATAGGTAGTGACACTACTACAGTACCTTGATATGAAATAACTGATGAATATTACTTTGGCAACGTAAATTTGATATTAATTTGCCAAAGTGAACAGAGCAATTATAATGCCGGCTTCAGCTGAGCTTCCAGTAAGTACATGTACCTGTAAACCCTTTAGAAGCCTCGTTACTCATTGAAAGAAACGTAAATTAAATACTCTTGCATGGTTCCAGACAAATTTGCGAAAGCACTCGGTCATACACCACTTTCAATACAGAATCAGAGGAATAAGGAATCCCCAAAGATAATACATTTGAGATAGTGTCAGACTTCATATTTTCAGATACATAGTACTCTCACGAAAGAGTCCTGGCAGATTTGATCAAGAGGTGCTAAAACATTACTACAATGTAGAAGTGTTGTAGTCGAGTGGTAAAGCACTTGACTTGTAATTCGAAGGGCGTGGTGCGATTCCCCACACGGCACTAATGTTCTTTGGCAAGGCATTAATCTTCATTTGCCACACTTGACCCAGGTGAGATAAATGGGTACCTGGCACGAATTAATTCCTTGAAATGCTGGAGCGCTGTAATGGCAGCTAGGCTAAAGCTGGGGTAATAATAAATGCGCCTCAGAATAGACTTTCTAGATAGACGGCACTATAGAAATGCCTATTATTTGTATTATTTTAATCACCAGGAGAAGTTCCGTAAAAGATTGAAAGAAGAGAGGAAGAAAGAACATATGAGGAAACGGGCCAGGCTGTTGGAGCGGAGGAGAGGAGGGGAAGATGAGGAAGATGAGGATGATGATTCAGAGGCTGAAGATTCAGAAGAAGATGATGTTGATCTGGACGGAGGTTTCAAGATACCCTCCAAGATCTGGAAGAAGTTATACAGGTCTGTTATTCACTTAACAATGATGATGATGATGATGATGATGGTGGTGCTGATGATAATGATGATGATGATGATTATGATGGCTGCTTCTTATATATCGTCAGTATCTGCCTCTGCTGGTTGCTCATGGCACTTATTCGCTCTAAAATATGCCACAAATGCAATGATTTTAGTGATGTCATATATAACATTCATTACTCTAAAAATGTCTCATTGTTACCAAATTGAAAATTGGTAGCAATACGCTTTTTTTTTCTTTCACATAAGATGTATAGAAAATGTAATCTAGCAAAACATGTTATTATTAAGTTGTATACTTCCACTGTGCATTATGATGTGCAAGCAAATGGAACTCCAGGTATAACATACATGTTCTTGGAAGATGTAAACTGTTGAATAAAATGACTGTACATGCTGATGACTTGAATCTACATTTCAAACACATATCATTGTAAATCGAAGGCAAGATGTATAGGGTCCTAAACCCCTGGGAACTTGATGGTCTCTATAATAAGCCTATGAAGACATTACTTAGAGAATTCAGTAGTCAACAGGTTAAGATTGTATTTTACCTTACAGATACCAGAAGATTGGTGTAAAATGGCTTTGGGAATTGCATCGTCAGAAGGCTGGTGGCATCCTAGGAGATGAGATGGGTCTGGGTAAGACCATCGAGATGATTGCTTTCCTAGCGGGACTCAGGACCAGTGCGCTACCGAGCAAAGGCTTCAGGTAAGGTGGTTCTAGCAGATGGAGTGGTGTTGTTCTTAAAGGCATCGTTTAACAATGTTAAATCTGACATTCATGGCCTTACATGTTATAATTGTCTGAGATATGGTGTAATATTGAAGCCCTATAAAAATTGCACTTCAAAATGATCATGAAGTGCCTCAAAAAAAGTAAAAATCTGACCGGTTTTACCATACTCATTTTCTCCAATAGATTGTAGTGTTATAAAAACTGCTAGGAAAACAAAAAAATGAAATTTTGATTTCCAATCATAAATATCCTGATAATCAGACAGGCGATCGTTGTAAAAGTCATGGGATTCTTGACTGACCTAATGAGCTAAATCCAGGATTTTGTTTCAGAATCTGAGGCAATGTTATCGAGTCAGTTTAAAGTGTTTGTGTCACCAGGAATTCTGTTGATATTCATAGACATATCAAACCACATGGATTTACACTGTTACAGCATTTTTTTTAGTAGACAACACATTTGGGCACATGGCCACCAATACCCAACATTGACCGTTAAATCAATGCAGGTACATTTGTCATTACAAATAAAGTTTTAGGCAAATGTTTTAGGCAAATGCCATCATGCAAGTGTATTTAAAGATTTATAGATCCAAAATTGTGAACCTCTGCATCATGAGCATAAGGTTCCTGTATTTTTGGTTTGGAGAGGGGTTAATTCCTTGTGGTATTTAGTTTCTCTAGTACGCTCAATCCATGTACAGTCAAACCTGTCTACAGCGACCGCCCAAGGGAAACACAAAAAGTGTTTTTTGTAGACAGGTGTTCTTTGTAGACAGGTTCCTTTAGTACATGTTTCAATGAGAAATCCTTTTCAAGGGGAACAAAAAATGTTGCTTTGTAGACAGGTGGTCACTAAAGCAGGTTTGACTGCAGAAATGTTTGCCTCCACTTGATATCTGTATAATATCTAACTTAATCTTGGAAATCTTGGAAATTCAGCTACAGGGGACTAGGTCCTGTGTTGATAGTGTGCCCTGCAACAGTTCTTCACCAATGGCTGAAGGAGTTCCACACCTGGTACCCCGAGATAAGAGTGGCCATCCTCCACGAGTCGGGATCACACTCTGGCAAAAGGGTAAGTAATAAATTGATCTACATGTATAGAAGAGGAGGCGCGATAGCACAGTTGGTAGAGCAGTGGTCTCGTAATCCGGTGACTCGGGTTTAAAACCAAGTCGATGCGCTAATGCCCTTTGGTAAGGCATTAATCCTCATTACCAGGTCCCTCTGAGTGGACCTAAAGTCAGGTCTTAGCAGTCAGGTAAAACAACCACCACTATTAAAACTAAACTAAACTAAACTAAATAGTTCCAGAGGATACGAGGCACTGTCTCTCAGTCTATGTACAAATGAAGAAGAAATGTAGAGGTTTGTTTTCATATCTCAGAAATGCAGGGACTTTTGTAAGGCATGAGACTACGGATTGTAAGGATTTGAAGCCAGCCTGTTTTGGGGTTTAAGGAATGAGAAGGGAAGGAGCTATGGAAACTTTCTAGGTTAATAATATTTTGTAACTTTCAACATTTTGTTGATAAAGATAAAAACTGCTCCAGGCAATGCTACTAGGAAACATGAAAACATGTTATTAACAGGTGCAGACAATACAGTATATTTACAAGATAAACCTTAAATGTATGTACCATAAATGATGCACCATAAATGATGTAATACAACAATTGAAATCAAAAGCAGCTCATCATTGTTCTTTCTTTCAATGTTTTCAGGAATCTCTTGTCCAGGACATGGCAAGCTCTCATGGTGTCCTCATCACATCCTTCTCCACCGTCCGGCTCCGTCAGGAGATGCTCCTCCGCTACAACTGGCACTACGTGATTCTTGACGAGGGCCACAAGATCCGCAACCCCGATGCAGAGGTCACACTGGCTTGCAAACAGGTCGGTCAAAAAGTTGATAATAATAATCCTAATGTATGAATATTGTAACTGTGATTAAAAAGAAAGTGTGGTCATATGCTGAATGTTGCCATTGAGTAGGTCGTACACACTAGCTATTATATCCTTGCGTAGTGCATGACACAGACAGTAATTTCAATGTAAGTCACTCAAGTTCAATTCATCGCAGTCATTGTCATAATTACCATTATTGTTGTTGATTTTTTATTATTATTATTATTATTATAATTAGTAGTAGTAGTATTATTGTTATTATTATTATTATTATTATTACTATCATTATTATTCATTAGATTTTTATTACCATTAGTTTTATTAAGTATTTGGCATTACCTGTGCCCAGAAGCGAAAGGGAACTGAATTATGGTGACCTTCAGGTCTCTCCTCCCTGTGTAACTGACTGTAGTTGTACAGGATGACCACTAAACCGGGATTTCCTCCTACTGTTATATGTAGAGTGCTTTGGGTTCTTAATGTGTATAGATAGTGACTCTCCTCCACACTTGGTCTCCATTTAAAGTCCTATCTGAGGGAAGGAGTGTTTTCCACAGTAACATAGCCTGTGTATATGAAACAGGGAGGGGCACAGTATATTTGAACACACAATGCAGGCTTCAGTTATTTGCCTGGGTTGGATTCAAACCGTACATCCTTGGTTTGACAGGCAGGCGTCTACCGACTAAGCTAACTTACCTCCTCTGCCTGGGGGTGTTTCACAAAGATCCTAAGTCAAACTTAACTCTAAGTTGGACTTAAACATTATGGAGAGCCATTTGTAGCCTTAAAATAAAATATATTCAAATGCAAAAATTCAAGTATTCCACATCAAGAACATAACATCTTCTTGATAATAGAAAATATGAAGGATTTTAATCAACATCTAATGCCTTTTGACATAACTTTTACAAAATAATTTCAAAGATGCTAACAGCTTTCCATAATTGTAATAAGTCCAACTTAGAGATGAGTTCAACTTAGGATCTTTGTGAAACATCCCCCAGGATGCATTTCTATTGACATAACCTGTTCTTGATCGTGTATCATTTGATTACGGTAGTTCCGGACCCCTCATCGTCTCATCCTGACCGGTTCACCGATGCAGAACAACCTGAGGGAGCTGTGGTCTCTGATCGACTTTGTCTTCCCTGGCAAGCTAGGGACACTCCCCGTCTTCATGCAACAGTTCTCAGTACCTATCGTACAAGGAGGCTATGCCAATGCTTCCAAGGTTCAGGTAATTATTGATATGTTTCTCGAAGGCTGGTTATAATGAGGGCTCCCATTGGAAATTGTTGGTCTAGTGTATGTGGCATTACCCAATTAGATCCAGAGGGAAATCAATGCATTGTTCAGGCATAAGTATTAAAGCCCCACTGTACTACTTATAGGTACTTGCGCCCTCTATATAGCAAACAATGCCTAACCGGTGCCTGTTGGTCCGTGATCCCCTTTTTCTTATGTTAATTAAGAACTGATTTGATGAGATAACCATCTGTCAATGACCTTGCAGGGAGGTCTAATCCCCCCTGGCAAAACTAGTGCAGACAGGCTTTAAAGCCTTTATGAATGAAAATGAATGGCTTACTTTGAGACACTACTTATCTATCTTGGTCATGAGCTCTTGTTTGGAAGACCATTTGGTAAACTGCTTTGTCTACAGTACAAATTGTATCATTCCAACTGTAAACATATGTTAGAGGTGGCTGAAAAGTTGGGGAAACTATAGAGATGTAGTCCAGGGAAATTCATACAGAGAGAGAGAGAGAGAGATAGAGAGGGGGGCATAGAACACAAGTAGGACATCATAGCCGAAAGAGAACCTGATGAAATGCACTGTGCGCTGATAACGGCTGTCGGAGCTAAAGCTAGGGTAATAATTTCCAAAGCTCTTTGGAAGCACATAGAGACCTTATTTCTTAATGTATGATGAGCTATACAAGAACTGAATATTATTATTATCATTATACAAAACCCATTCCATAATCAGCCAACCAAGTAGTTTGTGTCCATCCTACATTTCTTAACCCCTCCAGGTCCAGACAGCGTACAAGTGTGCCTGCATCCTGAGAGACTCTGTAAGCCCCTACCTGTTGCGCCGCCTGAAGGCCGACGTGAAGCAGGCCCTTAACTTGCCTTCCAAAAACGAGCAGGTCCTGTTCTGCCACCTGACAGAGGAACAGACCCAGGTCTATGAGGAGTATCTGGCCTCCAAGGAATGCAATCTCATCTTGAGAGGAGAATACAAGGTGTCGAGCATTTAGTTCTCATAAGATTTATAAAGATAAAGATAAAGATAAAGTTGAATTCTGGTCATGCGATTGCAGTGTGAAAGAAACAGTGTGGATTCGATCAGAATAGGTTGGTCATCTGGCATATAAATATTGGTGTGTACTGCAAGGTTCTGGAATCATAAAAATTATAAGAAATTTGGCCCAGTCTTGGTAAAGTTACAAGCACTGTACACAGAAAGATGTATATGGGACTACACAAACACGTGGAGAAAAAAATCTGCACCGATTTTTATGATGTTACATGCCATATTTAAAATTATTCCATGCCTCCTGCAAAAGAGTGGGTCTTCATTAAATCGCACAAGTATCAAGAGTTAAACCCAATGAATACCAAGCTACAGATAACTCTTGCCATGACAGAGTCTAACAAAATTGTAGGTTATATTAAAATTAAATGACACCCACTAGGTTATGATTGATGTTTACTAATGGATAAGTAGATTAATTGTAGATGGATAAGGCATAAAGGCATGATGTAACTGAGTGCAAAGTTTCTTTTATGGGGTTGAATTGGAGGAGTTACCCTTATTGTGTTTCAGAAAGAAAATGATTTAAGTTGTGTTGCAAATATTGCATATCAGGTTAAATATGGGTAGAGATTTGCCATCCTGGAGCTCAAAGGGTGAATAACAGCAGAATGAAGGATTCTACGCCATTCCATCTGCTCTCCAATTCTACTCTTTCTGTGTTGTATCAAACGCTAGATTGATCAATGGACTTAGCCAGGAAAGGGTCAAATGTATGTTAATTTTACAGTCCTCGTCTGCTCTTTGCTCCGATCACAGGTCTTTGCTGGACTCATCACCCTGCGGAAGATCTGCAACCACCCGGACCTGGTGTCGGGCGGACCCAGGATCTTCTCCCACCAGAACCTCTCTGACGACGACCTGACCGAAGAGCAACGGTACGGGTACTACAAGCGAGCAGGCAAGATGATCGTGGTGGAGTCACTCCTCAAGCTGTGGAAGGAACAGAACCACAGGGTGCTTCTCTTCTCACAGAGCAAACAGGTAATCAAGGGGTCAGTGACACAAAGACGTTACTCCATTTTCGCCATTTTGAGGAAAAAAAAGTGGTTTATGTGTCACTGAGCACTTGGGCCTTAAGGAGTTAAGTCTATGTTTCACTGGCCATTGACTTCAATGGGGTGTTGGGTGGAGTTAAGTCTTTGTGTTTCCTGGAAAGCCCACATTTTTCTGAACATTTTGATATCAAATACTCATTTCGGCAAAACATGGAGTTAGGTCTTTGTGTCACTGAACCCTTGTAATGATCCATTGAGAAGTTTGTCACCTGTTACTATCATCATGGAATGATGACAGGAAGCCTTTTGTAAAAAGGAGGCTAGATGTCCGATAGAATAGGGCACGTGATTGAAGTCTGCATTTTATGTGCTTTTCCCGAATCCTGATATGCAATCCAGAATCATTGGAAAAGCTCACAGTCCCATGGATACGACTTTTAATTGAGGTCCCTTGTAAACTTTAAGGAGAACCATACCAACCCAACGCTATGGAAGTTCTTTCTGCAAATAGGGGATCAATTTTGTTTGTTTGTTTTAACTTTTTATATGCCAAACAAATTTTCTTCCTGTGCCACGTATAATCATGGGTTAGATAACCCTAAACTCTCAAGATTGTTGAACTGTTTCCAGTGTAAGATTGATCTATGTTGGTGTTAAAAGAGGTGACATAGCGCTAATCAAGATCAGAAACCAGTATTTTTGCAGAGCCATTATGTTGCACAAAGGCAACCCTACTGTCAATTGGTGCCTATTGTTTTGTCCAAAACTGCATGTGTGGCAAATGACCGACCATGCAGAGAGGTTAAGAAAGTAACCAAAGTGTTGATGTTTATGTCTGTTCTTATTTAGATGCTGGACATCATGGAAGACTTTGTGAAAGACCGCTACTCCTACATGCGAATGGATGGGACTACAACAATCTCATCAAGACAACCGCTCATCACCAAGTTCAACTCGGTGAGTCAGGAAATCCAATGCCACTAATTTTGTCTTCATGTTTAATTTATAGAGCAATTAATCCACAGATTGCAAAGGCTTAGCAAAGTTGTAATGGATTTATTATTGCATGATGCAATTAGACTGCAGATTCAACAATGGAGAATACCAGGCCACAGTTTTTTTCGAACATAATGTGCAGTAGCGATTCTAGATTGAAAGATTACCCCTTTAATTTAGTGAAAGGTCGCTTCTTCTGTCACATTGTAACTGCATATCCATCCATGCTATTAAGCAGATTGCAATACACTCAAGAGCTACATTTTAAAATATTTTCTGAATTTATAAAGTTCTTTCAACTACTTCAGTTTCATTACATCCTAATAGACCCATGAAGACTACTTTTTGCCTATCAAAGATGTTGTTATCTATGAGGACTCCTATTTAAATACATAATGGGCTGTTAACATTGATGGAAAAGATGTCTCTGTAATTTCGCCTTTAATCTACATGCTTTTGATGAGACTTGGTCGTGAGGAGGGTAAATGTAGTGTCTTTCTCTGTCCACTCAAACAGGATCCCCGCATCTTCGTGTTCCTGCTGACGACCCGCGTCGGGGGTCTGGGAGTGAACCTGACAGGGGCCAACAGGGTGATCATCTACGACCCTGACTGGAACCCGAGCACCGACACCCAAGCCAGGGAGAGGTCATGGAGGATTGGCCAGACCAAACAGGTCACCATCTACAGGTTGCTCACCGCTGGTTCCATTGAAGAGAAGATCTACCATAGGTGAGACTGATATAAAGAATAGATAGACGGGAGAAAGATAATACGTAGATGTACAGATACAGGGAATTCGAAAAAGCACTTATACAAAAATGTAGATTGATAGATGGACAAGGAAATCAAAGTTAGTAGTATAGGATGGGTGATACTGTTTACAGCAAAAAGAATTGTGATGTGGTCTGCAGTGTAAGGTTGAATTGGTTAGCAAATATGCGTAAATGTTCTGTGATGTCTTCATCTCGTCATGTCTCAAATTATTTTTCATGGCAGGCAAATCTTCAAGACATTCCTGACAAACCGAGTCCTCAAGGATCCCCGTCAGCGCCGCTTCTTCAAGTCCAACGACCTCTTTGAGCTCTTCACCCTGGGGTCGTCGGACAAGGGCAGGAGCACTGAGACCAGCGCCATCTTTGCCGGCACGGGCTCCGAGGTGCGGCCCAATCAGAGTTCCTCCAGGTTGAAGGCCACTCACGAGCCGATGCTGAAGATGGGCAAGAAGAAGGGTGAAGCCCTGGAGAAGGCGGAGAGGCGGAAGAAGCAGGCGGAGGTCGTCCAGAGGGAGCTGAAGCTCAAGAAGAAGATGGAGGCTGACAAGAAAAGGATGAAAGTGGAGGTGGAGGACGATGGCGCCGCTGCATCCAGGGTGGGTCATGTCCATTCTGCGGCCTGTCAAGGAAAGTGTGTGATATCACCCAAGAGGCTTGGAGACTCTGGTGGTGTGCAGCTCGGGGAGGTCGGGTCCTCAAGCCGGCATGGCCACATGTCAACATCAGCATCATCTTCCAAACACATGTCGTCCAAATCTCCATCGTCTTCATCAACTCAAGTCAATGCCATCTCGTCATCAAGCTCGGGCAAAAAGGAGAAAAAGAAGAAGAGGAGAGATGCAAGTATGTATTATAATAATAATAATATTCAGTTTTTATATAGCGCTTAATACATCAACGATGTGTCTTAGATGTAGTCAAGAAATATGCAGTGCTACATCAATCGTTTCGAGTAGCTGGTTCATTGATGTATCCCTATTTTCATGCATAAATCTGAAATATGCAAGGTGTATGCGACTCGTACATATGCTATCATAAACAATTGTTGAATTAGATATCTCATCACCATGGTTCAATGAAGAATCGTCCATATATTTCAAGTCCTTGAAGTAATGCTTTGTAAATATATCTTTTGATGCCTTATGCATTTTTAAGTACAGGCTACACGTATATTTAGATAATCATTACAATGAAGGAAAATAACCCCATTCAACCGATGTCCTGTTATATCACTACCGGTATTTGCATTTCTTCTTTGCTTTTCTCTTATCTTCTCCAGAACTTGATGGTCTCAAAATCCCCCATCTTGCCAAGACCAAAGCCTATGCACCCAGAGTGGAAGACGAGGACGAGAGCACCAAGAATGCAGACGAGGACAACTATGTCTTGCAGAAGCTCTTCAAGAAAAGTGGTATGTACCATCTTAAAAGCACACTGTCCAGATTATTTGTAATGGGATAATATTTATTTGATTTGGTTGATTCTATTTATCTTATTAACTATCGTATTAAAGTATTTTTCATTCTGTAGCTAGAAAACTATTGCATTCTTGTTTCGGAATCCTAATCCTAATCCTAATATTAAGATCCTATTAAAATGTTTCAAAGGGCACTTGTGTGTGAATGTGTTATGAATCAAACAGATATATAAGAAAAGGAATTACATATCAAAGGTTCAGTGACACAAAGACGTAACTCCATATTTTGCCAAAATGAGTAGTTGATATTAAAATGTTCAGAAAAATGTGGGCTTTCCAGAAAACACAAAGACTGAACTCCACCCAACACCCCATTGAAGTCAATGACTAGTGAAACATAGACTTAACTCCTTAAGGCCCAAGTGATCAGTGACACTTAAACCACTTTTTCTCAAAATGGCCAAAATAGAGTTACATTTTTGTGTCCCTGACCCCTCCATATATCTATTGCAATTCACAACACTTTCAATGAATATTGCAGACAATATTGCAATGATCTTATTTGATGCTCTTTGATGTGATACAGGTGTTCACAGTGCTCTCCAGCATGACAACATCATGCAGTCATCAAACCCAGACTTTGTCTTGGTAGAGAACGAGGCAGAGAGAGTCGCTAAGGAAGCAGCCAGCGCGGTTCGCCAGTCCAGGAGGCGTTGCTTTGGTGCCAGCTCCGGTATCCCCACCTGGACTGGGGCAGCGGGGGGTTCCTCAGGGAGCAAGTTAGTACCCTTAGCAGTTTTATTATACAGTCAAACCTGTCTACAGCGACACCCCAAGGAAAACACAAAAAGTGGTCTTTGTAGACAGGTTCCTTTAGTACATGTTTCAATGAGAAACCATTTTCAAGGGAGACAACAAATGTACTTGTTGTAGACAAGTGGTCTTTGTAGACAGGTGGTCACTAAAGCAGGTTTGACTGTATCATCTTTATTTTCTTGCTTAAATTTGATGATGGACATTGGTCTTTGAAATCACAATTATCCCAGATTCCATTGGTATCATCATGCAGTGATTACAAATTTAGTACTTTCAGTATTGATGTGTATGTAGGCAGACGACACATTTTTTCTTTCAAAGCAACTTCCTTTTGAGACCCACAGAAATGGTGATTTACTCAGTGTGATGTAGTAAAGAAATTGCAGAGAACATGTCATCGTTGATACAAGGTCGTAGCGTACCGTACATGTATCATCGTCTGTTTGTTTGTTTGTTTTATTTTCCGTATAAAAAAAGACAATATGCATTCAGTAAAACAATAACAAATAGAATGGTTAATTACAAAATAAAATAAACGGCTGGATAGCCCATATTCAGCGGTATCGTTAGATGCCGCTGGTCTTCTATGGGGACCACTATGGGGACCAGAAATGGTACAGTAAAACAATACAACATAAAAAAACGCCTGTATAATGGAAATGTGTATGACCCTAAAGGAAATTAACCTCTTCCAACTGGTCTACAATATGAAATATGATATCTGTATCAATGTTTATCTGATTGCCGGTATATTTTGTTCCGTTTCACTTAGGCCTCGTTTCGGAGCCAAGAGCAACAGCAGACTTGTAGACAACTCAGAAAAGTCAGCGTCACCCAAACCAAATGGAACACCAATGAAGAAGGTATGTAACTCTGCTGTCATTTTTCGGTACTGTCCTGCAAATATTACATCCATATAGTTTTCACCTTATTAAAAAGAAAAAAATCATCAAGTAGCTCCAGATATTACATCAGCTGATCAGAATGCATACTGTTACAAGTTTTACTTTGATGTTGTTACTATTCAGTTAGAGAGTTTTGTATAATTTTGATTTGTGATTAATCACTATTTTGTTTAAAGAGGGATTAAAACCCATTCGCCTCTGATATCTCTCATTCCCATGGCTTCGTACAGGGACCACCCTGCACCCATGGGCAATGGGTTAGGAATCATATCCTCTACATGTTCTGCAAACATAGGGAATAAAGGTAACACTTCCTCTACATGTATATTTCCTTGAATCTACTTCTCAGAAATTGTTTGGCAAGAAGAAGATGTTCAACGGTGACATGTCCACAGCGACGACCATGAACGAGGATGCGGAGCAAACCAACGACATGCCCTCGTCCAACAGCCTTCTCAACAGGATGCGTGCCAGGAACCACCTCCAGAAAGATGAGGACAACCCTTCCTCATCCGATGACGAGGACAGGCAGAGGTCCTTGTCGACGGGAACGGAACACGATGGAGTCATGAAGGAGATGGTGGAGTTCATCGGCAACCACTCCGAGGTCCCGGGGCAGGCAACGACCGACGAGCTGCTGAAGGCGTTCGCGAGCAAGATCGAGAAGTCGAATTCGGCGATGTTCCGGTCGATGCTGCGTCAGGTCTGTACCTTCCACAGGACTCAGAAAAAGGAAGGATTCTGGAGACTCAAAGCAGAATTTTTGTAAGAACCTGGTAGATAAATTTGGAAATAAGCAAGCGAAATGGAGACTTCAGATTCATAATTGTTCCAGTCCATGCTTCATAATGTCTGCAACTTCTATAGGACACCGACAACGGTAGGATTTTGGAGACTGAAGGCAGAATATCTTTAGAAACGTGATAGATGAATTTGCATTTGCAAGATATTTAAAGAAGTCAAATTCAGCGTTGTTCTGGTTGATGCATCATCACATGTGCACCATTTTGTAGAGGACAAACAAATGAGGGATTCTTGAGTCTCAAGGCAGAATTTTTCTAGAAATGTGGTGGATTTGCAAGAGAGATAGAGAAGTCGCATTCGGGATCATTTTGATATATGCTTCATTAGTTCTTTACCTGCAACAGTGGACAGAAGAGAAGTGAGATTTCTGAAACTAGGAGCAATATTTTCTAGAAGGCTTATGGAGGATATTCTGTTCTTCTGATTGAATTGAGAAGTTGAATGAATGTTCACTTTGACCTGCCGAATTAAAGTCGGTTACAGATTTTCTTGGTCAAACGAAATATTGATAAATAGTATGAATTTATTACATGTACTTATCTTTCATGTTTTGCAAGGAAATTAATATCTTTTGAGAATATGTGTGGGAAAGTTGTATGGCTGTACACAATCAAGAGACTTTAATTCATGTATGGTAATAGAACCAATCTAATTAAAAATGATTCTGTGCACTGGCAATGTATGTAGAGGGTTGAGAAGAATTCAATTTCAATTCAATTTATTTTGCAATATAAAAATCAAAGTATACAAGGTAACAGTAAGAAAGAAAAAAACACTGCTGTGAACAATTTTCAAAGGCTTTTAGTTTACAGTACATGAAGATTTGCCTCAAGAAGTCTGCTCTTATTTCAAAGAAACATTTCATATTGTATTCATGCATTCAACTAAAAAAAGAGTTGAGAAAAAGTCAGGTACATGTATATACATGTGGTTATTTTTTTACTTCATTCCCATGCATTGTGACTGTTGTTTCAGTCAATGATCATGTTCTTGAATTTTCTACAATTGTGCCTCTTAGTCTTAGGGGGTATGGAAATGCGCTTGATATTCATGATTTCATCCCGGATAAGACAGCGAGTACTGTATAGGTTTGAAATAAAAGGAACATGCTTGTTTACAGTTTACACATCAGATATTTTGTATTCATGCATTTTGTTTTAATCATTTTGAGGAGAACAAAAACTCATCATACTTGTACAGCATGGATATTCGGTATACATACATTTGATACAATGTGTATATACCTTGTTTTAGTACTTGCTGGTCATTTGAAATGGGTAGTGACATTCTTTTTCTGTGATTAGAAATCACACAATCCTTTATTGAAATAGTTGTATGATTGATTATCTATGCAGGTTAAATTTTAAAAAAGAGCCTTTTGAATTCTGACCAACATGTATACAAATATTTTTTGCCCTAGTTTTTTAGTAGACATATTGGTTACATGTTCATGAAATTGTATTATGTCCATTCCATGTAGTGTTGACAAAGAAATTGTGAAAATAAGTTACATGGAACGAGACAAATAATTTGTTTAATATAAAGAAATCAAGATTATGATGTGCACTACTTTTTGGAGAAAAAAAAAAAGAGAAAACATGTATATTCCCAATTTAAGCTTGTAATATCAGTGAAAATGTACAAGTACATCTCTATAAAATTCCTATTCTTGAAAAAGGGCTAGAATTGTATCATGCATGACAAAATAAATATTATTTGAAAGACAGATTGTCCAGAACAAAGGCATTAGAAGATATTACCTTGTAAAATTGTATTGCCATACTAAATTTAGATAGAAATAATGTATGCAACTATGCATGTTGAAGTAAGTTTTTCATGGTACTTTTGTCGGTATCCAACACTTTAAAGGATGCCAAAGATGAATTTGTCCACCCACTACGATCTCTGAAACAGGTAATGGTACAGACTATTCACGGTGTAGTTGAACCTGTTTATTGAGGCCACCAACGGGTGGAAAAAGTGTCCACTTAAGATACAGGTGGCCTCTCTAGACAGGTTCTACACTGCATATATTCTCAAGGAAAATAATATATATGTAGATGCTGCTTGTAAGTGTTGGCTTGCATGGTGATGTAGATATACAGTAGGCTTGCGGGTGCACCAAACCCTCAAGAAAGATTACAGAGTCCTTTTCAGAACTTCTCAATCCTCCCTCTCTCTCACATGGTGCACCCGCAAGCCTATTGTATAAATATATACATAGACTGTAGATGAATACAAAGTTTTTTTTTTATTGGTGGTCATTATAGAGATGTTGCCATACAATCAGGTTGGAGACCGTACATTCAATTTTATTTTTCTCCACAATGCTCATTCCTCAGTTACACAGTTCCAAACTAGCAATTTTTTGCCCAGGCCCAACATCCATTATTTGTGATCTCTGAAGAGAGGATAATCATGTATTTGTAAGAAGTCATCTCAAGGATAATTGAACGGTGCAATTAGTAACTTTCAATAAAAAAGTGGCATTTGATATGTAAATGTATTTAGATACAATAAAATTGCAATAAGGCAAAATCAGTGAAGTGTTTTGTATCATTTTGTTTTTGTTTACAATCTGAAGTATTATTGAAGGTAATCTTGAGTTCAGGGCCTTGTCTTATAAACAGTTGCGACTGATTCAAAGTGATCAATATTAATTGCACCTCAATACTAAAGAGATACAATATGTAATTTTGCGATTGATTGGAGGACTTGCGATTAATCTGGATGAATCGCAAGTCTTCACAACACAGGGCCGGCATCTGAATATAACGTGGTTAGCCATTTCTCAAGTCAATGAACAGATGTATCCATCAATCCAACCTAGTGCACATACTGTATTTGTTTCATACAGTTTCACACAGTAACAAACATGCATCTCTTGCTTTCTCTACATTGCACACATTACCTTACAAATTCAAAATCTTGCACTCCATTTCAACCCCCAACCCCTCCTCCCTCCCCCTCTCTCTCTCTCTCTCTCTATCTTTCTCTCACTCTATCATCCTCTTCCAGTGTGTAGGTTTCTTTCAATATCACTACATTTTCTCTGTCTTTGTCACTGTCACCACAAACTACATGTATTACAAGAGAAACACTTCAAAAACAAATCATTGATTTTCATGGAAATCAATTTATTTACAGGCATACAATTTGTTTTTCTTCATGATGCACTGAGCATATATGTATATAAAGGTATGTACAGCAGTGAAATATAATTCAAATATTTGTTACAAAATTTTGAATAACCACACATTTAATTACACAATATATATTTATGACATGATTTTTGTTCCACCATTTTGAGATAATCAATGCCCAAATTCTATTCATGGTGTCTTAATCTGCCATTACACCAGACAATGTTGGAAATGATAGTAATAATGTAACAAATCCTTCATCTAAAAAAAATTACTCTTAGATACAAATCCTTCATATTGTCCATGGGGGTTTTTGTCCTCGGGGGTGATTGTCCAGCGAGTAATTGTCCAAAACTGACCCAGTTGCAAAAAACCTTAGTGCAATAAACACCTGCAGGCTTGGCGGCACTGCCTTGTTTCTTTGCGTTTTTGGCTGGAGTGCTGCCTCTAAATTAGCAATGATGGATCTCACCCAATCCCTCGTGAACCTGTACTTCTTAAACATTTCTGTATCATTGTACAGGTCAAAGGGGTGAGATCTATCATGGAATACCCTTTGTTTCCTTAGGGTATTCGCCTCCAGCATAGCTAGCAGTGCCGCCATTTTGATACTGAGTGGTTTCTATAACAACACTTACCGCACCTCAAGGAGCTGCGGGAAATGTTACCGTTGGTATGACCACTTGCCGCTGTTTTTTCAGCGGTAAAGTTTTATGAAACAGAAAGTTACTGCTGCTTTCAAATTTGCCGCTGAAACTGGAATTTACCGCTGCGATAAGTGCTTTATGAAACGGGCCCCTGGTACGCACTTCAGCATATAATGCAGACCTGCCAACCTCTGGAGTTCAAAAACTGTATCCCTTCATCCCAAAAGTTGTATTCTTAAAAATAAACATGGATTGTTACGCGGATCAGTGCCTCTTAAAAGTTCCTACACTGATACAGGAAGACTTTTTTTTATGGATCATTGGTTGAATACCGTATGCATGATTTCGTCATGACTGGTGTGTTCGATGAACCAATGAACATCCCCAAATTGCCGATGTGAGATGCTTGTTGGATACTTTACTTGCTTCTAAAAATCGTACGAAAAAAGACTAAATCGTTATGGTTGGCAGGTCTGTATAATGGCAATCATGAGTAACATGTGGCAAGGTAATTAGAGAAAAGAAATCGCCACTGAACCAACCAAATTGCAGACAAAGTAGACGAAAGGAAGAGGGGCAGTTCAAAGTGGAAACACAAATGTTTGAACACAATGAGCCTGAAAGTGCAATTCAATATTTGGAGACACAAAGGTGCCCTTACCAAGTTCTGTAATTGATTTGTCCAGATTTATTTTTCTTGAGAATGTGACATATATCAAAGCTTGCATCCAAAAATATACAACACAGACCCTGATTCAACCAGTGCCACTGTGGAATCTCATTATAAAGAGCTCTGTTATAATAAGGTGATTTTGCTGGTTCCTACTATTTATATATATATTTTTTAAATCCTGATGAACAAGATTCCTGATATAACAAGGTATTTTCTATGGTCCCAAGGACCTCGTTATAAAGAGGTTCTACTGTATTAACACGATAGACATACCATTTTCAAGGGGTATGAATAATAAGTTTTAACTGTGGCTCCAAAGAGAAGATTTATAAATTAATGTAAAAAACTTCTTGAACACCATACTTTCATCTTGTCAAAGCTTTTGCTTTCAATGTCACACAGTAACAGTACTGATCCGCATTTCAGCACTATTGCATTTTCTAGTGCAATTACAACCCATCAGGGGAGCGTTTCACAAAGACTAAGATCAACTTTTGCTATTTCTGGCATTGGTCGCCCAAGGGACATACAAATTGTTGTCACAAATTTACAGAATTTAATTTTGTTTAACGTTCATCTAAACATCATAATTTTTAAAGGTTTTTTTTCGCTCTAATTTTCGTTTGGTTCAAGATTTTTTAAGGGCATAAAACGCCTACCGTAGTATTAGTCCAAGTCTTAAATGTAACTTAAGTTCACAGTGCAAGTATATTTTGTTCTTCAACAATGAATGATCAAAAAACGAAAATTCTGTAGACTTGTGACATCCCTCGAGAGAACAATGGTGAGAGCAACCAGTGGCATGAATGACCTGCCATAGCTCAAGTCCAACTTAATTTGATCTTAGTCTTAGTGAAAAAACCCAGATACATTAAGCATCTCATGTGATTACCCCAAACACCAAAATGTTCTCAAGCTCCATACCCATCAAAATAATGTCAGAGTTTGCTCATATCTGAAGAACATTAGTACATGTCATAATTTCATCATCAACCTTTCTGTTCTGCCTTCCAGCAGCTGACTTTAACATAATCTATAAATGGTAATGTATACAAATAAAAAATACCACTGACTCTACAGCTGGCATAGCAGTATACAGTTAAAAAATCTTCCTAGAGTGGAGGCCGACTCAGTCTGAAGGTCAACTCTGTTGAGTCAACTTTGACCCAAGGTTATGTGATCAGCTTGGGTTCAATCAGAGAGGGTAAGGTCACCAATACCTGCAAAGAGGAAATAAAAATAGGGAGAAAATATGGCTTGTATGACATTATTTGGTTTATTGAGGTCCTGCAATTTTGTATTTTTCTGTCGATGTCAAGAGTTTAAGATAAATGTAAAGGTTTGAGAGTACGGATTTAGAAATGAAGAAATGCACAAAAAATGGAAAGATATTGAGCATAATGTTTAAAAGAATTTAAAAGATCAAGTGTTTGTAAGACATATTTGTCATACAGAATATTATAAGAATACAAACGACGGTGCAATTTTGTAGAATATTATACCTTTAAATGTCAAGCAAATAAGTAACATAAAGGATTTCAAATTATCTCTAAACCAGCATTTTCTTCATTAAGCCAGGATTGTGCTAATGAAAATGTTTCGATTTGGATAGCAACTCTGCTTTTTCTACTCCCTAGTTTTTCTCTCTTTCCTCTTCTTGTTTCTTTCTATCTTTATTTTTTATATTTATTTCCTTTCTATCTCTCAACAAGTGACATACATATATTTGTTTGTGCTCATCATTTCCAGCTTCCTTATTGATATATGTTTTAAATCTTGTACAATTTCATTAAATGCGTCTGTAACGTGTTATATCAATTTACTTTAGTTATGCTTCTTTGACTGTATTTTATCTTTTTCAACCGTCTAAAGTTGTGATATATCAATTTCAGGGCCCCATGGCAGACCAACTTCTGTTGAACGGGCTACCCAGGTGAAATATTAATGAATAAAAAATAACTAAATAAAATCAGAAGTACCAGTCTGTCTATCGAAGCAGGTTTAGATTGCTCGTCGTTCTCTTCTGGTTCCATCTCAAACTTTCCGCCATCTCTCTTTGGCTCTGCTGCCATCGCCACATCACTGAGACGGAGCTCCACCGTGGAGTTAGAATGATTGAAGTTGATCACTTCTCCTTCCTGAATTCAAATACCGGTATAATTGATTACTCTTTAGATTTCACTGAAAAATGGCATCACGATGGTTGAAGTCTTTATGAATTACTTCTATGACACAAGGACTTTATCCGCGACAGTTTCAATGTCTTCCTCACACATGTACTGGTGAACGGACGCATAAGTTAGCCACCAGTTTTACCATCACCAGAAGATGCCATTTTGGTGATCGGTACTTCATTCATGTCTGACAACTGATATGATGTATGCTTTAGATTTTATCTCTTGCCACTTTTTACACCATCTTTCATGGTAAACAAGAATAATAATTATGTAATTAGATCAATATATTAATATACTCAGCTACTATATAAAATACTCTACTGCACTGTGGTGAAAATCCAAACTTCTAACAGTACTACTTTACAGACGCACAATAACAAATATTTAAACAATATAACAAATTCAGTATCATCAATTCTTAAGTTTAGTTGTCTTTGTATGAAATGATCACCTCTTAACTGTGGACCACATGGTGCGCAGAGGTGCTTCTAGCACAGAAGGGCTTTAATACATTAAAAATGTAATATCTAACTTTTTTTTTTAATGACATTAGGACCTTTTCTTCTTCTCCATTTCCTCAAGTCTAGTTATCAATGTATTTCACTACTCAATCTTAGTGGGTAGCATTTTACTTTTTTCAAAAACATCTGATCTGAAATTATACAATTTCAATAAAATCCACAAAAAAACAAAATCTGCCGATGTGAAGAAACAATTACCTTCTTACCTTATAACCTGATACTTCAGGTGTGTACAAACCCGAGAGCTCCAGAATCTATTTAAAGAGACCCAAATACACACAAAATTTAGATGACTTCCGGTACACATACATGTATTAGGGGCTACACCAAACATGAAAGAATGAACTTGATAAAGAGTTTTATATCTTTCTTTCTTGCTTTTTTTTGTTACTACAATTAATAAGCATCCATCCACTGGGGTGGCTTGTTATAACCCAACATGTATAATGATGTGTTGCTCTTTTTTGTAAATTAGCAGTAGAGTACAGTAAACTGTACTAGTGTAATAGCAGTAGTAGTATTGTTGGTAGTAGTGCTGGTGGTGGTATTGGTAGTGGTGGTGGTATTAGTGGTAGTGATAGTGGTAGTAGTGGTAGTAGTGGTAGTGCTGGTGGAAGTAGTAGTAGTAGTAATAGTTCTTAAATCAGTTTAATAGTGCCCAAGGATGAAGCAGAATAAATGAATTCTATGATATTAAATTGTTTGCTTTCACTAGATCCAAAATACCATCACCATATGGCATATACATCTACATATTATCATGTCACAACACACTCTTCTATGGTATGTTTATTTGTTTGTTTGTTGGATTCTTATCATCTGTCAAAGAAAATCATCATAATAATAAACATGTATTGCTCACTACATATATTCAGAATGGTAAAGCCATACCCTTGGAGGTGATTCATGGAGAAAACCTATGCCCTAGGTAAAGGTTCTGTTAAAAGTGTACATTATAGAGGCTAGATATTGATCCCACATGCAATATGTCACTATCTAATTAAAAAAATTAACTGAATAAGAATCTAGTCTTTGTCTTATTGTTAAATAAGTTATTTTTGCAGATTTCATGACCCACTCACTGATCGCGAATTTAACAAGAGGGCAAATTTTTCAGCAAGTAATGTCGCATGTCAAATCCATACCGTAGTCCCCACGGCATGTTGCACACAGCCTCTATACACTATACATATAGCACAAGTCGTCACTGGGTCATGCGGTGCACTTCAATAGATTGTTTTTAATCATTTCTTCTAAATAACATTTATATTATGATTGTGATACTCTGTAATGAGTTCATTATTATTCAAATAAATGGAATGATAATTAATGAAAATATATACCGGTAGTAGGTTTATACCTGGTAGCGGTTGTGGCTTTACGTGAATTTTTCTCTGGATCAACTGTTCCGCAAAAATATCTGAACAAGAAAATATGGGTCTATACACTACCTTGTATGCAATGATATCCCCAGAACGTGGCGGTCCAACTAAAGGTGGGTAGCTGCTGTAGTCCTTGGGCTTCTTGGGTTGAACTGGTTTCTTGGGCTGAACTGGCTTCTTGGGCTGTTCTGGCTTGGTGAGTTTTTGTTGTTTCATGGACTGCTTGGGTTTCTGTCCAGCAATGTTCAACAGCTACATGTACATTGTACAATTTAAGGGGGGGGGTATGAAAGACAAAGAGTAAGGTTTCACATTTTGGTTTCATGTTTTGATTTCACAAATTATTTCATTTAAAATAAAAACATCTCGCATATTGCACTACCAATGCACACTTGTTCATTCTAAGTTTATCTGTCATTCAGATGTATTTGCATGTACAGAACCCTGTTGCATAAAACTTACCACTGATGGTAACTTTTTCAAATCTCAAGTATGTTATTAGTAGTTTGAATGTTTCAACTCGATTACATACTGCAAAATTACTTACCTTTGCCTGTATCCCATCAGGTGTACTGCAATTAGACTCCTCCAAAGAAGAAAGGTTGTTACAATGCTCAGATCGTTTTCCCTGTATGTCGCCAACACCATTATATGGTTCTTCTAGCTCCATTGGATTGTCTTCAGTTGTCCCTGTTTCGACCATGGAAATTCTTGGCTCAAGGTTTGTTTGTTGGGTTGGTTGACCTGGAGCAGAAGGTTGCGTACCACCTCCGGCTTCGGATTCACCAGAGTCAGAGTCTGATGAAAACCTGACATGCCCAACAGAGGACTTTGACACTGATTTCTTCAACGAAGCACTCCTGGTGGAGGAGAGCTCTGTCCCTTGAACTGGACATTTAAGGAGTTCTGCTGGCTTTGTTGTCAAGGCCACTCCCGGCTCTGTATTGTTTTGCATTGTTTGCTTCTGTTGAAGTTGCCCAGGAGGATGTTCACCAGAGTCTGATGAGGAAGATGCAGAGGACATAGAAGAAACCGATGAAGAGGTGGAGGTACTTTCAGTTCTTGTCACGCCATTTCTTTTATTCTTGGAACTCTTCACGATGTCAACCTTTGGTGTTTTGCTGACAAGTCCTGAGCCTGAACTCTTCAGAGAAGATTTTCTCTTTCTAGCTACAGTTTCCTCTTCAGTCGAGCTCGACTCGGAGTCGGAATGCAACGGCCCGGATCCATTACACTTGATTTTGCTCACATTGGCTTTGATTTGTTTATTTCCTGAGCCCCCTACATGAAGTGCAGACGTTCCGGGATTCACAGAACTTTGCACTTGAGTGGACGATTTCATCAGTGACTTTGATGGTTGTACCTTTCTCCTGCCTACAACTTTGCGAAAACTTTTAACCTTCGAGATTGCTCTTGACTGCTCATCATCTTCTGAGCTGGAATCTGATGAGGAGCTAGAACCATGCCTAAGAGAGGCCTGAACATTCTTAGTCGAACGTTTGTGAACTCTAGTAGAATGTTTTGGGGTGCCGTTCTTGGCTGAAGGAGAACCAGGTAAAGAATCAAGTCTGCTTGTTTGTTCAGCACCTGTTGTTTTCTTCTTTCCCTGGAATGCCATTCCATCATTCATCGATCTGTCTTCATGCCTCGCCTTATTGTTAGTCCCTTTCTTTTCTTTACAAGCCTTTTTCCTTTTAGCTCTGACAGTACGGGCCATGTTGCCTTCACTACTCCCGACCAGCTTGGCCTCTGTATTAGCTTTCTTCCTCTTGCTTGCTTGCTTCGGTTCAGCATTATGCAGTTCCTCTACCTCAATTTCATCTGGCTTTAAACCACCTTCTTCACCAAGAAACCTCACCCTGCACAAAAGATAAAAATATATAAAACAAATGTAGACTAGCATAAATCAAATTAACTGCCGATTCACATTTGATAGGTTACAAATTTACAAATCAATAATTAGGAATCTTATTCTTTATCAGATTTTCCGGAAATTCAGCTCTGAAACTCTCATCAATATAGAATTGGGAATGGGCATGGCCCCCAAAAGTTCAGCCTTCAGTTCAGCAGGTGTTCAGAATCAATCAGAGATCAGAACTTCAGGGTGGAGTTCCCCTTTTAAAGACTATTCAGCCAGCCTCAAGGCCGGCCAGGTTAAACAATCGGCGCTTGTCCAGAAACCTATCCAAAATTTGACCCGTACATGTAACTCCGGCGTGGAGATACCCTACTGAAACATACCTAAAATGAAGTAAATATTCATTAAATGTCCAAATAAAGATCATGAGTTAAAACTTAAAAGTTGTTATGTTTATTACCTGTTTTGACTTTTGTGTCAATTTTCTTGTTATTTTTGGAGTATTTTTCGGAAAAACATTGATATGAGTATAGATCTACACTTTTTTCACAGGTTTCACGGCAAACCGCTGTACAATACAAGTGAATACCGATGGTGGGTTGCGGGCGGGCCTTTGTGAAGTTATCTACTGTAATGAGGATCTGAGACATTACGGTATGCACTTGTTGTATTGTGCAGCGGTTTGCTGTGTAACCTGTGAAAAAGTATCAATGTTTTTCCGAAAAATACTCCAAAAATAACAAGAAAATTGACACGAAACAGGTAATAAACATAACAACTAAAACTCATGATCTTTATTTGGACATTTAATGAATATTTACTTCATTTTGGGTATGTTTTAGTAGGGTATCTCCACGCCGGAGTTACGGGTCAAATTTTCGATAGGTTTCTGAACAAGCGCCCAATTAATGTCATCTATCTCACCTGATTAAATCATTTTCTTTAATGATCTCCGACTTTTCAAATGGGGGAAGAACAAAATCGTCCAACAGGAGTTCAATCTGAGATGACCTTCCGAGATGGAATGTATTCTGAATGCAATACTCCACATCAGTAATTCTGCGGCACGCATCGATGTTGAGCAAAAACCAACACTTTCTCCTGCCGACACTCCCGGGGCGAAATGGTGTGCAATCGTCGAAAAGCAAGCGCACGCGGATGTTTGAGGAGCGTGACATGCCTGTATCTTTCACAGCTTCCTTGCTAGGTAATTATGAAGTGAATTAATTGTCTTGGCCACTCATGAAATGTAGAACACGAAGCTTACGCACCTGCGTTATATTGTAGGACAATTACTGGAAGTGAATTAACGATAAAAATCCAAAATAATTCACGAGAATCGTCGTGCATAAAGTGAGAAAACTCCGTATGGAAAGCCAAACGTACATCATGTTCACGCTAATCGACCTATGAGAAGCCCAATGCCAAAAGAGTCTGTTACATGAATATTCTTTGTTTTTCCCAAAGATGTTCAAGGTATCGGTTTAATAGGGAATTAAGAGTAAGAGGACATATTCTTTTGGTCCCAAAATTTGAAAATTTGCCGAATCGACATTTCGTTCCGTTGGGGGGGAGGTCACCTTTTTTAGGTCATCCATAACATAATTTTTTTTTAAATAATTTTTTTTAATTAACAAAAAAAACAAACAAAGGGGGTGGGGGGGGGGTCCTCCAAAATACACCCCAAAAAGGGAGGGGGGTTAACCTCAACCCCCCTCCCCTGCGTACGCGCCTACCACCACCACTGCTTTGGAGAGCAGAAAAATCATACTGAGAAAATATTGAAAAAATATGTGTTAAAGGATCAAGATCTAATGAGAAAGTTAAAAGGAAGTTGATATTTATAAAAAAATGTGTGCAAATCTCAAAGTTGTGTATTGCTTTATAATTGTTTGAGAAAGGGATAGTGATAATGCTTCATTTCTCTTTCTTGCCCCTTCTCTAATAATATAAAAAATCAGCAATAATTATTTTATTTTTTTGTATTTATGCCCCCGATCTAACAATAATGTTGTGAACAATAAATACCGACGTTGTCAGTAGTAAATATCATTTACAATAACTACTATTGGGGGTATGTCGTTCCCCCAGAAACAAAATCTGTAACGAAATTTTGTCACCACACGATATTTTGGGAAAAGGGAGCAAGAGAAAACAAGACAAAAGAGCAAATATGAGTAAAGGCTAGAAATGCTCAAGAATGAAAAGTGTCATTAGAATATTTATTACTGTTGCCAGGCGCGGATCCAGGATTTCTTAGGGGGGGGGGGGGGCCCAACTTTTTTTTTTTTTGCTCCCGAAAATTTGAAAATCGCGCCGGCCGAAAAGTTGCTCAGTGGGGGGGGGGGGGGGGGGGGGGGGGGTAAGCGGACACTTTTTTTTTTTTTTGGAGTCCAAAAAAAAATCGCAACGACTCAGCCAGCCGAAAATTCGCTCAGTGGGGGGGGGGGGGGGGGGGGGGGGGGTAGTGAGCACATTTTTTTTTTTTTTTTTTGGTCCTCGGAAATTCTAAAATTTGCACCCCCCCCCTTGAGCGCCAGGGGGGGGGCCCAACCCCCCAAAAATGTAAAAATCGCGTGATTTTACATGATTTTTTTCTCAAGGGGGGAGGCCCGGGCCCCCCGGGCACCCCGGGCCCCCCCCCCCCCTGGATCCGCCACTGACTGTTGCTACGGTTCACCGCATGATGTTTATTCAACTTTAAACTTAACGTTGATCTGTAAAGCGCCAGCTAAAGCGTAGGAATGGAAAAAGAAGGGGGGGAAAACAGGGACTCAGCTTGAGAATAGAATGTCCAATAGGCACTAGGTCATACAAATATGAAATGCAGGAACGACAATTCAAGGGGATGCATGGAAACTCCTCTCACATATATAGAGAAAATCGCCAAAAATTGTCAAGGTTGTCATTTTAAAGCCTCTCAAATCCATATGATGGAGAAAAGAGAAGTGGCTTGGAATATCCATTAAGACTGCATGTATATATCCGAAATTTTATTCCTGCATGTGCATTTTTTTTAATTAAAACAAAAAATCACAAAGGGGGGGGGAATTGCTCCAAAATACACACATAAAAAAAAAAACCTGCGTATACGCGCGGCCTGTGCATGTGTACCACAATGACTTGAATCAACTAATCTGAGCGGGTCAGGAACAGATTTGTAAACAGGAAGTCCATGCAACAATGTTTTTAAATGGTCGTTGTCATCTTGCGAATCATTGCAAATCTCTACTATACGTTTATGTACAAAAACATAACCCGGAGATAATCAGTTGCCAGTGCAGTCAGTCCACGCCTTCTCTTAGTCCATTGTGTTAGCTGCGCGCTGTCACAAATTGCGCACCATATTGTTGCGTCAGAGCAATGCTATAGAAACGTGCTACTTGTTGCCCCCCCCCCCCCCCCCCCCCCCCACATGCACAGTGATTACGCCCACTAAGTATTTATTCTTGACCTTGCTTCCTCAATACCATGTGCATGGAATTTTTATTCCAAGGAGGATAATATATGACACTAAGAGGTAAGTCATGTGATTTATTTGTCAGTTCTTTGGATTTGTATTTGTTCTCGTTCTGTGTTACTGTTATCTAGAGCACATTTTTCCTTTTTCTGCGTTACCTTTCTTAAACAAAACAGACTATAGCTTCCGATCGTCCGGTGTTTTCTTAGACAAGTCATCCACAGTGGTGGATCCAGGGAGGGGGTCCGCCGCCCCCTGGGAAAAGCAAGTAAAAATATGTTAATTTGAAGACGGGACCCCTTCCCTGGTGCTTAAGGGGGGGGGTGCGATTTTTTTTCTTCTCACGAATTGGGCCCCCTCTTTCGGGTCCTGGCCTTTGTATTATAGCGCTTCTTGTTGATCCACTCGTACAAGATGATTATATTGGTTGCATGACTCATAATTACAGCTATAGGCCTAACAGTATTTTCAGTAAGCAAATATTAATCGACTACGAGGGTAATGGTGCAAACTATCACCGCCGAGGTGATCTCGGGGCTACTATCTTCCCGAGCCGCAAGGCGAGGGAAGATGGTAGCCCCGAGATCACCGAGGCGTTGATAGTTTGTATCCATTGCCCGAGTAAAGGAGGTTAATATTTGTTTTATATCCCACATCGGCAATAAGGTCTATTTAAAGTGAATTTTACATAATTAAACCAACTGATTTTGCAGACAGTTAAGCTTCAGCTAGATTTTACAAAGCACAACATGCCTACATGACTGTAATACAGTCGATGCGCGCTCATTTGACATTGACATTGACTTTGACATTTCGCGTAACCTACTTTGCTATGCTTATTCAATGCGCAAGTCGCGCAAGTGGGGCAGCAGCAAAAAATTACTTTACAAAAAGACCTACCTCAGGTAGATAGTACTTATCTATACCTTTTTCGTGCTCTGTACAATCTCAATGCAAACAACTATACATGAGGGATATAATAGTATATATCATCATCATCATCATCGTCATCACCATCATTGTCATCATCACCATCATCGTCATCACCATCATTGTCATCATCACCATCATCGTCATCATCATCATCGTCATCGTTTTCATCATTATCATTGTCATCATCATCATCATTATTATCATGGTCATCATCACCATAATGTATGAATTTGAGCTCGATCTTTTCCAATTTTTCATATTAAATCGTTAATTGAATTACATGTTAATGATAAGAAAACAAAACCTATTTTTGCTTTCATTTCGTTTCCATTAACGATGAATTTATCATTGTCTTAAATAAGTTAAAATTACGTGATACATTATTATTTATCAAAATAAGATGTGTCAGGACCATAGTCATATACAGTGCGTTCAGGAAAAAATGAAATCGAGAACATGATTATCGATGTTTTATCATAACTTAATCACAACCATAATTAATAAATGACACAATTTTGTAAAGCTTAGATCCTCCTCTTTCATCTGATGCAACTCATATGATGCACATAATTATATTTCACAAACTTGGGTGATTAAAAACAATTTGAAGTAAGGGTATTTAAGAGTCATTTGGCAAACAGTATCTGAATTTCAAGGAGAAAAATCATATTTCTAGAAATTTAATTTTCAGCCCTTTCAAATGACATCTCAATCAGGAAAAGTGGGCCAGGAATAACAGAGTTCTGTTTGTTTAAAGTAATGTTTGCATTTCCATAATTTTATCAAACGAATCCGTTCCACTGGCTGCCTGCCGTAACAAACAAAGAAGACGATAGACTTCATGCAAGGCTGATCGTCGACGAAACGGAGTTAAGTCTTTTGTCAACTCTGTTTGTTTCTACGGCAGGCAGCCAGATTTCTGTCTCTGGTTACGGTTAGATCTAAACATTACCCATTACTCCCTCTTTCTGACTATCACTCTCTCTTTCAATCTATTTATCAATGTCCTTCTGCTGAATTTCTCCGCCTCTCTCTCTCTTTCTCTCAATTTATTCTTAATCAATCTTCACCATTGTATAATACAGGTCTTTCTTTTTCTATCAATATATCTTCAGATTTTATTATTCGCCTTCTTTTATCTCTTTCTGTCCCCCTCTCATATCCGATTTAGTTCTACGTTTTACTTGTAGTGATCTTTATAGTTAATGGGGCATTTTTCGGAGGGGGAGGGGGGGGGGGGGTAGGCCCACTCCAACGTTATAAGTTCCATTACTTCAACATACAAACCAGACTTCGGTAATATTTTTTTTTGTTTTGTTTTTTGGGGGTGACTTAGGGTTTATTGGGTTTCATTGCACCAATTAATGGGACGTATAATGTGATAATTAGTACTACTGATTTCAAAATAACTAAAAAATTAATAAATTAAATTAAAAAAAATGAAAAATTAAGTTATGAAAACCCGACATGCACTGTTTCACAGAACGTATTTTTTTTTTTTTTACCACTACATATTAATGGACTCATACAAACAACATCAACTCGTTTATTGAGGGAAGACCAATAGCGATTTATTTCAATGATAACAATGGTAAAATGACACATCGCAGAAACCATCGACAGATAAATTATTCAAATTCATTTTTTTTTTTTTTTTTTTTAAGAATTCGAATTTCAGATAGTGGCCTATTCTATTCTAAAGTAAACTAAGCTTTTCTGAAATAAAGATATGAAGCTAGCGGTGCGTTTTTGTTTAAAGACGCATATTTATTGGTGGCTTGCGTTGGACTAACGTATACAAATGCCGTGACTGATATGATAAAATTATCTAAACCCTGATATGAATCATTTTTAGGATATTTTATTTCATATTCGGTTACATAACTATAAGAATTAATTATTTGTTTATAAATGTAATGCTTGCTGGGAGAAATGCTTTACTTGGTGTAGGCCAAAAATATGTTAAAAAAAGAATTAATGAATGAACTATCAAAATCAAAGAACAATATCAATATTTCTGAGATGCTTTAGATACGGATGACATTAGATCTCAATTCCTCTTCTTCTTTGTTTTCTCTCTCTTTCTTTTGGAAGATGTTCTGGTTTTTAATACATGGTCCTTTTAACCTATCGTGTAGTTGTTTTCTTTTTCAAGAAAAAAACAATTATAATAACCTTTTATATATTATTTCAAAATCTTGATATAATAAAGAAAAAAATATGCACTAGATAAATATTCTACTGAAGATTCAGAGAAGATTTTTTTGTTAATTAAAACGTTCTATGTTTAAAAAGACGTCATCTTTGACTGAGTAGACCCTTTATTATCTTTCTCATTATCACCTGTCCCCTTCTTATTTTTATCATTCTCACCTTTTCCCTTTCTTTGTACTGCGTTTTTGTTTTTGTGGGTGGTTGCATTATGAGGTGGATACCTGCAGTATTTAATAGTCTTTCAAAAATACATATCTATATATATACCTTGTAAGTGTTCTTTCTTTTGTTATGTTATGTAATATTGTTTTTAACTTGATAAGGGCTACATTTACAAGCACACGTTGCTTCTTATTAGGTCCTGGCCTATAATGTACTCTGAATTTATCTTTTGTACTTGATTCTTTTTCTTTAATAAAGCCAAATAAATTAAATTGATTTGATTGAACTTTCCTTCAAATGTTACACATGTCACAGTAGAATTATTATAGATGATCCCTTGTTGTATGGTCTTTCTCCTCATTTTTCAATGCTCGTGGTACTTCTAAGCTACAGTCGTGTTATCTGAAATAGAATTAAGTAAACAAAGTAAGAAAGGAAAAGGCGTAATGTAATTCCAATAAGCATGGACCTGTGTGGGGAATGGGGATATACGCCTATATAAAACAAGACAATGTAAATATACAATAAAAACGAAGAGAGAGAATGATGTAGATGAAGAAAGGGGAAGGAGGAAGAAAGGGAGAAAACGAGGAAGAACGGGAAAGAAGGAAGTAAGGGAGAAAACGAGGAAAGAATGGGAAAATATTTAGAGTAAAGAGGTTGGAAGAAGTTTGAAAGGCTTGTACAATTTCTTATAAATGAAGGCCACAACTCCATTCTCAGTTTAAATTTAGATTAGAAAGTGAAATTGAAAGGGCGTTCGGTGGCGAAGGGAGGGGGATGGGGGGGGGGGGTCCTTAAAAAGAAGAAGATTGTTATCCATAAATATTTTACTCCTCGATGCTAACGTTTGATTGCAAGTTTACTGTATTTTCTGTCAGTTTTTAGAAATAATAACTTACGCCTTTAAATTTCAATTAGTTTAGATTGAGATTTGGGGTGTTAGGGGAAGAAAGCGACAGGGGAAGTGAGTGAGAAAGAGAGAGAGAAAGAGAGAGAGAGCGGGTGCTTGTATGGGCGTGTATGTGTGCGAAGATTTGTGAGACATTTTGAGAGTCTTCAGTTGTGCCTTTTACTACTAAAAATAAAAATAATGATGATAACAACAACATCATCAATAATATAGACTATTTAAGAACGCTTACAAGAAAAAAAAATATTTAGAGAAAACTTAAAATGTACAATCTTATAAAATAGCCGGGTACATCATATTATATCAAAGAGGGAAGAAAATGTTTTAATAATGGTATCAAGGATACTTTGGTCAATCTGTGTCATATCGCTTGGTTTCGATCAGAGAAAAATTATGAGTTAAGATATGACCATGGAATATTATTTTGTCTGCAATATGCTGTCTTTGGAAGCGAACACAAAGATAAATTTGATCAAATGATAATGATCTAGACGGTATTCTCTTAACTATTCCGATCATACTACAAGGATATTCAAATGAACACAGTGTTTCAATAATGGAAGTTATCATATCGTTATTATACGTTAGATAATAAACTTACCTTTGATAGTCCATAATAGGCAAAAATACTAGACAAGATGTTAAACCGAGTTCCCAGCTGGAATTTTAAAAAGGAGAGAAATATAGTTTATAATATATGAACTAAACTAGTGTTCTGTCGTACAGAAGAGTTCAATTAATTCAGAGTGGTCACAAGTCTTGGAATCGTTAAGGCGCAACTTACAGAACCCCTATGTACGTGTATTTAGTACAGAGTTGTGATTAATATTATAGATAAAGTTGGGTTCTGGGGGGTGTTTCAAAAAGATCCTAAGTTGAACTTATCTCTAAGTTGAGCTTAAAAATTATGGAAATCCGTTAGCAACTATGAAAATATTTTGTAAAAGTTATTTTAAAAGGCATAAAATGTTGATTCAAATCATTCATATTTTTTTTATTATCGAGGAGATTTCAAGTTTTTGATGTGAAATTTATAAAAAGTCTAAAATACTTGAATTTTCATTCTGAATATATTTTATTTTAAGGCTACAAATGGCTCTCCATAATATTCAAGTCCAACTTAGAGTTAATTTTGACTTGGGATCTTTGTAAAACACCCCCTGGTCATGAAATTGCATTGTAAAAGGACTGTATGGAAGCGATTATAGAAGGTTGATCATGTAGCACATAATGTCTAGTACTGTTTTTACTCGGAGGTTTTGGAATCATCAATTAAAGTGATTAGAGACATGGCATGTACATAAACAGTACTCATCTGCGCGCAATGTACTGTTTAATTTCTAAGAAACGTAAGTTCTGTACTTTACTCGGCTGCATAACTACGGGGGAATTGGGGAACTTGCGCCATCCCCCTCCCCCCCCCCCCCCCCTCCACATCGAATTAAATAATTTGAAAATACTGAATGAACTTCATAAATAACCAAGAATAAGCATGAAAGTTTATGAATTTTTCTGTAAATAACAATTTGGAGAGAAGCTCGCATTATACGTCACAATGTTAACAGTTCCTCGGGGGTTATTGTCCTCGCGGGGGGGGGGGGGGGAATTGTCCTCAGGGGGTTATTGTCCTCGGGGGGTAATCTTCCTCGGGGGTAGTTTTTCTCGGGGGGGGGGATTCTCCGGGAGGTAACTGTCCTCGAGGGTAATTGTCCTTGGGGGTAAATTGTCCTCTGGGGGTAATTTTCCGGGGGCTATTTGTGCTCTGGAGGTAGTTTACCGAGGGTTAATTTCCAGGGGTTAATCCTGATAGGTATAGCGGGATGTAACGTCCCCTTAATTGAGCATATAGAAACAGCGATGCCTCTCATATTATTCAGTATATCTATACTTTTACTATTGGAATTAATATGATGATATAAATAGTTTAATATACAGGTCATATCATCTTACAATTTCCTCCAAGCTCGCAATCCACCCCATAGAATGCTGCAGGACAGAGACAGGAGTAGGAGCCACCGCTTGCTTGGCACAATCCTCCATTCTGACAAGGAGACGACAAGCAAACGTCGATTTCTGTGAAAACAAGTTTACACAAACAAATGATAAAGAATTGAATGATAAATCATTAATATTCATTTAGTCTCATTCAACCAAGGCAGCTTAACTATTATTCTCCATTTATTTAAATACAGATTCGACTCGTAACCGTTGATTTCTGTGCAAACAAAATAATATAAACAAACAAATGTTAAGGAACAGACTGTTGAATAGTAAAAATATTTTGGGTTTTATTGAACCATGCAGAGCAGCATACCAGTCTCATTGCAATTACCTCTCCTCCTGCGAGCACTGAAATCAGCGCCCTAGCAGTAGCCATGTACATTTGAACCGGGGTAGAGGGTAGCAAATATGGATGCCGGGCTGGGATTTGAACCTTCAACACTTGGATTGGGAGTCAAGTGAATGAACCACTCATTTTACAATGGCATCTCTCTACACGGAAATACGGATATGAGTGTTCTTCCCTGAAACACTCTCCACCATTCTACTAGGCTGCCGAAAGATAAGAAACACTCCTGTTTCCTATCTATCGAAAGATGAAAGGTTTTCACTTTAAGTTTCCTTCGTTTTTTTTTTTAAAAACCCTGCCATTAATACTCAATTAATCTAGTGTGAATTTAGAATACAGCATTGTACAATGCATTTTTTTCCCTTCTAATTATGGATCTTGTTGGCATTATATTACGCTTTTCTTCAGTTAACTTGAAGAATCTTTGAGAGAGAAACTAATTACGCTGGGAATATCTGTCTTGCTCTCCGGGTAGACTTTTTTTATTGACACTGTTGTGCCAAATTTTCGTTATACAGTGCGTCCCAAAAAAAAACTATACACTTTTGAAATGGCTGCCAAATAAAAAAAAAATATGAATCTGGGAGAAATTGTATATATATGGAAAGCTCATAAACCCAACTTTCATATGATACCAAAAGGTCCAAAAATAAGTCATGCTTGGGTGAGCACTGCTCACTTTTGTAAAGGATATGGAAATTAGGTTGCGCAGGAATTAGCCTTTCAATTTGTGAGAGTTAAATCCTTCGGAGCCTACAAAATTGAGGGTGATATGATACATTCATGATTTGCTGAGTGAATTTCATGGTTTATTAAACCAAACTTGTATGCATGAGTGACAGGAATTGCATTTTTTATTGTAGCATTGTAAATTTGATACATTCATGATTTGCTGAGTGAATTTCATGGTTTATTAAACCAAACTTGTATGCATGAGTGACAGGAATTGCATTTTTTATTGTAGCATTGTAAATTTCCCTGGTAGACTCAGTGGTGTGTTCATGGGAGTCAGGATGGGGGTGATGGTACATGTTGTAATTTCCATGTTACAAACTGTTTTTTTGTTTTGTTTTACATCTGTGACTTTGAATAAAAACCTTCACCAAGATTGTGCATCGAAAGAGGAGGTGGACATGTGGGCCATTGAACTGGAAGACTTTGATTTTTAGTTTCCATTATCAGATATTTTCTCCCCTCTTTTTCTCTTACACGATGGATGAAACCGTTGTAAAATTGAAAACTGAAAAGAAAGACTAACATGTTCATTTTTACAAATTTGTGAATTCGTGTTAAACTGTACCGTATTTCTTGTGCGAAACTCAAGTGCTAAAATGACTGGTTGGTTGGTTGATAGATAGATTGAATGATTGACTGAGTTATTGATTAATTATGATCAATTTTTTTGAATGATTAAATTGATTGAAATACTGAATGGTGATTGAATGCTTGATTGATGAATTGATTGATCGATTGACTGATACATTGTTGATTAAGTGATTGATAGCTGAATGTTGATTGTCTAATGAATTGTCAAGATATACACAAGCATACCCGGGCAGAGAGAGAGAGAGAGAGAGAGAGAGAGAAAGAGAGGAAGAGAGGGGGAGGGGCATACATCCAACAAATATATCCCATCCACCCAGCAAAGTCCTACCCTACATTTCACCTCCCCTGCACCATGTACCATCACCCCGTCCTGACTCCCATGCTATGAACACACCACTGAGTCTACCATGGAAAGTTACATTGCTAGTACGGTAATAACAAATGCAATTCCTGTTCACTCATGCATAAAATGTTAATCCCATAAACCACAAATTTCACTCAGCAAACCCAAACTCATCACAATTGATCATAAATTGATCATATCATCCTCAATTTCGTTATCTCCAAAGGATTTACCTCTCACAAATTGGAAGGCTAATTCCTGCGCAACCTAATTTCCATACCCTTTACAAAAGTGAGCAGTGCTCACCCAAGCATGAATTATTTTCTGACTTTTTGGTGTCATATGAAAGTTGAGTTTATGGGCTTTCCATACATATAAAACTTTTCCCCCAAGAATATTATATTTTGTATTTGGCAGCCATTTCAAAAGTGTATAGTTTTTTTGGGGACACACTGTAGTTTATTTTTTAAACATAAATTGATACAAATATTGATTCATAATTATGTTCGCAAACCAATCCACCGGCGCAATATTAAATTCAGTTGAAGGCCATACAAATTTTAGGAAATGAATTGCATAACCATTTCATCAGTGAGCTTATCATCGTAATCGGATAAAACTGAATTTGAAGAGTACAGTTTCGGAAATATTCAAAACTTGATTTGGAAAACCTTGGATGAAAAGCTGTCTTACCATAATCACAATACTGTCCGATGTATCCGGCTTGACAGATACACAAAGGTACGTCTCCATCGCTGACACATGAACCACCGTTCAGACAGGGTGCAGAAGCACAAGGGTCGCTCCCGATTCCTATTTTAAAAAGATGATCAAGATTTTCACTCTAATATTTTCTGGGCAATGACGAGATAGTCAATAGACGCTATGGCCCTATCTGCAAATTTGCTTTCAGTATAAAGCAAACTTTGTTTCCCAAGATCTTGTATTAAAGGAGTACATGTATTTTTTCTTGATGCTAAGATTGTTGAGGCCTGAGGATCTCCTCCTTTCGTCCTCTTTTGGCATTTCCAAGTTGATGTCAATTTTGAATTGCGAAACCGTTTCATCAGTGAGCTTATCATCGAAATCGGTTAATACGGGATTTAAAGAGTACAGTTTCGGAAATATTCCAGACTAAATTTGTAAAACCGTGGATGAAAAGCCGTCTTACCATGTTCACAATACTCTCCAGTGAATCCGGCTTGACAGTAACAGGAAGGTACGTCTCCATTGCTGACACAGGTCCCACCGTTCAGACAGGGTGCAGAGGAACAAGAGTAGCTCTCGTCGACTCCTATTTTAAAAAGATGATCAAGATTTCCACTCTAATATATTTTCTGAGCAATGTGGAAATAGTCAACAGACACTATGGCCCTTCCTTTCAATTTTCTTTCAGTATAGCAAACAGTGTTCTCAAGATCTTGTCTTTAAGGAGTACGTGTATTTATTTTCTTGATGCTTCGATTATTGTGGCCTGAGGATCTCCTCCCCTTGTCCCCTTTTGGAGTTTCCAAGTTGATGTCAAGTTTGAATTGCCACACCGTTTAATCAGTGAGCTTATTGTCATCGAAATCTGGGGGTGTTTCACAACGATCCTTAGTAGAACTTAACTCTAAGTTGGACTTAAAAATTATGGAGAGCCATTTGTAGCCTTTAAATAAAATATATTCAAAAGCAAAGTTCAAGTATTTTAGACTTTTCATAAATTTCACATCATGAACATGATACCTCCTTGAAATAAGAAAATATGAATGATATGAAGCAACATTTAATGCCTTTTTAAATAATGTTTGCAAAATATTTTCAAAGATGCTAACGGCTTTCCATAATTGTTAAGTCCAACTTAGAGATAAGTTCAACTTAGGATCGTTATGTTTTTGTTTCTAAATTTCAATGAAGATCTCGAGCATATGTCCTCTATGTGAATGATATATTCAGCAAAATCTCATGGCATAATCAACTTACCGCTAAATGATGAATAATCATATGAATTGTCAATATGGTAGTCTAGAATAGAAAAATAGTGACGATAAATAATGAATATCTACGATATTCAGTCCATTACGTAAAACATAGTGAGATGATGACGCACAAACCAAACCAGAGAAAGATGTTTGGTATATATCGTCCAAAATTAGAAGCTACACAGAGCAAACTGTCGAATGTCAAAGCATGGTAATGTTCTTCTTTAACATTCGCGTCATTATATACACTCATTCACAAACACATACACACGCACGTTAAAAATAAAAAAATAAAAAATGTTATGCCTCGTTAATATAGCTAGTAAATGGTAAAATAGCTGAATCAGCTTATCCTCCTCAAAACTACTTCGTAGGAATATCAAATTTGTCATTTTGACATTTTTCAGTGTTAACTGTTTACTGACATTTCACAAAGTATTGTTGTTGGTTTTTAACTAAACATCCTGTTAACGTTTGAACGTCCTGTTTGAAAACGTTTAGAAAACATTTTGTGTTTTCTGGGTTAATAATAATAATAATAAAAGTGGGTTCTTGTATAGCGCTCATGTCAGTCAGATTTGACCCTCCTGGTTTGTGAATGTAAATTATATGCTTTTCTTTCCAAATTTCAATGAAAATCTAGCGCATAATGTGGATAAAATAAACCAGCGCAATTAGATGGCACAATTAACTTACCACTCGATGATGAAAAATCACAGTATTCAATGTAGTAGTCTAGAAGAGAAAAACAGTAAAGATCCCAATAAACAAAACACTAAAAAGTAACCTCTTTTGGGAGTGTATTTTAAGTGATTTTAAAGTATGGTGCCTTTTGAACTAAATTTAAACGTTATCGACACGTGCTTTCATTTAAACAAAAAAGGTACTCCTGTTCACGTTTTCATCTAGCCTAAAAACCACCAATTTATCACGCGACTGGAGTAACGTGATTCCACTTACCTCTGTAAATCACGTGTTTATGACCAAATAACCACTTGACCAAGCAACGAGTTTTTTGTCCGTTAATTGATGGTGGTGATAAATAAGTAATTATTTGGTCTTGTAAGCACCTTAATCGATTGGTTTCACAGGTTATCCAAGGTTGATGGTAATAATCACGTTACTTACACCGGCTAATCGTCTTATTGTTCTGTCCGTGAATCTCTGGTTATATTAAATTAGCAATTCTGAGGTGTCTTACACACCTCTTTAAATGGTTTCAAAGTTGCCATAACTTCCTTGGTTATGATCACGTAGCTAAAACTGATTACTAATCTAAGCTGTGAATCCGTGATATTTAGGTGTGAAAAATTAGTAATTATTAGGTGTCTTAAAACACCTATTTAAATGGTAGTCAAAGTTGCCAGCAGTTCCGCGGTGATGATCTCGTGACTCAAACCGATTATTAATCTAAGCTGGGCATAAGTGACTTTTAGGTGTGAAAAATTAGTAATTATTAGGTGTCTTAAAACACCTTTTTAAATGGTTTCAAAGTTACCATAACTTTATTGGTGATGATCACGTAGCTAAAACTGATTACTAATCTAAGCTGTGAATTCGTGATATTTAGGTGTGAAAAATTAGTAATTATTAGGTGTCTTAAAACACCTATGTAAATGGTATTCAAAATTGCCAGCAGTTCCGCGGTGATGATTTCGTGACTCAAACGGATTATTAATCTAAGCTGGGTATTCCGTGATTTCCAGGTGTGAAAAATGAGTTATTCTTGGGTGTCTTGATGGTTTCACAGTTACCATTTAAGTTCCGTGGTGATAATCCCGTGTCTGTTGGCATATTTCTATTTTCACCAGTTGATAACTGACTGTTGGCATCTTTTCATTGCACCAGTTGATAACCGGTCTGTGTGCATATTTCCAGTTGCACCAGTTGATGACTGCTGGCTGACTGTTGGCATGTTTCCAGTTGAACCAGCTGACACAAATTAATTTGCATATTGAATATGGGGTGCGTGCAGATCTATGTTTTTTAAACAGTTTATCTGAATTTACAGCATATTTCTTAATTACTGATGATTTAGTTATATGCAATTCATTTCGAAAATACTACAAATATAAATTACCAGTTATTAGGACATTTCGCTACTTCGTATAAATTACATTTAATTAAACATGAATAAGGAAAACATTAACTAGAACTTAAATAATTTCAATAAAATACAAGTATATGAAAAAATTTCGATTAAATTTAATTATGTAAGTCTACTTATTACCAATGCCTTTACATTGGAAATACAGACGTACCAGTATTGAAGTGTTGTTGCCGTTCAACTGTTTGGAAGTTTTACCAAATGGTTCTAATGGCTCAGCTAGACCAGTTGAATTCTAACTGGTCTGGATCAACTGGATCATTTAGCCCATTTCAATTTCCGGGGTTACCAGTTGAGATTAACTGGTTCATCAACTGGACCAGTTGCAACTAGCTTTCTCCTCTGGGATGTTTGCAACCACCCCCCCCCCCCCACCCCCTCTAATCCCAAACTGCTTCCGGCACGCCTGGACGTAATTATGGAAGATCCAAAACACGATGTTCAGAAACGGGATGAGAACGTCATTATTTTGGTTTATTTATTGTGTAACATTTGCGTAATTGTTGGGTTGAACGCGGGTTACAGTAATATATTTCCTCTTCGACGTAATATTCACGTGAATTTCACGCAGATATTTTGACTAAAACTATCACTTACGCTTCACGTGTTTCTGTGACGCGATAATTTCGTTTATGAAGATGTAATTTCATAACCAAAAAAACACGGGAGTATTAGGTTTCCAAACCATGGTCTCCAAGGTAGGGATAATCACGTCATTATAATGGTGATATTGCAGTGACAATTGCGTAATTTAGTGTACGTGTGTTTTAAGTGACCTAGTGCAATAAACGTATTAACACATTTACGTAAATGTCCGGTGTTTGAAGAACGTAACTCTCCTCAAGTCGATACCTTGATATTGACGTGATTTTCACGTGATTTTGTTTATTGGGGATATATGATACATATCTTCTATATTAAGCCCATTATGTTGCCATTGTAAAGTGGTGACGCTAAAATTAAACAAGAGAAATTTGATAATCACTTGGAAAAGACGAGAGTGATATATCATTGAAAATGTATAACCCACGTAAAAAATAGGTTTTTCAAGGAAGGTGGTTGAATTCAATTATATGCTTTTCTTTCCAAATTTCAATGGAAATTTATTGCATAAATATGTCTTCTACGTGGATATAATAAACCAGCGCAAACTCATGGCATAATTTACTTACCCTAAATGATGAATAATCATATGAATAGTCACTGTAGTAATCGGTTAAAGCAAGTCGGGACAGATGTTTCAGAAGTAAAAATGGTATTTAGCCAAATTGGTTGGTATAATCAGATGATGAATCATAAATTTCACGATATAAGTTTGTTAATCACTTGAACAAGCTGATAGTTGTATATCATTGAACATTTCTAAGCGACTTAAAAATAACTGTCGGATAACAAAGCATGAAACTTCTCCTCTTATTCGTCAATGATATACAGAATGCAATCTCATGGCATAATTAACTTACCGCTGGGCCATGAAAACTCATGAGAGAATTCACTGTGGTAGTCTAGAAGAGAAAAACAGTAAAGATATACAATAAATATCTTCCATATTAAGCCCATTTGCTATGATAACATGGTGACGCTAAAAATAAACAAGAGAAATTTGATATCCGACTTGGAAAAGACGAGAGTGATATATCATTGAAAATGTATAACCCACGTAAAAATAGGTTTTTCAAGGAAGGTGGTTGAATTCAATTATATGCTTTTCTTTCCAAATTTCAATGGAAATTTATTGCATAAATATGTCTTCTACGTGGATATAATAAACCAGCGCAAACTCATGGCATAATTTACTTACCCTAAATGATGAATAATCATATGAATAGTCACTGTAGTAATCGGTTAAAGCAAGTCGGGACAGATGTTTCAGAAATAAAAATAGTATTTAGCCAAATTGGTTGGTATAATCAGATGATGAATCATAAATTTCACGAGAGAAGTTTGTTAATCACTTGAACAAGCTGATAGTTGTATATCATTGAACATTTCTAAGCGACTTAAAAATAACTGTCGGATAACAAAGCATGAAACTTCCCTTCTTATTCGTCAATGATATACAGAATGCAATCTCATGGCATAATTAACTTACCGCTGGGCCATGAAAACTCATGAGAGAATTCACTGTGGTAGTCTAGAAGAGAAAAACAGTAAAGATATATAATAAATATCTTCCATATTAAGCCCATTTGCTATGATAACATGGTGACGCTAAAAATAAACAAGAGACATTTCATAATCCGACTTGGAAAAGACGAGAGTGATAGATCATTGAAAATGTATAACCTATGGAAAAATAGGTTTTTCAAGGAAGGTGGTTGAATTAAATTATATGCTTTTATTTCCAAATTTCAATGGAAATTTATTGCATAAATATGTCTTCTACGTGGATATAATAAACCAGCGCAAACTCATGGCATAATTTACTTACCCCTAAATGATTAATAATCATATGAATAGTCATTGTAGTAATCGGTTAAAGCAAATCGGGACAGATGTTTCAGAAATAAATATGGTATTTAGCCAAATTGGTTGGTATAATCAGATGATGAATCATAAATTTCACGAGAGAAGTTTGTTAATCACTTGAACAAGCTGATAGTTGTATATCATTGAACATTTCTAAGCGACTTAAAAATAACTGTCGGATAACAAAGCATGAAACTTCTCCTCTTATTCGTCAATGATATACAGAATGCAATCTCATGGCATAATTAACTTACCGCTGGGCCATGAAAACTCATGAGAGAATTCACTGTGGTAGTCTAGAAGAGAAAAACAGTAAAGATATATAATAAATATCTTCCATATTAAGCCCATTTGCTATGATAACATGGTGACGCTAAAAATAAACAAGAGACATTTCATAATCCGACTTGGAAAAGACGAGAGTGATAGATCATTGAAAATGTATAACCTATGGAAAAATAGGTTTTTCAAGGAAGGTGGTTGAATTAAATTATATGCTTTTATTTCCAAATTTCAACGAAAATTTATTGCATAAATATGTCTTCTACGTGGATATAATAAACCAGCGCAAACTCATGGCATAATTTACTTACCCCTAAATGATTAATAATCATATGAATAGTCATTGTAGTAATCGGTTAAAGCAAATCGGGACAGATGTTTCAGAAATAAATATGGTATTTAGCCAAATTGGTTGGTATAATCAGATGATGAATCATAAATTTCACGATAGAAGTTTGTTAATCACTTGAACAAGCTGATAGTTGTATATCACAGAACATTTCTAAGCGACATAAAAATAACTGTCGGATAACAAAGCATGAAACTTCTCTTCTTATTCGTCAATGATATACAGAATGCAATCTCATGGCATAATTAACTTACCGCTGGGCCATGAAAACTCATGAGAAAATTCACTGTGGTAGTCTAGAAGAGAAAAACAGTAACGATATATAATAATATCTTCCATATTAAGCCCATTTGCTATGATAACATGGTGACGCTAAAAATAAACAAGAGACATTTCATAATCCGACTTGGAAAAGACGAGAGTGATATATCATTGAAAATGTATAACCTATGGAAAAATAGGTTTTTCAAGGAAGGTGGTTGAATTAAATTATATGCTTTTATTTCCAAATTTCAACGAAAATTTATTGCATAAATATGTCTTCTACGTGGATATAATAAACCAGCGCAAACTCATGGCATAATTTACTTACCCCTAAATGATTAATAATCATATGAATAGTCATTGTAGTAATCGGTTAAAGCAAATCGGGACAGATGTTTCAGAAATAAATATGGTATTTAGCCAAATTGGTTGGTATAATCAGATGATGAATCATAAATTTCACGATAGAAGTTTGTTAATCACTTGAACAAGCTGATAGTTGTATATCACAGAACATTTCTAAGCGACATAACAATAACTGTCGGATAACAAAGCATGAAACTTCTCTTCTTATTCGTCAATGATATACAGAATGCAATCTCATGGCATAATTAACTTACCGCTGGGCCATGAAAACTCATGAGAGTATTCACTGTCGTAATGGTAGTCTAGAAGAAAAAAACAGTAACGATATATAATAAATATCTTCCATATTAAGCCCATTTGCTATGATAACATGGTGACGCTAAAAATAAACAAGAGACATTTCATAATCCGACTTTGAAAAGACGAGAGTGTTAATTAGATCATTGAAAATGTATAACCCACGTAAAAAAAGGGTTTTTCAAGGAAGGTGATTTAATTAAATTATATGCTTTTCTTTCCAAATTTCAATGAACATTTATTGCATAAATATGTCTTCTACGTGGATATAATAAACCAGCGCAAACTTATGGCATAATTTACTTACCCCTAAATGATGAATAATCATATGAATAGTCATTGTGGTAATCGGTTAAAGCAAATCGGGACGGATATTTCAGAAATAAAAATGGTATTTAGCCAAATTGGTTGGTATAATCAGATGATGAATCATAAATTTCACGAGAGAAGTTTGTTAATCACTTGAACAAGCTGATAGTTGTATATCATTGAATATTTCTAAGCGACATAAAAATAACTGTGGGATAACAAAGCATGAAACTTCTCTTCTTATTCGTCAATGATATACAGAATGCAATCTCATGGCATAATTAACTTACCGCTGGGCCATGAAAACTCATAAGATTCACTGGGGTAGTCTAGAAGAGAAAAAGAGTAAAGATATATAATAAATATCTTCCATATTAAGCCCATTATATTGCTATGATAACATGGTGACGCTAAAAATAAACAAGAGAAATTTCATAATCCGACTTGGAAAAGACGAGAGTGATAGATCATTGAAAATGTATAACCTACCAAAAAATAGGTTTTTCAAGGAAGGTGGTTGAATTAAATTATATGTTTTTATTTCCAAATTTCAACGAAAATTTATTGCATAAATATGTCTTCTACGTGGATATAATAAACCAGCGCAAACTCATGGCATAATTTACTTACCCCTAAATGATTAATAATCATATGAATAGTCATTGTAGTAATCGGTTAAAGCAAATCGGGACAGATGTTTCAGAAATAAATATGGTATTTAGCCAAATTGGTTGGTATAATCAGATGATGAATCATAAATTTCACGATAGAAGTTTGTTAATCACTTGAACAAGCTGATAGTTGTATATCACAGAACATTTCTAAGCGACATAAAAATAACTGTCGGATAACAAAGCATGAAACTTCTCTTCTTATTCGTCAATGATATACAGAATGCAATCTCATGGCATAATTAACTTACCGCTGGGCCATGAAAACTCATGAGAAAATTCACTGTGGTAGTCTAGAAGAGAAAAACAGTAACGATATATAATAATATCTTCCATATTAAGCCCATTTGCTATGATAACATGGTGACGCTAAAAATAAACAAGAGACATTTCATAATCCGACTTGGAAAAGACGAGAGTGATAGATCATTGAAAATGTATAACCTACCAAAAAATAGGTTTTTCAAGGAAGGTGGTTGAATTAAATTATATGCTTTTATTTCCAAATTTCAACGAAAATTTATTGCATAAATATGTCTTCTACGTGGATATAATAAACCAGCGCAAACTCATGGCATAATTTACTTACCCCTAAATGATTAATAATCATATGAATAGTCATTGTAGTAATCGGTTAAAGCAAATCGGGACAGATGTTTCAGAAATAAATATGGTATTTAGCCAAATTGGTTGGTATAATCAGATGATGAATCATAAATTTCACGATAGAAGTTTGTTAATCACTTGAACAAGCTGATAGTTGTATATCACAGAACATTTCTAAGCGACATAACAATAACTGTCGGATAACAAAGCATGAAACTTCTCTTCTTATTCGTCAATGATATACAGAATGCAATCTCATGGCATAATTAACTTACCGCTGGGCCATGAAAACTCATGAGAGTATTCACTGTCGTAATGGTAGTCTAGAAGAAAAAAACAGTAACGATATATAATAAATATCTTCCATATTAAGCCCATTTGCTATGATAACATGGTGACGCTAAAAATAAACAAGAGACATTTCATAATCCGACTTTGAAAAGACGAGAGTGTTAATTAGATCATTGAAAATGTATAACCCACGTAAAAAAAGGGTTTTTCAAGGAAGGTGATTTAATTAAATTATATGCTTTTCTTTCCAAATTTCAATGAACATTTATTGCATAAATATGTCTTCTACGTGGATATAATAAACCAGCGCAAACTTATGGCATAATTTACTTACCCCTAAATGATGAATAATCATATGAATAGTCATTGTGGTAATCGGTTAAAGCAAATCGGGACGGATATTTCAGAAATAAAAATGGTATTTAGCCAAATTGGTTGGTATAATCAGATGATGAATCATAAATTTCACGAGAGAAGTTTGTTAATCACTTGAACAAGCTGATAGTTGTATATCATTGAATATTTCTAAGCGACATAAAAATAACTGTGGGATAACAAAGCATGAAACTTCTCTTCTTATTCGTCAATGATATACAGAATGCAATCTCATGGCATAATTAACTTACCGCTGGGCCATGAAAACTCATAAGATTCACTGGGGTAGTCTAGAAGAGAAAAAGAGTAAAGATATATAATAAATATCTTCCATATTAAGCCCATTATATTGCTATGATAACATGGTGACGCTAAAAATAAACAAGAGAAATTTCATAATCCGACTTGGAAAAGACGAGAGTGATAGATCATTGAAAATGTATAACCTACCAAAAAATAGGTTTTTCAAGGAAGGTGGTTGAATTAAATTATATGTTTTTCTTTCCAAATTTCAATGAAAATGTATTGCATAAATATGTCTTCTACGTGGATATAATAAACCAGCACAAACTCATGGCATAATTTACTTACCCTTTAATGATGAATAATCATATTATGAATAGTCACTGTAGTAATCGGTTAAAGCAAATCGGGACAGATGTTTCAGAAATAAAAATGGTATTTAGCCATATTGGTTCGTATAATCAGATGATGAATCATAAATTTCACGATATAAGTTTGTTAATCACTTGAACAAGCTGATAGTTGTATATCATTGAACATTTCTAAGCGACATAAAAATAACTGTCGGATAACGAAGCTTGAAACTTCTCTTCTTATTCGTCAATGATATACAGAATGCAATCTCATGGCATAATTAACTTACCGCTGGGCCATGAATACTCATGAGAGAATTCACTGTGGTACTGGTAGTCTAGAAGAGAAAAAGAGTAACGATATACAGTGCGTCCCAGAAAAAACGAAACCGAGAAGTATCGATGTTTTATCATAACTTAATCACAACCATAATTAATGAATGATACATATTTGGAAAGCTTAGAGTCTCCCCTTTCAGTTGACGCTACTCACGTGATGCATATTTCACGCATGAGTGATTAAAAGCAATTTGAAGGAATGAAACCAAAAAATAATTTAGCGGGCGGTATCTGAATTTCAAAGGAAAATTCATATTTCTAGAAAGTTCGTTTTCTGTTCTTTCACATGATACCTCAATCAAGAAAAATGAGCCAGGAATAAAAAAGTTCTGGTTGTTTAAAGTAGCCCTTACATTTTCATAATTTTAACAAACGAATTCGTTTTCACTGGGTGCCTGCCGTAGCAAAAAGCAGATTTGACAAAAGACTTAACTCCGTTTCGTTGACAATCAGCCATGCATGAAGACTCTCGTCTACGGCTGATTGTCAACGAAACGGAGTTAAGTCTTTTGTTAATTTCGTTTATTGATAAGGCAGGCAGCCAGTGAAAACGAATTCGTTTAATACAATTATGGAAATGCAAGCACCACTTTAAACAAACAGAACTTTGTCATTCATCGCTCATTTTTCCTGATTGTGGTGTCATATGAAAGGGCAAAAACTCAACTTTCTAGAAATTTGAATTTGTCTTCGAAATTCAGATACCGCCCGCCAAATGTCTTTTTGGTTTCCTTCCTTCAAATTGCTTTTAATCACTCATGCGTAAAATATGCATTATCTGAGTAGCATCACATGAAAGAGGAGACTCTAAGCTTTCAAAATATGTATCATTCTTTAATTATAGTTGTGATTAAGTTATGATAGAACATCGATACTTCTCGGTTTCGTTTTTTTCTGGGACGCACTGTATAATAAATATCTTTCATATTAAGCCCATTATGCTGCTATGATAACATGGTGACGCTAAAAATAAACAAGAGAAATTTCATAATCCGACTTAGAAAAGATGAGAGTGATAGATCATTAAAAATGTATAACCTACCAAAAAATAGGTTTTTCAAGGAAGGTGGTTGTATTATATTATATGCTTTTCTTTCCAAATTTCAATGAAAATTTATTGCATAAATATGTCTTCTACGTGGATATAATAAACCAGCCCAAACTCATGGCATAATTTACTTACCCTTAAATGATGAATAATCATATGAATAGTCACTGTAGCAATCGGTTAAAGCAAATCGGGACAGATGTTTCAGAAATAAAAATGGTATTTAGCCAAATTGGTTCGTATAATCAGATGATGAATCATAAATTTCACGAGAGAAGTTTGTTAATCACTTGAACAAGCTGATAGTTGTATATCATTGAACATTTCTAAGCGACATAAAAATAACTGTCGGATAACAAAGCATGAAACTTCTCCTCTTCTTCGTCAATGATATACAGAATGCAATCTCATGGCATAATTAACTTACCGCTGGGCCATGAAAACTCATAAGATTCACTGGGGTAGTCTAGAAGAGAAAAAGAGTAAAGATATATAATAAATATCTTCCATATTAAGCCCATTATATTGCTATGATAACATGGTGACGCTAAAAATAAACAAGAGAAATTTCATAATCCGACTTGGAAAAGACGAGATTGATAGATCATTGAAAATGTATAACCTACCAAAAAATAGGTTTTTCAAGGAAGGTGATTGAATTAAATTATATGCTTTTCTTTCCAAATTTCAATGAAAATGTATTGCATAAATATGTCCTCTACGTGGAAATAATAAACCAGCGCAAACTCATGGCATAATTTAATTACCCCTTTATGATGAATAATCATATGAATAGTCTCTGTAGTAATCGGTTAAAACAAATCGGGACAGATGTTTCAGAAATAAAAATGGTATTTAGCCAAATTGGTTGGTATAATCAGATGATGAATCATAAATTTCACGATATAAGTTTGTTAATCACTTGAAAGAGCTGATAGTTGTATATCATTGAACATTTCTAAGCGACATAAAAATAACTGTCGGATAACAAAGCTTGAAACTTCTCTTCTTATTCGTCAATGATATACAGAATGCAATCTCATGGCATAATTAACTTACCGCTGGGCCATGAATACTCATGAGAGAATTCACTGTGGTACTGGTAGTCTAGAAGAGAAAAAGAGTAACGATATATTATAAATATCTTCCATATTAAGCCCATTATGCTGCTATGATAACATGGTGACGCTAAAAATAAACAAGAGAAATTTCATAATCCGACTTGGAAAAGACGAGAGTGATAGATCATTAAAAATGTATAACCTACCAAAAAATAGGTTTTTCAAGGAAGGTGGTTGTATTATATTATATGTTTTTCTTTCCAAATTTCAATGAAAATGTATTGCATAAATATGTCTTCTACGTGGATATAATAAACCAGCCCAAACTCATGGCATAATTTACTTACCCTTAAATGATGAATAATCATATGAATAGTCACTGTAGCAATCGGTTAAAGCAAATCGGGACAGATGTTTCAGAAATAAAAATGGTATTTAGCCAAATTGGTTCGTATAATCAGATGATGAATCATAAATTTCACGAGAGAAGTTTGTTAATCACTTGAACAAGCTGATAGTTGTATATCATTGAACATTTCTAAGCGACATACAAATAACTGTCGGATAACAAAGCATGAAACTTCTCCTCTTCTTCGTCAATGATATACAGAATGCAATCTCATGGCATAATTAACTTACCGCTGGGCCATGAAAACTCATAAGATTCACTGGGGTAGTCTAGAAGAGAAAAAGAGTAAAGATATATAATAAATATCTTCCATATTAAGCCCATTATATTGCTATGATAACATGGTGACGCTAAAAATAAACAAGAGAAATTTCATAATCCGACTTGGAAAAGACGAGAGTGATAGATCATTGAAAATGTATAACCTACCAAAAAATAGGTTTTTCAAAGAAGGTGATTGAATTAAATGATATGCTTTTCTTTCCAAATTTCAATGAAAATTTATTGCATAAATATGTCTTCTACGTGGATATAATAAACCAGCGCAAACTCATGGCATAATTTACTTACCCCTAAATGATGAATAATCATATGAATAGTCTCTGTAGTAATCCGTTAAAGAAAATCGGGACAGATGTTTCAGAAATAAATATGGTAGTCAGTCCATTATGTTGGTGTAATCATATGATGAATACAAAATTTAATAAGAGAAGTTTGATAATCATTTGACCAAGCTGATAGTTGTTTATCATTGAACATTTCTGAGCGACATAAAAATAACTGTCGGATAACAAAGCATGAAGCTTCTCTTCTTCTTTGTCAATGATATACAGAATGCAATCTCATGGCATAAGGCCAAAAAAAAAAATTGTTTGGTTGTCCTCGATTGCTTTTCTGGAGTAGGGGCGGGCGGGCGGATTTTTTTTTTTTTTTAATATTTTTTTTTTTTTTTTCTCCATAAAACAAAATCATTGGGATTGTCAAGCATTTAAACAAACAGAGTCTATAAAACACTTTAATATGGTAAAAGACTAGTTTAATGTACAATGAATATCAAGACCAACACAAAAAGTATTTGGGGCTTTGAAATAGAGCACCTTTTAAATCTCCATTGTACTACTTACTTATAGCTACTTGCGCCCTCTATGTAGCAAACAATGCCTAATCGGTGACCATTGGTCCCCCATGATCCTCATTATCTTATATTAACTGAGAGCTGATTTGATTAGATAACCACCTGTCCAGTGACCTTGAAGGGTGGTCTAATCCCTCCTGTAAACTAGTACAGATGGGCTTTAAAATGAGTTTAAGAATGCTCAGAACCTGATTTGAATGAACGGCATTTTGACATAGAACAATAAAAATGGCAAGTTTAATAAATACCTAATTGCGTACTGAAAAGACAAAACTGGCAACGGGACGCATTTTGATCCTTGCAATTGCATAAAATGGTATGTTTGGCATTTAAGATTGCTCCCCCAAAAAAAAAAAAATTAAAAAATTAAAAAAAAATTGAATAAAAAAAAAAAAAATGAATTAAAAAAAATATATATATTAAAAAAAAAAAAAAAAAAATGCGAGCGGCCCGAAAATGACGAGCGGGCGGTCGAGGACAACCAAATGATTTTTTTTTGTTGGCCTAATTAACTTACCGCTGGGCCATGAAAAATCATACGAGTAGTCACTGCTGTAGTCTAGAAAAGAAAAACAGTGAATATATATAATAAATAACTACTACATTAAAGGAGCTTGGCAACATTCTTCAGATAAGATAAAAATGGTGCTGAGGTAGTGATGACGTCAATGCTAAATGTACGATTCAGGAGAATCTGAAAGTTTGAGTGAAAACAGACCATTATTAATTAAAGAAAAAGGGAAAAACTGATCTGATTGATTCCTTAATTCTCCCAACTATATTATTTCATTTTAGTAAATTTTAGGTCAATGTACATTTTCACAAAGGAAATGAATTGGCTCTATATACAATTCCAAACATTGAAGTATTGACAAAAAATTAAAAGCCTGTTTTATGTCTTATTTTCATGGGGAAATGGTTTGGAAAACCTCCTGTTAGAGGGAGCTACATATTGACACCTTCAAAGAAATCCATTAATATCTTTGTGGTTTCGTTCAGAATTTTTGGAATGTTAGAAGGTAAGTACGATAAAGGAATATTAAATAATAAGTAACATTTCATACGAAGATTACACAGCTTTTTCATCAACATTCAAGAATGTTATCGGTTCACTTTAAGTCACTTGCGTTAAATAGCATAATGGGGTGATGACGCATAAATATTAATCAAGAGAAATTTGTTAGGTATATAAGCTACATATACAATAAACTGTCGAATTACAAAGCATGAAACTTCTCTTCTTTAATATTCGCGTCATTAGATACACACCCACAAACACACGCACGCGCACACACACGCACGCACACCGTCACGATATATACACCAAATCACTACTCTATCTGTGTGTATTGAAAGTTTGAAGAAAAACTTATTTTCCTTGGCATCTCTCCCCAAAATATCCAGAAGGAAGATAACATGTTACATTGTGACACGAGCCACTTGTTCTGACAGGGTGCCGACTCGCAAGGGTCGACTGTAGAAACACCAAAGTTAATAGGATAAGTACATACTATCAAACTCTAATTTGTCACTAGAATACAATACCATCAAGCCTTCAGCTGCACCTTACACTGACAGTCTCGTTCTGTGTCAGGGGCAGCTAGGGTACATAATTATCGTATTGGGTACAATACACAGTTTAGTCTGCAAGGATTTACGATTAACGTTTTCATGAACACGATCACCAAAAAAAATAAATTATATCAACCTTCGCATACTTTCAATTCATTAACCCTATAGCCATCACATTTTAAAATGTGTGAACAATGCTATGGCTACATACATAGCCGAACACTTTTTTATTATAGTTAGTATTATATTTAGGCATTCGGAGATTTTAAAGAGAGACTTAATTGCCAAAACACTTACCGGCACAAACCGTTGTGTAGTCTGAGCAACAATCTCCGGCTCTCTGGCAAAAACTGTCGCAATAACAACCGACACCCACCATATAACCGCAGTCACAGCAATCTTCGCACGACCCTGAGAATTGATAAAATGTAATTTATTCAACACTTTCCTTTAAAAAGTCATGCACTTACAAAGAATTCATTAAATTATACTCCGACAATAACACGGGGAAATATATCGTGGACATTTATGAACTGGTTGGAATATCAACAAAAAAAATAAAAACCTGTCGTTAGATAAATCTTACACAACATACAAACAAAAAGTCAAAAAGAGAACGAAACGATAGAATGATAATAACAAAAATTTGCACAGCGGTTACAAGTTTCCACAAAGTATAATATTTCAAAAATTATCTTAACAATGAGAGATAAATAAATGATGTTAAAAGCTATTTATCTAGTTTTTAAGATTACATGTATAATACGTACCTTCACCATTTTTAAACTAGTGTAAATGATTTGAGATGAAGAAGAGGTGTAAAAATACTGTTGGAACTTGGAAGGGTAGTAAGTAAGCCTTAATAAGTATCAGACTGTATTTTTAGCATTGGTAAAGTTGAAGAAAGTAGATTACATTTGAATCAAATTTGTCACTTCTTTATACAATATTCATTTGAAAATTTCCTTTGAAACTCCTAAATTCGATTGTCACTGTTAGACGAACCAAGGCCATATAATCGGTACATAATATGTGCTTAATATGAAACACGTGAATACTATTGTGCATTGAATATTTGAGAAACGCCACTACTAATGCTGCTACGTTTACACTTATTAGTGGCTCCCACTCCCCGGCACAATACCATAGCATCGTCTCCGGCAAGTGATGTCTACATTTATGAATTAAATAAGAACACTTACCCCTTTGAGCGGAGACTTGATGAGAAACGAGTCCAATGACGACCAAGCAAAGAACCAGATGACGATCCATGACGGCCAGGTTTTCTTTCTTACGATGAGATGAGAATATCAAATGCAAGGTCTATGTCGAATCTGAAAGAGACGAAGACGACTTGTTTTCTGCTAAGTAATATCTTGGTATTTATACATTTTAAAGTTTTCTTTCTCATTGTGTAGCAGCTGAGGCAACATTTGGGTTCGAATCGAAACGTCGATAGTGCATGTAAATTGTCTTTCGTTTCATTTTTCACTTATTGATTGTTCATATAAAACTCAATGTCAATTAAGTGTAAATGTCAAGGAAACTACGCAGTAGAAATAGTTAATAGTTGTTAATGCTGTTTTTGTTTAAAGTTCTTGTGAAGTTGAGGCAACTTGCAATATGGTTGCATTTCACTTGTTTGCGAACTTTTGCAAAGTTTGAAACGCTTGCTCCCATTGTCAGCACGTTTCATATTATGTTGAGCTTAGATATATACCCCCCCCCCCCCCCCCCCCCACTCCGTGAACGGCGGGATACAATGTGTGTGGTACCAAAATGTCCGGTAAAGGGGTACTTTTCACGCACCAAAGTCCGGCTCGTAGTACACAACCATCCGGCCCGTATTGACTTTACACACCGGACTTAAGGGGGGGGGGGGGGGTGTTTTCAAAAGGAGGGAACATGCATAAATAACACTGAGTGGGGGTGGGGCGGGGGGATATATACCAACAAAAAGGAGAAGATAATTGTTAGAAAAATGTCAAAAGACATCTTCTGGATGGCGGACTTGAGGGGTCACTTCGAGCCTGAGTGAAAATATCAAAATTAAATATGTAATAGGTTTATCAAGTTTCATTGAAGTTTACAAACAATACTGCACAGGTATACAGAAAAAGGACAGAGGGAGAGAGATAACGATTAAATACGTAATGTGTTTTTTTCCTTCAACGTGTGCTCAACCTTCTCTTTAAGAAACTGAGTGAAAGATAGAGGTAGAAAAGTGCATTTTACCAGGCCATATTAGAATTGCCCAGGGGCTGTATTGACAAACTTTTCAGTTACAATCGCACCTGCCCAACATGAAAATAAACTTCATGAAATTAAATCTTAAAGTGACGTAGACTCAACGTATGCTTTACACGGGGTGTTGTTTACACTCAAATAGTACGACCGTTTTATCAATATTCAAAAGAAAATAATATGTAGCTAGCAGGCGCAAAGAATAATAAAATACCAACATGTCTGGAGAAAAACCGATTACACCTGCTATTATTTTTTGACATGAAAGTGCACGGTGCCCTTTTTAGGAAATTCAGCCAACTTATCGACCGACTCACACGCAAGCAAGTGAAACGTTGACTTTATATATCAGCTATAATTATTCTCTACCAATTATTATGTAATGATTAAAAGGAACGAGAAGGTTAAATCTTAAATCAATTTGTGGGCATCAAAACTTTTACCTCAGTCACGCCGCCAAGCGGGATCTGATCATTTCCGAAGGTTTGCGAGACCGAATATCTGCGAGACCAGGGGCGGTGAAGAGTCTTCAAAAATGGGAAGGGGGACCAAAAAAAAAGGCACAAAAGGGGGCACCTACAAAGGAAAGCAATCTAATGTAGAAAGACTGAAAAGTTCTTTTATAAGTACCATAATTACAACAACTATAAATGCGAGCGCACGTAGCCAGCGAGCTCTAGGGAAAATTAAAGAAAGACGCTTTGAATAAAGGGTGCAAGTTATGGAGAAAGGGAAAGTAGGCATATTTTAGAAGGGAAAAGGACGGTTCAATTATAAAAGAAAAGGTGCATGTGTCAAAGCAAAAAAGGCATTTATCGGAGGTGAAAATGGGGCACTAATTATTGCACCTCAGTGAAAAGGGACACTCAACAGAGATGAAAAAAGGCACTTGTGAGAATGGAAATTGGGCATCAGTTGAAGGAAACGGACACCTTTCAAATGTAAAAAGAGGCCTTTTGAAAAGGGGAAGGGGATCATATTAAAACAAAAGGGAAAAGGGCACGTATCCGAAGGAAATATGGCCAAAGAAAAAAAGGGCAAAAATATCAGAGGTGAAAAGGGGAATTTCTCGCACCTGAAAAAGGCACTCACCAAAGATGAAAAGGGGCACTAGTGAGAATAGAAAAGGGGGGCTTATTATGAAGAAAAAGAAGCATTTTGGAAGGAAAAGGGGCACCTGTCAGATTTGAATAGTGGCAATTATTGGGGGTGAAAAGGGGGCAATTATGAGAAGGAAGAGGGGCACTTGTCAAAGTAAAACGTGTACCTTTCAGATTTCAATAGGGCTCAATTATTAGAGGTAAGGGGGGGGGGGGCACTTACCAGTAGTGGTAAGGAGTATTTCTCGTATTACCATTTGCGAATGATTGCAAATCTCTACATTACATGTACACAGCCAGGGGACCGTCTTTTTAACCTATAGTCCAGCTATCCTAGCTATCCATTTTCAGTGTATTTGGTCTTTCAATAAAATATTTATCGATGAACAATTTTCTGTCTGAACGAAAGGTAGGGCATACAAACAAGTAATGAAACTCATCCCCAAGCGATTGCAAATTGCACAGCGTACATAGCCTCATTTCCCTTGGAGTATTTGAATATCTACCAGCTACAATCGGCAGGTAAAGATTGCCACAGCGAAAACGACTTAATATTGTCCGATCTCTTTTAATGAGATCGATTAAGTATCTTTCTAAACATAAAGAATGTTTGAAGATTCGATAGTTAACACAATGCGAATTATCGTACATACAAGCAGACCAATAATGAGCATGAGAATCTCTCAATCGACGTTCCACAGTTTGTTTGACCCAATTACAGCTAGTATTTTCACAAATTTCTCATAAATTAGACATCCCCATACTGTCCAGAGTCAGCTTGATTTTCGTTAAACCAAGGTGCCTGATATATATTCTTCTCAAAGAGTGATTTTAAGATAATATACACCTTACCAGAAAAATTATGTTGTCCACTATGTACAATCCTACACCAGAAGTTTATCATTCTGCTTTCGATATATTTCTCAAGTTTAAGCCTCCCCAATTCACCAAGTACCATACAATTTGCAGTTGTTTTGTTGACAGAAAGGGCTTGCTTACAAAATTTCATGTGGAAAATTTCAAGATCATGTAGCACTTCAAATTCCCATATCTCACTTCCATAGAGCAGAATAGGCAACACAAGTTGATCAAATAATTCCAAGAGGATATCAATAGGTAAGTGCAGTTGGTAAGTTTTAGATAATAGCCCATTGCGTTAGCCGCGCGCTGTGAACAAATTGCGCACCATTGTTGCGTCAGAGTAATGCTATAGAAACGTGCTACCTGTTGACCAATTTAGTGCCCCCATGGTGTATTTTATTCTCGCTCCTGTTTGCTCTATACAATCGCATTTTCACGTGGATAATATAGGACACTGAGTGGTAAGCCGTATGATTTATTCCTTTCTTCGGCTTTGATATGTTCTCGTTTTGCCCATTTTTTGTCTTCTGTGTTACTTTTATTGTACATGAAAATCGGACTTAAAGCCTCCGATCTTCTGGTATTTTATAAGACATGTCATCCATGAACATCCAGTTCCCATTTATGTCATGAGTTGCTTTCGGATTCCTTGTATGAGAGCGCTTCTTGTTGATCCAAGATAACTTGTACAAGATTATTATATTGGTTGCATGACTCATTTTACCGTTTATTAATTACATTTAGGCCTAACAGTAACCGTATTCTCAGAATCATTAGCAAATATTCATCACCATCGCCAGCATCATCATAATCATTGTCACCATTATCATTGTCATCATCACCTTTATCGTTTCCTCATCATCAGCATCATCATCGTTTTCATCATTATAATTGTTATCATCATCATGATTATCGTTTTCAGCATTATCATATATTGTCATCATTATCATGGTCATCATCATCATAAACATGACTGTATGAATTTGAGCTCGATCTGTTCTTATTTGTAATATGAACATGTTAATGTTTATCTGAGATATTTGTTAATGATAAAAAAAAAAACCTGTGACTGCTTTTATGTTGTTTCCATAAACGTTTAATTTGTCATTGTCTGAAATGTCGATACATTACTCCGAAATAAGATGTGTCAGGACCATATTCATATAAAGGCGTAGAAGTAGGCGACTGCACTGTTCACCGAAATGTCCATACTGGCGAAGGCAATATCCTGTGTCCAGGAGGGGGGGGGGGGGGGGGGAATAGACACCAAGTGCACCTCCTGCTATTACGTGATATTAAAAGTCTCATTTTGGTCTAACTTTCTGCAATAGTTCAGCAAAATTACAATGGATTGGTGTCACTTACCGGATACAAAGGGTTTTCATTTTACACTATAGTTATGAACTTTATCGGTCTCTGTTTGTATACAGTTCCTCCCCACTGGCAACCTGGACCCCTATTAGAGTGTTTTACCTGTAATCCAGTAACGGTCACCCCTAGTCTGGTAGCAAAGTGGGATATTTTCTATTTCTTATATTCTGTTCGGTATATTGTGACAGCGAATTCAATCGCGAGACCTGCCCGCTAGATTTTATGCACTGAAGAGTGTAATTTGGAGAAGTGGTGTCAGCCGGCCCTCTGGTGCTCATTTTATAGTATTTTACTTTCTACCTTTCAATCTCTCTTTCTCTCCCATTGTCTTCTTCTAGGTATCTATTCATCAAAGTATTTTTTCTGATGTTTGTCTGTCCATGGGGTTACAGTTAGATCTCACCATATATCACTCTTTAATATCGCTCTTTCTGAATATCACTCTCTCTCTTTCAATCTCTTTATCCACGTCCTTTAACTGAATTCCTTCGGCTCTTTCTTTTTCTCTCAATTTATTTCTCTACATATTAATCAATCGTTACCTTTGTATACAGGTCTTTCTTTTTCTATCAATATATCTTCATGTTTTATTGATCGTTTTCCTTTCTCTATTTCTGTCCCCCTCTTATATCTGATTTATTACTACGTTGTAGTGATTCATATGCTTAGTGGAGCAATTTTCGGAGGGGGGGGGGGGGGGGAGCCCACTCCAACGTTATAATTTCCACTTCTTAAACATACAACCAAGACTTTGGGAATATTTTTATCGCTGGGGGTGAATTAGGGTTGGGTTTCATTGGACCAATTAATGGGACGTATATATGACTGATAGGAGGTAGGACTACCTATTTAGGACTATTGGTTAGTAAGTAGTACTGATTTCAATATATATATTCCGAACTAAACAAATGTTAAATTAGATTAATTTTTTTAATGAAAAATGTAATTATTAAAAAATTTACCTGCGTTTCACATGACGTTTTTATTGATTTAAAGGCCCACTGCACTACTTGTAGCTACTTGCGCCCTCTATATAACAAACAATGCCTAATCGGTGACCATTGGTCCCCCATGATCCTCTTTTTCTTATGTTAACTGAGAGCCGAGTTGATCAGATAACCACCTGTCCAGTGACCTTGCAGGGCAGTCTAATCCCTCCTGTAAACTATGGCAGATAAGCTTTAACACTACATAATGGACACATACAAACAACAGCAAACTGGTTTATTGAGGGAAGACCAGTATTGATTTATTACAATGATAATAATGGTTACAAAGCACATTGCATAAATCTCCGACAGATAAATCATTCAAATTCAAATTAATTTTTTGTTTTTAAGATAGTGGTCTATTCTTTTTCAAAGTAAACTAAGCTTCTGAAATACATACAGTAATTGGAAACATAGTATGAAGCTAGCGTTGCGTTGTCTTTTAAAGACGTAAAGACGTCACTTAACTGCTATGATGCTCATTATGGGTGGTTTGCGTTGGATTAACGTATACAACTACCGTGACTGGTATGATAAAAATATCTTTCATATGAATAATTTTTAGGATATTTTATTTCAAATTCTGTATATAACTTAGAATAATTAATTAAATATGAAAATCGAGGAGCAATATCAATCGTGCAAGACCAAGTGTAATCAAAGATGATTCGCTATAATGCCAATTGTAACAGAATAGTTTGAATTTCGTATCTATGTATGTCGAAATCGTGCATCAATTGAAAATGTGACTGTTAAGGATTATTGACATAACGATCTTTCAAATGTTTACATTTTCCAGAGATGCTTTAGATAATTTATATTCATGAAAATAGTGCTCCAACATCTCCTCTTCTTTTTTCCTCTCTCTTTCTCTAACAAAACAATTATAATAACCTTTTTATAATCAATTTCAAGATCTTTATATAATGAAAAACAAATATGCACTACATAGTTATTGTACTCAGAGTGTCTCAGAGTTGAATTTTCTTGTTAATTCAAACTTATCTAATGTTGTGTTTAACTTGATAATGGCTTCATTAACAAGCACACATTTATTCCTAGATGTTTTGGCCTATTATGCACTCTGTGTTTATGATTTGTGATTGATTTTTTGTTAATAATCCCAAATAGATAATTTCTTCAAATGTTACTCCGGTCACTGTAAAATAGATGATCCCTTACTGTCTGGTCTTTCTCCTCATTTTTCAATGTTCATGGTACTTCTAGGCTACAGTTGTGTTATCTGAAATATAATTTGATTCAATTAATTCATTTAAAATTAAAGTTTTTTTTCTCATATTGATCACTAACTTTTATAAAGCATATTAACACGAAGATAGAAGGCGTAATGTAATCCAAGTTAGGCTAGGCCTGTGTGGCAAATGGGAATAAACACCTGTATGAAGACAAGAAAATATAAATATACATGTAAGAACGAAAGGAGAGAATGATGAAGATGAAGAAAGGGAAAGATGGTGGTAAGAATGGGGCAAAGAATTTAGAGTAAAGAGGTTGGAAAAAGTTCGAAAGGCTGGAGGAAGAAATATTTACATAAATTATAAATGAAGGACACAATTCCATTCTCACTTTACATTTAAATTAGGGGTCGGGAACAAACAATATCAACATTTGAACAATTCCTTCTTTAATTTTAAAAAATGTTGGGGATATTGGCAGATGATTTTATCATTAATGGTTTACTCCTCGATGCTAACTATTTGTTTAAAAGTTTACTGTATTATATGTCTGTTTTTTTTATTATAATAACTTCCGACATTAAATTTGGATTACTAGATTGACATTTGGGGTGTTATGGGGAAAAAAAGGTAGGGGGAAGTAAAAAAGAGAGAGTTGGTACTCATGTGGGCGTGTATGTGTGTGAAAATGAGTGAAAACTTGTGAGATTTTTGTGTTGGGCAGTTTACTTCTAAAAAGGTATTTATAAAATAATAACATCGTCAATAATATTGCTTATCTAGGAACGCTTACGAAAAATTGTTTTCCGACCATACTTCAAAAATATTCAAAGGAACATACCCAATAAACAAAATCACGTGAAAATCACGTCAATATCAAGGTATCGACTTGAGGAGAGTTACGTTCTTCAAACACCTGACATTTACGTAATCGTGTTAATAAGTTTATTGCACTAGGTCACCTAAAACGCACGTACACTAAATCACGCAATTGTCACTGCAATATCACCATTATAATAACGTGATTATCCCTACCTTGGAGACCATGGTTTGTAAACCTAATACTCCCGTGTTTGTTTGGTTATGAAATTACATCTTCATAAAACGAAATTATCGCGTCACAGAAACACGTGAAGCGTTAGTGATAGTTTTAGTCAAAATATCTGCGTGAAATTCACGTTAATATTACGAGGCTGACTTGAGATGAATCATGTTCTTCATTCACGTGAAATTTACGTCGAAGAGGAAATATGTTACTGTAACCCGCGTTCAACCCAATAATTACGCAAATGTTACACAATAAATAAACCAAAATAATGACGTTCTCATCCCGTTTTTGAACATCGTGTTTTGGATCTTCCATAATTACGTCCAGGCGAGCCGGAAGCAGTTTGGCCGGGATTAGAGGGGGTGGGGGGGGGGGGGGGTGGGGTGGGTGCAAACATCCCAGAAGAGAAAGCTAGTTGCAAACTGGTCCAGTTGATGAACCAGTTAATGCCAACTGGTTACGCTGGAAATTGAAATGGGCTAAATGATCCAGTTGATCCAGGCCAGTTAGAATTCAACTGGTCTAGCTGATAAGCTGAGCCATTAGAACCATTTGGTAAAACTTCCAACCAGTTAAACGGCAACAACACTTCAATACTGGTACGTTAGTATTTCCAATGTAAAGGCATTGGTAATAAGTAGACTTACATAATTTAATTAACCGAAATTTTTTCATATACTTGTATTTTATTGAAAGTATTTTAGTTCATGGTTAATGTTTCCTTTATTCATGAAATAAAATTTATACAAAGTAGCGAAATGTCCTAATAACTGGTAATTTATATTTGTAGTATTTACGAAATGAATTCATATACCTAAATCATCAGTAATTAAGAAATATGTTATAAATTCAGATAAATTGTTAAAAAAAAACAGATCTGCACACACCCCATATTCAATATGCAAATTAATTTGTGTCAGCTGGTTTAACTGGAGCTATGTCAACAGTCAGTCATCAACTGGTGCAACTGGAAATATGCACACAGACCAGTTATCAACTGGTGAAAATAGAAATATGCCAACAGTCTGGGGATTATCACCACAGAACTTAAATGGTAACTGTGAAACCATCAAAACACCCAAGAATAACTCATCTTTCACACCTGGAAATCACGGAATGCCCAGCTTATATTAATAATCCGTTTGAGTCACGAGATCATCACCGCGGAACTGCTGGCAACTTTGACTACCATTTAAATAGGTGTTTTAAGACACCTAATAATTACTAATTTTTCAAACCTAAAAAACACTGATGCTCAGCTTAGATTAATAATCCGTTTAAGTCACGAGATCATCACCGCGGAACTGCTGGCAACTTGGACTACCATTTAAATAGGTGTTTTAAGACAACTAATATTTACTTATTATTCACACCTAACTATCACAGATTCACAGCTTAAATTAGTAATCAGTTTTAGCCACGTGATCATCACCGAGAAAGTTATGGTAACTTTGAAACCATTTAAAAAGGTGTTTTAAGACACCTAATAATTACTAATTTTTCACACCTAAAAATCACGAATGCCCAGCTTAGATTAATAATCCGTTTAAGTCACGAGATCATTACCGCGGAACTTATGGCAACTTTGACTACCATTTAAAAAGGTGTTTTAAGACACCTAATAATTATTAATAATTTTTCACACCTAAATATCACGGATTCACAGCTTAGATTGGAAATCAGTTTTAGCCACGTGATCATAACCAAGAAAGTTATGGTAACTTTGAAACCATTTAAAGAGGTGTGTAAGACACCTCAGAATTACTAATTGAATATAACCAGAGATTCACGGACAGAACAATAAGGCGATTAGCCGGTGTATGTAACGTGGTTATTACCGTCAACCTTGGATAACCCGTGAAACCAATCGATAAAGGTGCTTAAAAGACCAAATAATTACTTATTTAGCACCACCATCGGTTAACAGACAAAAAACTCGTTGCTTGGTCAAGTGGTTATTTGGTCATAAACACGTGATTTACAGAGGTAAGTGGAATCACATTACTCCAGTCGCGTGATAAATTGGTGGTTTTTAGGTTAGATGAAAACGTAAACAGGAGTACCTTTTTTGTTTAAATGAAGGCACGTGTCGATAACGTTTAAATCTAGTTCAAAAAGCACCATACTTTAAAATCACTTAAAATACACTCCCGAAAGAGGTTACTTTTTAGTGTTCTGTTTATTGGGTAGTTTTTAAAACCTGAAAGTTATCATATTCTTATTACATGACCGCTAATAAACTTACCGTTCATAATCCATTATAGGCATAGAGACTATTGGATAGTTGTCGAGTTCGAAGCTGGAATTTAAAAAAGTAGAGAAACATGGCTTATAGTATGAGATAATTATCGTCTTCTTTGTTAAATGTTATTTTGTTTTACTCTTCCTGTCCCTGCATTGAACCTTTCCAACACTTTCCAGGCAATGAAATGGATACTGATGCAGATGTTATGTACAACTTGGAATAGGGTTAAATATAAAATGACTTTAAAAATTAATGATTGAATGTTAACTAAAGACATGTAATAAGTGCCAGATTTGCACTTTGATAGAGTTCAAGCCTAAAACATTTTTGTGCAGACCAATATTCGTGATTAAAAAACAAAAATACTTAGTGCTCCCTAAAGCATAAAATATTTAATACATTAGTGCTTTCCGAACGAATAGACCCTCACCCATAAAACCTTAAAAGAATCATGCAGATATCATACAGTTTTGGAGGATTTGTCAAAGTGTGTAATTTTTTATACGTGCTTTAATTCTGCGCACAATTATCGTCCAGGTTGTACTTAGCTGAGCAACAATAAATGATAGAGGGCCAATGAATATCTTCCTTCAGGGTACCTTTTATTTCACCTGGGTAGAGAGTGGAAAACAATACTGTCTAATAAACACATGTGTGGCGTAAACAGACCTTTCAAACTCCCAAACCCGGGAACAAGTTAGTGTTGAACACTGTCTCAGTAATGAACTATTACCTTCACCGTTACTATTACTATTACGATTTCTATCACAATTACTATTACTATTGTTTTTTCTATTACTATCTATTACTATTACTATTGCTATTACTATTACTTTAATATAATAAATGGTATAATAGACAGGTCACATCATCTTACAATCTCCTCCAAGTTGGCAATCCTCCCCATAGAATGCTGCAGGACAGAGACAGGAGTAGGAGCTACCGCTTGCTTCGCACAATCCTCCATTCAGACACGGAGACGACAAGCAACCGTCGATTTCTGGGGGGGGGGGGGTGGTGAACAAAGGCCAAAGGCTTACCAAAGGCTTGTCCCTTAAATTTATGAGCAATTAAATATGAATTAAGTGGTACAACAGGAAGAAAGAGAAAAACAAGGCAAAGGTACCGCTTTACAGACTCAAAGGCCCGAATTCACAAAGGAGATTTGTCGTCAAACCTAGGTTTATGTGTGTCATATGACAACCTTGGTCTGAAACGCGTTATAACGCGTCGTATGACGCACATAAACCTAGGTTTGTTTACAAAGCTCCTTTGTGAATACGGGCCAAAGTGTATGATTTAATAAGATTAGATTTATATATTTTTTTTTTAATTAGATGAGGAAGAGCGATTCTTTATTTCGGATCCAAGACTATTTCACGATTTTGGAAAAAGTGTTCCTCAAGATTTTGTATTTGAGGAGTACATGGGATTTTTATTCGTGATGCTTGGCTTATTCTGGCCCGAGAAACTCCCCCTCCCCTCTTCGGTAATTTCAAAATTAATTTCATGTTTGAATTGTGAAAATGTTTTATCATTGAGATATCTATCGAAATTTGAAGAGTACAGTTTCGGAAATATTCAATACTAAATTTGTAAAACCGTGGATAAAAAGCCGTCTTACCATAGTCACAATACAGTCCAGTGTATCCATCTTGACAGTAACACCAAGCTGAGTTTCCCTGACTGTCACAGGTCCCGCCATTCAGACAGAGTGCAAAACTACAAGGGTCGCTCCCGTTTCCTATTTAAGAAAGTTGATAAACTTTTTCACTCTTATATTTTCTGAACAATGAGGAAATAGTTAACAGACAATATGGCACTCCCTACAGATTGGCCTTCAGTATAATAAACAGAATTTCGGACCTAAGACTATTCCACGATTTTGGAAAAAGTGTTCCTCAAGATCATGTATTTAAGGAGTAAAATATATTTTTTTCTGGATGCTTAGTTCATTTTGGCCTGAAGATCTCCTCTACTTTCCCTCTTTGGGAATTTCCTAATTGATTTCAAATATGAATTGCGAAACCGATTTATCAGTGAGCTCATTATCATCCAAATCAGTTCAAACATCGATGGGGTAAGTATCATCGAAATCAGTTGAAACAGAACTTGTCGAAGACAGTTTCAGAAATATGAAATACTAAATTTTTCAAACCATGACTGAGAAGCAAACTTACCATGATGATATTGACAATATACTCCAAAATATCCGTCTTGACAGAAACATCCAGATGATTTTCCATTGCTAAAACACGTCCCACCGTTCAGACAGGGTGCAGACACACACGGGTCGCTCTCGTTTCCTATTTAAGAAAGTTGATCAAGTATTTCACTCTAATATTTTCTGAACAATGAGTAAACAGTCAACAGACGCTATGGCCTTTCATGCAGATTTGCTTTATTTTTGTTGTCTTAATGCTTAGGGGGTTTGAAACTGAGGATCTCCACTTTTTTCCTTCTTTGGTAAATTCAAAATTAATTTCATGTTTGAATTGTGAAAATGTTTTATTAGTGAGATAAATTTTCATTGAAATCAGTTGAAACGAAATTTGAAGAGTACAGTTTCAGAAATATTATATACTAAATTTGTCAAACCATGACTGAGGAGCAAACTTACCATGATGGTATTGACAATGCTCTCCATAATATCCGTCTGGACAGAAACACGAAGATGAGTTCCCATTGCTGTAACACGTCCCACCGTTCAGACAGGGTGCAGAACTACACAGGTCGCTCCCGTTTCCTATTTAAGAAAGTTGATGAAGATTTTCACTCTCATATTTTCTGAACAATGAGGAAAAAATCAACAGACGCTGATGCACTCCATACAGATTTGCTTCAAGTAGAATAAACAGTGTTCGTTAAGATCATGCATTTGAGGAGTACATGTATTTTGGTCTCGATGCTTATATTATTTTGGCTGAGGATCTTCTCTACTCCCCCCTTGGGTATTTCGAAATTGATGTCAAGTTTATATTGCAAAATTGTTTCATCGGTGGGCTCAATATTATCGAAATTAATTGAAGAAAGACTTGTCGAATACAGTTTCAGCAATATTATATACTAAATTTGTCAAACCTTGACTGAGAAGCAAACTTACCTTGATGGTATTCACAATGCTCTCCATAATATCCGTCTGGACAGAAACACGAAGATGAATTTCCATTGCTGTAACACGTCCCACCGTTCAGACAGGGCGCAGAAATACAAGGGTCGCTCCCGTTTCCTATTTAAGACAGTTGATCAAAATTTTCGATCTTATATTTTCTGAACAATGAGGAAACAGTCAACAAACGCTATGGCCCCCATGCAGATTTGCTTTTTGGGGGTCTTAAAGATGTCCCTTTTGCAGCGAACATCAAATTCTGTTGAAATTTGCAGGACTTATGAATTTGTCATGTATGTCCTATCTGTAAAATTTAAACGTGAGCAGTGTCCTAATCTTCAAATTATGCAGGGAAACCTAATAGTCGTTATATTCACACTAAAAGACATTTTCAAGCCCCCTATTTTTAGGGAAGTTCTAAATTAGTATTATCTTCCAAATGCCGTTGGAATTTAACCTTTTCATTTTTTTGGGCTTGAAATGGGACAAAGTACCTTTAATGTTTAGGCGATTTGAGCCTGAGGATCTCCTCTTGTTCCCTTCTTTGGTAATTTCAAAATTAATTTCATGTTTGAATTGTTAAAATGTTTTATAAGTGAGATAAATTTTCATTAAAATCAGTTGAAGCGGAATTTGAAGAGTACAGTTTCAGAAATATTCAACACTGAATGCGTAAAACCATGATTGAGAACCAAATTGCTCTTACCATGATGGTATTCACAATACTCCCCAGTGTATCCATCTGGACAGTAACACCAAGAATAGTTTCCATAGCTGCTACACGACCCACCGTTCAGACAGGGTGCAGAATTACACGGATCGCTTCCGTTTCCTATTTAAGACAGTTGATCAAGATTTTCACTCTTATGTTTTTGATCAATGAGGAAACAGTCAACAGACGCTATGGCCTCCCATGCAGATTTGCTTTATTTATTTTGTCTAAATGTTTAGGCGATTTGAGCCTGAGGATCTCATCCTTTTTCTCTTCTTTGGTAATTTCAAAATTAATTTCATGTTTGAATTGTGAAAATGTTTCAAAAGTGAGATAAATTTTCATTGAAATCAGTTGAAACGGAATTTGAAGAGTAGAGTTTCAGCAATATTCAATACTAAGTTTGTCAAACCATGACTGAGAAGCAAACTTACCATGATGGTATTCACAATGCTCTCCATAATATCCGTCTGGACAGAAACACGAAGATGAATTTCCATTGCTGTAACACGTCCCACTATTCAGACAGGGCGCAGAAATACAAGGGTCGCTTCCGTTTCCTATTTAAGACAGTTGATCAAAATTTTCGATCTTATATTTTCTGAACAATGAGAAAACAGTCAACAGACGCTATGGCCTTTAATGCAGAATTGCTTCATTTTTCTGTCTTAATGCTTAGATGATTTGAGCCTGAGGATCCCCTCTTTTTCCCTTCTTTGGTAAATTCAAAATTAATTTCATGTTTGAATTGTGAACATGTTTTATAAGTGAGATAATTGTTCATTGCAATCGATTAAAACGGAACAGAGTATAGTTTAAGAAATATTCAATACTAAATTTGTCAATCCTTGACCGAGAAGCAAACTTACCATGATGATATTCACAATGCTCTCCATAATATCCGTCTTGACAGAAACACCAAGATGAGTTTCCATAGCTGTCACACGACCCACCGTTCAGACAGGGTGCAGAACTACAAGGGTTGCTCCCGTTTCCTATTTAAGAAAATTGATCAAGATTTTTACTCTTATATTTTCTGAACAATGAGAAAACAGTCAACAGACGCTGTGGCCTTTAATGCAGAATTGCTTCATTTTTCTGTCTTAATGCTTAGATGATTTGAGCCTGAGGATCCCCTCTTTTTCCCTTCTTTGGTAAATTCAAAATTAATTTCATGTTTGAATTGTGAAAATGTTTTATAAGTGAGATAAATTTTCATTGCAATCGGTTAAAACGGAATAGAGTGCAGTTTCAGAAATATTCGATACTAATTTTGTCAATCCTTGGCGGAGAAGCAAACTTACCATGATGATATTCACAATGCTCTCCATAATATCCGTCTTGACAGAAACACCAAGATGAGTTTCCATAGCTGTCACACGACCCACCGTTCAGACAGGGTGCAGAACTACAAGGGTCGCTCCCGTTTCCTATTTAAGAAATTTGATCAAGATTTTCACTCTTATATTTTCTGAACAATGAGGAAAAGTCAACAGACGCTGAGGCACTCCATACAGATTCGCTTCAAGTAGAATAAACAGTGTTCGTTAAGATCATGCATTTAAGGAGTACATGTATTTTTGTTAAAATGCTTAGATGATTTGAGCTTGAGCATCCCCTCTTTTTCCCTTCTTTGGTAAATTAAAAATTAATTTCATGTTTGAATTGTGAAAATGTTTCCAAAGTGAGATAATTTTTCATTGAAATCAGTTGAAACGGAATTTGAAGAGTACAGTTCAGAAATATTCAATACTAAATTTGTCAATCCTTGACCGAGAAGCAAACTTACCATGATGATATTCACAATGCTCTCCATAATATCCGTCTTGACAGAAACACCAAGATAAGTTTCCATAGCTGTCACACGACCCACCGTTCAGACAGGGTGCAGAACTACAAGGATCGCTCCCGTTTCCTATTTAAGAAAGTTGATCAAGATTTTCACTCTTATATTTTCTGAACAATGAGAAAACAGTCAACAGACGCTATGGCCTTTAATGCAGAATTACTTCATTTTTTTGTCTTAATGCTTAGATGATTTGAGCCTGAGGATCTCTTCTTTTTCCCTTCTTTGGTAATTTTAAAATTCAACAACAAATTCTGTGAAAATTTGCAGGACTTATGAATACGTCATGTATCTGTAAAATCTAAACTTTAGCAGTGTCTTAATATTCAAATTATGCAAGGAAACCTAATGTTAGTCGTTATTTCCCCACTTAGAGACATTTTCAAGCCCCCTTTTTTAGGGAAGTTCTAAATTAGTATTATCTTTCAAATAGCCATTGAAATTAAACCTTTTCATTTTTTGGGACTGCAAATGAGAGATAGTACCTTTAATGCTTAGGCGACTTGAGCCTGAGGATCTCCTCTTTTTCCCTTCTCTGGTAATTTCAAAATTAATTTCATGTTTGAATTGTGAAAATGTCTTATACGTGAGATCAATTTTCATTGAAATCAGTTGAAACGGAATTTGAAGAGTACAGTTTCAGAAATATTAATTTGTCAAACCTTGACTGAGAAGCAAACTTACCATGATGGTATTCACAATACAACCCATAGTATCCGTCTTGACAGTAACACCAAGATGAGTTTCCATAGCTGCCACACGTCCCATCGTTCAGACAAGGTGCAGAACTACAAGGATCGCTCTCTTTTTTTGTATGAGGAATATATAACAGGGTATCAAGTACTTTTCTTTCCTCCATTTTAACTTAATCTTGTGTTACGTTTGGATAATAAGATTAGGATATATATCAAAATATACGATTAGAAGTAAAGAACTGGTATTCCAGTCGTTTAGACACTTGAATGGAGATGCACAGGTCATGGGTTCAAACCATACATGGCACTTTTGTCCTCGAGCAATATATTTTTCTTGAGAAAACAAACGTCGCTTTTCTTCACCATGTGTTAAATAGGTGCCCAGTATTAAAGATACGAAAGTCATTGAGGTTACTCTGCCCAGCATAGTGAGCGCCTAAACAAAAGCGCCGGGCTGGAATGCTCCGCCTCAGACGTATGCCTTATAATTATTTGGTTACATTCTGAAATTGGCTCATTGTGGGTACTTTTTAGTTGTTTCCATATCATATACGAAAATAAAGCGTCCCATTTGTTAATAATGTGTACACACCCCACACACGCACCAACATATACACACACATGAACACGCAGACCGTCGTATACACCAAACGCACACACATACATGTAGTTATTTCAACTGAGTCTGTCTGGCCTAATCCGTTTCAACGTTGTAGTTACAATTAATTGTCACCATTCAGTTTCGAACTGTGAGTATCGAAGGTTTGAATGAATTGATAAGTTACCTTGGCATCTCTCCCCAAAATATCCAGAAGGACATGTACATGTGAACGTTCCCCCAACACTGTCACAGAATCCACCGTTCTGACAGGGTGTTGACTCGCAAGGATCTGTAGAAACACCAAAGTTAATAGGCTGAGCACATAATATCAGCAGGCACAGACTCTAATTTATCACTAGAATACACTTCCATATCAAGCCTTCAGCTGCATCTAACACTAGTCTAGGGCTGTGTCAGGGCAGCTATGGTAAAGATTCTATTGGGTACAATAGACCGTTTAGTCTGCAAGAGTTTACGCCTGCAAACTACATTATTTCAGCCGTTTTCTTGAACACAATCACTCAAAAATCAACCTTCGCATACTTTCAAGTCAGTAGCCCTAGCCATCACATATTGAATTGTGCGAACAATGCCATTATTCAAAACATAGCCCTAACATAATTTCACAAGGCGTCATTTTGCTTGCGCTAGGGACTTTTAGATTTGCACGTCGACATAGTGGACTGCTACGTGTGACACATGCATTAAAAGGACGTCACACGTAGAAGTCCACTATGTCGACGTGCAAATCTAAAAGTCACTATTTCCTTGCGCTGATTAAACCTTGGAAAGCATACAATTAATGCGCATACGTCATTATCATGACAGTGTACACTGTTATGAAGCAATGTGTCATTGTTCATTTTAAAAAGTCCTACAACTCGTTGGCGCTTGCCTAAAGTCAGTCAGTTTACGCCTGGTGTTTAACGAGCTTTAAATTGAGAGAAGCGTGGTAGCCATGCTAAAATAATTCTTTATAATGTTGATTTATTTGGATACCCCTGTGAATGTATTATAAGCACTGGGAATTTTAGCCCTTAAAACACTTCTGCTTTCGAGAAGTTTGAATTATCAGCATTTGCCAGTGCTCCCGGTAAATTTCAAATATTACAAATACCGCCTGCATGGCCACTCCACTTGGTAGCTGCGACCATGACAATCTCAGAATATATGCAGTTCTGATATATAATATCCAAATGAAAATAGCAGAATAGCAGAATAGCAAATCGTTCGATTGTAGTCAAGAAACATTGTTTTAAAGCTAAAATAATACCAGTCTTGAAAGGGAGCTATACAACATAAAGAGTTTATTTATTTACAATTTCATCACTTTAGACTCGATTGCCACCGCGAAAACGCTCATTGAATATTGTAAAATCGCATATGCTTCCAATAATTATATTCATTTGAACCGAATTCATGACCCCATACCAGAACTTTGTATTTACCTTTAAGACAATGTCATATAGGAATTCTCTATAATTATAAACAATAGTTGATCTATTAGTATTAGGCCTTCAGAGATTTAATTGCCCAAACACTTACCGGCACAGTGTGTTGCGTAGTGTGAGCAACAATCACCGGCTGTCTGGCAATAATTATCGCAATAACAATTATTGCCACCCATAAAGCCGCAGTCACAGCAACCTTCGCACGACCCTGAAAATGAATAAAATCAAATTTATTCACCACTTGCCTTTACAAACAATTATCATGCAATCACAAAGAATACAATACAAACATAGTTAACAATAACACGGAAAATACATTGTAGGAATGTATAAATTGGTTGAATGTTTAAAACTTTACAAAAACTTATATTAGGTAAAGATTATCTTAGACAAAACGCAAAGAAACAAGTCAAAACGACAATAAAATGATAATTACAAACATAAACAGCGGTTAGTTTCCACAAAAATAATATTAAGATAATTATCTTTAAGAACAAGAGATAGATAATTATGTTTAAGCCATTATTTAATTTGTTAAGATTCCATGCATATGTACAAATTTCCCCTATTTTTAAACTACTCTCTTAATTTCTAGGACTTAAATTTTAAATCCATTTTGAGACTTAAAATATTTCAAGTCTTTAAGACTTAATAAATTGGGAATTCGACTAAAAGTTTTATCGAAACCAGCTTCTAGATATAAATCTTGGAAAGACTTAAACTTCTCGCCAATAAGATGTGCATATTTCCAGTTGCACCTGTTGATGACTGACTGTTGGCATATTTCCAGTTGAACCAGCTGACACCAATTAATTTGCATATTGAATATGGGGTGCGTGCAGATCTATGTTTTTTTAACAATTTTTCTGAATTTACAGCATATTTCTTAATTACTGATGATTTAGGTATATGCAATTCATTTCGAAAATACTACAAATATAAATTACAAGTTATTAGGACATTTCGCTACTTCGTATGAATTCCATTTAATTAAACATGAATAAGGGAAACATTAACTATGAACTAAAATAATTTCAATAAAATACAAGTATATGAAAAAAAAATCGATTAATTAAATTATGTATAAGTCTACTTATTACCGATGCCTTTACATTGATAATACAGACGTACCAGTATTGAAGTGTTGTTGCCGTGCAATTGGTTGGAAGTTTTACCAAATGGTTCTAATGGCTTAGCTAGACCAGTAAATCTAAAAGACTTGAAATATAAATACAATTGACTTAAACTTTAAATCTTTCAGGGACTTAAAATTTTAAGTCTTAGCTTAGATTTATTTTTTAAATGAATCCAAGAAAGGTTTAAAATAAATATTAAAAGACTTGAAATATAAATCCAATTGACTTAAATTTTAAACCTTTTCAGGGACTTAAAATTTCAAGTCTTAGCTTAGACTTATTTTAAATCCCAAAGGGTTCGTCACTAATATCAGTCTCTGTTAGATTTAAAAGTAAGACTTTAAGATTTAAAAATAAGACTTTCAAATTTAGAGAGTAGTGTGGATATTTTGTATATAAATAATAAGTGTAAAAATACTTTTTTAAAGGGTAGTAAGTAACCTATCAAAAAAATCCAGGCTGTATTTTAAGCATTATAAATTTGACAAATGTAGATTTCATTTAAATTAATTTTGTCACCACTCTATACAAAAATCCTTTGAACAAAATCCTTTTAATTTTCAAAATTAGGTCTTAGATGAACCAAGGCCATTAAATCTGTACATATCTGTGCTTTATATGGAACGCGTGAATACTATTGTGCATCGAACTTGCCAATATATTTGAGAAACGTCACTACCACTACTACTGCTACTTCTGCTGCTGCTACAACGTGTGTCCCACTCCCCGGCCTAATACCATAGCATCGTCTCCGGCAAGTGATGTCTACATTTATGAATAAAATAAGAACACTTACCCCTTTGAGCGGAGACATGATGAGAAACGAGTCCAATGACGACCAAGCAAAGTACCAGACGACAATCCATGGCGGCCAATTCTTCTTTCTACCGATGATATGAGAATATCAAATTGAAGGTCTATGTCGAATCTAAAAGAGACGAAGACGACTTGTTTTCTGCTAAGTGGTGCCTTGGTATTTATACATTTTTAAGGTAATTTTGTCTCATTGTTTAGCAGCTGAGGCAACATTTGGGTTCGAATCGAAACGTCGATAGTGCAAATATATCGTCTTTCGTTAATTGTTAACTTATTGATTGTTCATATTAAACGCAATTTCCTTTAAGAATAAATGTCAAAGAAAGTATAGATGTAGAAATCGTCAATAGTTGTTATTACATAAAAAGTTTTTTGTGTGCTTTTGAGACAACTTGAAATATTTCTGCATTTCATTTGTGCGCCAACTTTTGCAAAGTTTAAAACGCCTGTTCCCATTGTCAGCAATTTTCATAATATATTATCTTTAAAAAAATATTTTTTCGAAAATCTTTTAAACAGTAAATCACTAATAAATGGTATACTTTAAACTTATCCCGATAAATGTTTTGATTCTGATTTAAAAATAATAAAAAAATTACATAGGAGCTTAGATTTAAAGAAAAAAAGTTGTCAGAGAAATGTAAAAAGGCATCTTTTGGATGGCGGACTTGAGGAGTCTTGTTAAGCCGGGGTGAAAATATCACAATTAAACATATAATAGGCTTATCAAGTTTTATTTAAGTCTAAAAACTAAAGTTCGAAGGGTTTTAGAAATAGGAGAGAGAGAGAGAGAGAGAGGGATAACGATTGACTGCGTAGGTGTTAATTTTTTGCAACGTGTGCTCAACCATCTCTTTAAGAAATTGAATGAAAGGTAGAAGAAGAAAAGTGTGTTGCAAAGGCTTCATTTAGATATTGTTATTACCGGGACCATTTTACTTGTCTGCACATTATGGTCTGTATTTCACGTCAAAGGCTCGTCCAGGTGTGAACGGCAACACAAATCGGCGGTCTATAAAGACGTAAAGTTTCATACGTGTCATTTTTCTGTATCTATAATTACGCAGAGCTGAGTGAATACGCGCAGGAACTTTGTTCCGCACAGTTTTCATTCATTTACACATTCAAGAAAGAAAGAATCCGCGGCATCTTGTTTTTGCCGGCCGTTTACCACGGCATATGTGAACGAGCCTAGGGGCTGTTTCGACAAACTTTTTAGTAATCGCACCTGGCCAACATGAAACTAAACTTCATAAAATTAAATCTAACAATATCGAGGACTCAACGTTTGCTTACACGGGGGTGGTGTCTAGAATCAAATAGTAAGATCGTAATTTCAATATGAAAAAGAAAAGAAAACTTAAAAGCTAGCAGGTGCAAAGAAAAATAAACTACCAACATGTCTGTAGAAAAACCGTTTTTGCCGGCTGTTTCGACAAACTTTTCAGTAATCGCACCTGGCCAACATGAAAATAAAGTTCATAAAAATAAATCTAAAAATATCGAGGACTTAACGTTTGCTTACACGGTGGTGGTGTTTAAACTCAAATAGTACGATCGTTATTTCAATATGAAAAAGAAAAGAACACTTAATAGCTAGCAGGTGCAAAGAAAAATAAACTACCAACATGTTTGGAGAAAAACCGATACACCTGCTGCCAGTTCGGTTTTTTTATGAAATAGTCAACCATTGACATAAAAATGTGCCATTTCGGAAATTTAGCCCATTTATCGACCCACTCACACGAAAGCGAGTGAAACGTTTACTTTATTTGTCGGCTATTATTATCCAGTTCCAATTATTAAGTAATAACTAAAAGGAACTAGTAAGTTTACACTCAAATCAATTTTTGGGCGGCAAAACTTATACATTAGTCACGCCACCAAGCAGACTTGAAATCGATTTTTAAATCGACAGATCTTTGGCACGGTCCCACCCCCTCCCCCCCCCCCCCCGCCCCGTAAAAAAAAAGGAAAAAGGAAAAAAGAAATAGCATTCTTCCAACAGTAAAATGGGGTTTAACTCAAGGAACCAGTGCAAGGTGGATCTTATTTTGTGAAAATCGATACCAAGATTGATGAATTCGGTCAAAGTTTTTGTTTTTGTTTAGCGTTGCATTATGTGACACAAGGTACAAATTTGCTTAGTATCAACATAACTGCATTTTGAACTATTCATAGCGCGACCACCCGACCGGACGCGATATCATTCTGGCTTACGTCGGATCATCGGGTCATCGCGTCTGCTCGGGTACAACTGCACACAACGAAATTTCTGCGCGTATTCACTAAGCTCTGTGGTATTAGTATTACCGAAATGTGACGGGTCAAGGGTATTACACTTTACGTCATTAAAGACCGCCAATTTTTGTTTGGTCGGGTCGTTTTTGAACGCGAGCCCTTCTCGGTGTGAGCTATACCATAATTGCAGAAAAGTAAATGGTTTCAATAATAACATCATCAAAATGTAGCCTTTAAGACGCACTTTTCTACTTCTACCTGTCATACAGTTTCATAAAGAGGTTAAGCACACGTTGAAGAAAAACAACATAATCGTTATCTCTCTTCCTCACTCCGTTTTCTCCTGTTTCCCTTCAAAGTTTTCTTCGTTAACTTCAATAAAACCTGATAAGCCTATTACATAATTGAATTTTATATTTTCACTCCGGCTCGAAGTGACCCCTCAAGTGACCCCTCAACCCCTCAAGAAGATGCCTTTTCACATATCTCTCACAATTATCTTCTTCTTTTTGTTTAATCTAAGCTCCTTTGTAACAGGTAAATTAGAAACAAAATCAGGATCAATACAGTTATCGGAAGTTATTTAAAAGTCAGTACCATTGATCAGTGATCATACTCTGAGAAAGATTAAAAAACAAAAACAAGCATAACATAATATGAAACGTGCTGACAATGGGAACAAACGTCTCAAACTTTGCAAAAGTTCGCGAACAAATGAAATGCAGTCATATTGCAAGTTATCTCAATTTTACAAGAACTTTTAAAAAAAGATTAACAACTATTAACTATTTCTACAGTTGTACTTTCTTTGACATTTGCACTTAAGGGAAATGTGTTTAATATGAACAATCGATAAGTTAACAATTAACGAAAGACAATATATATGCACTATCGACGTTCGATCCGAACCCAAATGATTCCTCAGCTGCTAAACAATGAGAAAAAAAATACCTTAAAAATGTATAAATACCAAGGCAACACTTAGCAGAAAACAAGTCGTCTTCGTCTCTTTTAGATTCGACATAGCTTCAATTTGATATTCTCATATCATCGGTAGAAAGAAGAACTGGCCGCCATGGATTGTCGTCTGGTACTTTGCTTGGTCGTCATTGGACTCGTTTCTCATCAAGTCTCCGCTCAAAGAGGTAAGTGTTCTTATTTTATTCATAATGTAGACATCACTTTTAGACGATGCTATGGTATTGTGACGGAGAGTGGGACACACGTTGCAGCAGCAGCAGAAGTAGCAGTAGTAGTGGTAGTGACGTTTCTCAAATGTATTGGCCAGTTCGATGCACAATAGTATTCACGTGTTTCATATTACGCGCAGATATGTACAGATTTAATGTCCTTGGTTGGTCTAAGACCTAATTTTGAAAATGCAAATGATTTTATTCAAAGGATTTTTTGTATAGAGTGGTGACAAAATTAATTTAAATGAAATCTACTTTTGTCAAATTTATAATGCTTAAAATACAAAATATCCACACTAGTTTAAAAATAGGGAAAATATGCATGAAATCTTAACAAATAAAATAATGGCTTAAACATATCTATTTCTTGTTTTTAAAGATAATTCTTTTAATATTATTTTTGTGGAAACTAATAACCGCTATTTATATTCGTAATTATCATTTTATCATTTCGTTGTCGTTTTGACTTGTTTCTTTGCGTTTTGTCTAAGATAATCTTTACCTAATATAAGTTTTTGTAAACTTTTAAAGATTCAACCAATTCATAAATTCCTACAATGTATTTTCCGTATTATTGTTAGCTATGTATGTATTTTATTCTTTGTGATTTCATGATAAATTTTTTAAAGGCAAGTGGTGAATACATTTGATTTTATTCATTTTCAGGGTCGTGCGAAGGGTGCTGTGACTGCGGCTTTATGGGTGGCAATAATTGCTATTGCGATAATTATTGCCAGACAGCCGGTGATTGTTGCTCGGACTACGCAACGCACTGTGCCGGTAAGTGTTTGGGCAATTAAATCTCTGAAGGCCTAAATAGATCAACTATTTTAGAGAATTCCTAAGACATTGTCTTATAAAAGGAAAATACCAAGTTTTGGTATGGGGTCATGAATTCGGTTGAAATGAATATAATTTTTGGAAGCATATGCGATTTTACGATATTCAATGAGCGTTTTTGCGGTGGAAATCGAATCTAAAGCGATGAAATTGTAAATAATAAACTCTTCATGTTTTATAGCTCCCTCTCTAGACAGATACTTTTAGCTTTAAATCAAAGTTACTTGACTACAATCGAACAATTTGCTATTCTGCTATTCTCGTTTGGAAATTATATATCAGAATTACTATCCATCACATTGTTTGCATTACCTTTAACTATGTTCTATAGCATGGCTACCTCGCTTCTCTCAATTTAAAGCTTGTTAAACACGAGGCGTAAACTGCCTGACTTTAGGCATGCGCCAACGAGTTGTACGGCTTTTTTAAATGAACAATGACAGATTGCTTAATAACAGTGCACACATTGTCATGATAATAACGTATGCGCAATATGGACTTTTAGATTTGCACGTCGACATAGTGGACTATACCACGTGTGACGTCCTTTTAAGGCATGTGACATCCATTTATGGCACTGTCAGTGCCTAAAAAGGACGTCACACGTAGCATTCCACTATATGTCGACGTGAAAATCTAAAAGTCCCTAGCGCAAGCAAAATGACGCCTTGTGAAATAATGTTTGGGCTATCTTTGAAGTTATGGCATTGTTCGCACAATTCAAAATGTGATGGCTAGGGCTGAGTTGAAAGTGTGCGAAGGGTGATTTTTGATTGATCGTGTTCATGAAAACTGCTGAAATTATATAGTTTGCAGGCGTAAAACCTTGTAGACTAAACGGTCTACTGCACCTTACAGGATATGTACCTTAAGCGCAGCCGAAGGCTTGATATGGAAATGTCAGTATTCTAGTGATAAATTAGAGTCTGTGCTTGCTGAAATTATGTGATCAGCCTATTAACTTTGGTGTTTCTACAGATCCTTGCGAGTCAACACCCTGTCAGAACGGTGGATTCTGTGACAGTATTGGGAGAACGTTCACATGTACCTGTCCTTCTGGGTATTTTGGGGAGAGATGCCAAGGTAACTTATTCATTTCGTCAAACCTTCAATACATTAGCTCAAAACTGAGTTACAATTATTTGTAGCTACAACGTTGAAACTGATTAGGCCAGACAGACTCAGATGAAATAACTATGATTGTGTGTGCGTTTGGTGTATACGACGGTCTGTGTGTTTGTGTGTGTGGTTATGTTGGTGCGTGTGTGTGTACACATTATAAGAAAAAGGGACACTTTATTTTCGTATATGATATCAAATCAGCTGCATGTTATATGAATTCAACTTAAAAGTAACCCACAATAAGCCATTTTCGGAATGTAACCAAATAATTATAAGGCATACGTCTGAGGAGGAGCATTCGAGCCGGGCGCTTTTGTTTAGGCGCTCACGATGCTGGGCAGAGTAACCTCAATGACATTCGCATCCTACTGGGCACCTATTTAACACATGGATGAAGAAAAGCAACGTTGATTTTATTTTCTCAAGAAAAAGATATTGCTCGAAGACAAAAGTGCAATGTATAGTTACAACCCACGAACTGTGCATCTCCATGCAAGTGTCTGAACGACTGGAATACCAGTCCTCTACTTATATAATATCCTAAATCTTATAATCCAAACATAACACAAGGTTAAGTTAAAATGGAGGGGAAAAAGTACTTGATACCCTGTTGTATATTCCTCATACAGAAAAGGAGAGCGACCCTTGTAGTTCTGCACCCTGTCTGAACGGTGGGTCGTGTAGCAGCTATGGAAACTCATCTTGGTGTTACTGTCCAGATGGATTCACTGGAAAGTATTGTGAATATCATCAAGGTAATTTTGCTTCTCAGTCATGGTGTGACATATTGAGTATATAATATTTCTGAAACTGTATTAGACAAGTCTTGTTAAAATTGATTTCGATAATATTTAGCCTACCGATTAAACGATTGCAATTTATACTTGAAATCAATTTTGAATTTCCCAAATGGGGGAGTAAAGGAGATACTTAGCCAAAATAATCTAAGCATCGAGACCAAAATACATGTACTCCTCAAATGCATGATCTTAACGAACACTGTTTATTCTACTTGAAGCAAATCTGTATGGAGTGCATCAGCGTCTGTTGATTTTTGTCCTAATTGTTCAGAAAATATTAGAGTGAAATACTTATCTCACTTATAAAAAATTTCCACAATTCAAACATGAAATTAATTTTGAAATTACCAGAGAAGGGAGGAGATCCTCAGGCTCAAGTCATCTAAGCATTAAGACAGAAAAATAAAGCAATTCTGCATTAAAGGCCATAGCGTCTGTTGACTGTTTTCTCATTGTTCAGAACATATAAGAGTGAAAATCTTGATCAACTTTCTTAAATAGGAAACGGGAGCGACCCTTGTAGTTTTGCACCCTGTCTGAACGGGGGGATGTGTTACAGCAATGGAAACTCATCTTCGTGTATCTGTCCAGATGGATATTATGGAGAGCATTGTGAATACCATCAAGGTAAGTTTGCTTCTCAGTCAAAGTTTGACAAATTTAGTATTGAATATTGCTGAAACCGAAATCTTCCAATTCCGTTTCAACTGATTTCAATGAAAATTTATCTCACTTTTGAAACATTTTCACAATTCAAACATGAAATTAATTTTGAAATTACCAAAGAAGGGAAAAAAAGGGAATCCTCATGCTCAAATCATCTAAGCATTCTGACAAAAATAAATGTACTCCTTAAATGCATGATCTTAACGAACACTGTTTATTCTACTTGAAGCAAATCTGTATGGAGTGCCTCAGCGTCTGTTGCCTTTTCCTCATTGTTCAGAAAATATAAGAGTGAAAATCTTCATCAACTTTCTTAAATAGGAAACGGAAGCGACCCGTGTAGTTTTGCACCCTGTCTGAACGGTGGGACGTGTTACAGCAATGGAAATTCATCTTCGTGTTTCTGTCCAGACGGATATTATGGAGAGCATTGTGAATATCATCAGGGTAAGTTTGCTTCTCAGTCAAGTATTGACAAATTTAGTATTGAATAGTTCTGAAATGGTACTCTTCAAATTCCGTTTCAACTGATTTCAATGAAAATCTATCTCACTTTGAAACATTTCCACAATTCAACATGAAATTAATTTTAAATTTACCAACGAAGGGAAAAAGAGGAGATCCTCAGGCTTAACTCGCCTAAACATTAAAGGTACTATGTCTCATTTGCAGGCCAAAAAAATAAAAAAATAAAATTCCCACGGCATTTGAAAGATGATACTAATTTATAACTTCCCTGAAAAAAGGGGACTTGAAAATGTCTTTAAGTGTGAAAATAACGGCTATTAGGTTTCCTTGCATAATTGAAACATAAGGACACTGCTAACGTTTGAATTTTACAGAAAGGACATACATGATATATACATAAGTCCTGCAAATTTCAACAGAATTTGATGTTCGCTGCAAAAGGGACATAGTATCTTTAAGACCCCCAAAAAGCAAATCTGCATAGGAGGCCACAGCGTCTGTTGACTGTTTCCTCATTGCTCAGAACACATAAGAATGACAATCTTGATCAACTGTCTTAAATAGGAGAGTATTGTGAATATCATCATGGTAAGTTTGCTTCTCAGTCATGGTTTGACAAATTTAGTATTGAATGTTGCTGAAACTGTACTCTTCAAATTCCGTTTCAACTGATTTCAATGAAAATCTATCTCACTTATAAAACATTTTAACAATTCAAACATGAAATTAAATTTGAATTTACCAAATAAGGGAAAAAGAGGAGATCCTCATGCTCAAATCATCTAAGCATTTAGACAAAAATAAATTTACTCCTTAAATGCATCATCTTAACGAACACTGTTTATTCTACTTGAAGCAAATCTGTATGGAGTGCCTCAGCGTCTGTTGACTTTTTTCTCATTGTTCAGAAAATATATGAGTGAAAATCTTCGTCAACTTTCTTAAATAGGAAACGGAAGCGACCCGTGTAGTTTTGCACCTTGTCTGAACGGTGGGACTTGTTACAGCAATGGAAACTCATCTTCGTGTATCTGTCCAGACGGATATTATGGAGAGCATTGTGAATACCATCAAGGTAAGTTTGCTTCTCAGTCAAGGTTTGACTAATTTAGTATTGAATATATCTGAAACGGTACTCTTCAAAATCCGTTTCAACTGATTTTAATGAAAATTTATCTCACCTTTGAAACATTTTCAAAATTCAAATATGAATTAAGTTTTGAATTTACCAAAAAAGGAAAAAAGAGGGGATCCTCATGCTCAAATCATCTAAGCATTTAGACAAAATCCGTTTCAACTGATGTTAATGAAAATTTATCTCACCTTTGAAACATTTTCAAAATTCAAATATGAATTAAGTTTTGAATTTACCAAAGAAGGAAAAAAGAGGGGATCCTCATGCTCAAATCATCTAAGCATTTAGACAAAAATACATGTACTCCCTAAATGCATGATCTTAACGAACATCGTTTATTCTAGTTGAAGCAAATCTGTATGGAGTGCCTCAGCGTCTGTTAACTTTTCCTCATTGTTCAGAAAATATAAGAATGAAAATCTTCATCAACTTTCTTAAATAGGAAACGGGAGCGACCCGTGTAGTTTTGCACCTTGTCTGAACGGTGGGACGTGTTACAGCAATGGAAACTCATCTTCGTGTATCTGTCCAGACGGATATTATGGAGAGCATTGTGAATACCATCAAGGTAAGTTTGCTTCTCAGTCAAAGTTTGACAAATTTAGTATTGCATATTTCTGAAACGGTACTGTTCAAATTCCGTTTCAACTGATTTTAATGAAAATTTATCTCACCTTTGAAACATTTTCAAAATTCAAATATGAATTAAGTTTTGAATTTACCAAAGAAGGGAAAAAGAGGGGATCCTCATGCTCAAATCATCTAAGCATTTAGACAAAAATACATGTACTCCCTAAATGCATGATCTTAACGAACATCGTTTATTCTATTTGAAGCAAATCTGTATGGAGTGCCTCAGCGTCTGTTGACTTTTCCTCATTGTTCAGAAAATATAAGAGTGAAAATCTTCATCAACTTTCTTAAATAGGAAACGGGAGCGACCCGTGTAGTTTTGCACCCTGTCTGAACGGTGGGACGTGTTACAGCAATGGAAATTCATCTTCATGTATCTGTCCAGACGGATATTATGGAGAGCATTGTGAATACCATCAAGGTAATTTTGCTTCTCAGTCAAAGTTTGACAAATTTAGTATTGAATATTTCTGAAACGGTACTCTTCAAAATCAATTTAAACTAATTTCGATGAAAATTTATCTCAATGATAAAACATTTTCACAATTCAAAAACGAAATTAATTTCGAAATTACCAAAGAAGGGAAAAAAAGGGGACCCTCATGCTCAAATCATCTAAGCATTTAGACAAAAATACATGTACTCCCTAAATGCATGATCTTAACAAACATCGTTTATTCTACTTGAAGCAAATCTGTATGGAGTGCCTCAGCGTCTGTTGACTTTTCCTCATTGTTCAGAAAATATAAGAGTAATAACCTTCATCAACTTTCTTATATAGGAAACGGGAGCGACCCTTGTAGTTTTGCACCCTGTCTGAACGGTGGGACGTGTTACAGCAATGGAAATTCATCTTCGTGTATCTGTCCAGACGGATATTATGGAGAGCATTGTGAATACCATCAAGGTAAGTTTGCTTCTCAGTCAAAGTTGGACAAATTTAGTATTGAATATTTCTGAAACTGTACTCTTTAAATTCCGTTTCAACTGGTTTTAATGAAAATTTATGTCACCTTTGAAACATATTCACAATTCAAACATGAAATTAATTTTGAATTTACCAAAGAAGGGAAAAAGAGGGGATCATCATGCTTAAATCATCTAAGCATTTAGACCAAAACAATGTACTCCTTAAATGCATGATCTTAACGAACACTGTTTAGTACTGTTTGGTATTTTTATGTGTATAAACCCCCCCTAAAAAACCCTAAAACCCCCCCCCCCCTTTGGGATTTTTTTTTTTTTTTTTTTTTTTTTTTAATTATTATTTAAAAAAATTTAAAAAAAAATTCCCATGGATGACCTAAACAAGCGACCTCACCCCCCCCCCAACGGAGCAACATGTCAAATTTTCAAATTTCGAGACAAAAAAAAAAAAAAAAGTGTCCCCTTCCCCCCCCCCCCCCCCCGCTTATTCAGCGGTCGGCTGAGTCGTTGCGATTTTTTTGGGACCAAAAAAAAAAAAAAAAAAAGTGTCCTCTTACCCCCCCCCCCCCCCCCCCCCCCCCCCCCCCCCCCGCTTATTCAGCGGTCGGCTGAGTCGTTGCGATTTTTTTTGGGACCAACAAAAAAAAAAAGTGTCCTCTTACCCCCCCCCCCAAGACAATTGTTACTTTTAAATGAATTTATTTAATCGAATTCTATTTCAGATAACACAACTGTAGCCTAGAAGTACCATGAGCATTGAAAAATGAGGAGAAAGACCATACAATAAGGGATCATCTATTCTACCGTGACATGAGAAACATTTGCAGAAAATTCAATTTAATCGATTCAATTTATTTGACATCATTTAAAGGAAAAATCAAGTACAAACCAATTCAGAGTACTTTATAGGACAGGACCACTAAAAAGCAATATGTGCTGGTAAATGAAGCCTTTATCAAGTTAAACACGTTATTAGATACGTTTCAATTAACAAGAAAAATCCACTCTGAAACATGAGGAAAATAATTATCTAGTCCATATTTATTTTCCATTATATAAAGATCTTGAAATGGTATATAAAAGGTTATTATAATGGATTTTTCTTGAAAATAAACTAATTGCACGATAGATAGAAAGGCCCAAGTATTAAAATTCGAAACGCCATCCAAGAGAAAAAGAGAGAAAAAAAGAAGAGGAGATATTGGAGCACTATTTTCATGAATATCAATTATCTAAAGCATCTCTGGAAAATGTAAACATTTAAAAGATCGTTACGTCAATAATAACAGTCACATTTTCAATTGATGCACGATTTCGACATACATACAAAATTCAAACTATTCGGTTACAATTGGCATTATATCGAATCATCTTTGATTACACTTGTTGTTGCACGATTGATATTGTTCCTCGATTTTCATATTTAATTAATTATTCTAAGTTATGTTACAGAATTTGAAATAAAATATCCTAAAAATGATTCATATGAAAGATATTTTTATCATACCAGTCACGGTATTTGTATACGTTAATCCAACGCAAACCACCCATAATGAGCATCGTAGCAGTTAAGTGACGTCCATACGTCTTTAAAAGACAACGCAACGCTAGCTTCATAATATGTTTCCAATTACTGTATGTATTTCAGAAGCTTAGTTTACTTTGAAAAAGAATAGACCACTATCTTAAAAACAAAAAATGATTTTGAATTTGGATTATTTATCTGTCGGAGGTTTCTGCAATGTGCTTTGTAACCATTATTATCATTGTAATAAATCAATATTGGTCTTCCCCCAATAAACCAGTTTGCTGTTGTTTGTATGTGTCCATTCTGTAGTGTTAAATCAATAAAAACGTTATGTGAAACGCAAGTAAATTTGTAATAATTTAAATTTTCATTAAAAAAATGAATCTCATTTATCATTAGTTTAGTTCGGAATATGTATATTGAAATTAGTACAACATACTAACCAATAGTCCTAAATAAGTAGTCCTACCTCCTATCAGTCATAATACCCTCATAAATATTAAAACGTTGTATCATCCGCTCAATCTATAGCTGACTTGCGTGCAAATAACATATAAGCATTGTTGCATGAAAAAGTGAAGTTTTCAATAATAAAAAAAAGTTAGTTTCTTCTCAGCATTGGGGTGTCCGGGAGTCACTTTAGTAACATTTCAAAAAGTGTAATGTAACAAAAAATATGGCACTTTCTCTGTACTTTTGTCGGAAAAAACATAGTAATCCAGCATTTTAACGCCTTCTCTTTTTTGCGTTGGAGAAGACATGAAGAGCAAAATAACGAGTTTCCATTGCACTTCGGCCGCTCTCGCAAGCCCTCACTCGTTCCATTGTGGTGATCAGGCGGCTTCGAGGTGAGCATTTTAACGCCTTCTCTTTTTTGCGTTGGAGAAGACATGAAGAGCAAAATAACGACTTTCAATTGCACTTCGGCCGCTCTCGCAAGCCCTCACTCGTTCCATTGTGGTGATCAGGCGGCTTCGAGGTGAGCGGGTAATGAATATACTAATCGTAAGTAATCGTTAGCTTTCTTCTGTTATTAAACTTGTTTTGATTGGTTGTATATATTGGAACTATCTGCCCGATGAAGCCAGTGGCCCGCGACAAATCAAAAAAAAAAAACGTTTCCATGTCTCGCATGATCCCCCTTTCCTTTTTAATAAGTGCCCCTCTTCCATATGATAAGTGCCCCCATTTAAAAAAGAGCCCCTTTCCCTTCTCATAAATGCCCCCGGCCTTTTCATCTATGAAAATAGTTCCTTTTCATTCTCATAAGTGCCCCTTTTCATCTCTTGTATTAAAATGACCCTATTCAATTCTGAGAGATACTCGCTTTACTTTGACAAGTGCCCCTTCCTCTCCTGATAAGTGATCTTTTCCTTCCTATAAGTGCCCCTTTCCCTTCCCATAATTACCTCTTTTCATCTTTGATAAGTGCCCCGTTTATATTAACATGTGCCTCTTTTTCGTTTTAATAAGAGCCACCGAAAGCTTCCTTTCATTCCGATAAATGCCCCTATTAAAATTTGATCGGTGCCCCTTTTCTTTTACAAATGTACATTTTCCTTTATCATTAGTGCCCCTTTGTCATTCTCATAAGTGCCTCTTTTCATGTATGGTCAGTGTCCCTTGTCAGATGCGATAAGTGCCCCTTTTCACCTCTGATAATTACCCTTTTAACAAAGATAATTACCCTTCCAAAAATTATATGTACCCTTTTCCCTTTCTAATAAGGAACCTATCCCTTTTTCATAACTGCCCCTTTTTACTTCTTATAAATTCCCCTATGAAAATAAATGGGTGCCACGTTTCCGTCGACAAATTAAAAAAAAAAAAAACATTTGAGCCCTCCATAGGCTATTTTATTGAGTCAAACAAACATTTTTACAATTCAATGAAATTAAGTCTCTCCTTAACTCAAACAAAACAGAATACTTTCACATTTCACTCCTTGTTGGTCATACAAACAAATGTTGACGTGACTGCCATTTAGTAAAAACTAGATGGAATTCGACTGCGCGCAGTCGAAAATGATGCCTCCGTCATAGAGCAATTTTACAAACCGAAACGGAAGAAATTTTTCAAATTCAAGTTCAATTGTAATCCATTAACATGTTCTCAGAATATCGTGATTACAAGCAATTTCTCATATACATATATGACCCTTTGATCTTTGACCTCATGACCCTAAAATCTACTCAGTTCATTGGCTCTGCAAGATTTCCTGAGTTAAATAGTAATCCATCTGTCAGTTCTAATGAGAATGCGTCCACAAGCTATTTTTGCATACATAATGAGCCCATGACCTTTGATCTTATGAACCATTCATTGGCTCTGCAAGATACATAAATGATCTAAGTTTGGCAGGAATCCATCAATCTGTTCTAATGATAATACGATCGCAAGCTATTTTTGCATACATAATGAGCCGCATGACCTTGACCTTTACCTCATGACCCCAAAATCTAATCAGTTCATCAGCTCTGCAAGTAACATACATGACCTAAGTTTGGCAGGAATCCATCAATCGGTTCTTGAGATAAGGCGATCACGAGCTGTTTTTGCATACACAATGTGCGCTGTGACCTGTGACCTCGTGACCCCAAAATCTAATCAGTTCATTGGCTTTGCAAGATACATACATGACCAAAGTTTGGCAGGAATCCATCAATCGGTTCTTCAGATAACGCGATCACAAGCTGTTTTTGCATACATAATGAGCCCTGTGACCTTTGACCTCGTGACCCCAAAATCTAATCAGTTCATCAGCTCTGCAAGATACATACATGACCAAAGTTTGGTAGGAATCCATCAATCGGTTGTTCAGATAACGCGATCACAAGCTGTTTTTGCATACATAATGAGCCCTGTGACCTTTGACCTTTGACCTCGTGACCCAAAATGTAATCAGATTGTTTTCCTATAGTGATACACACTATCCTTAAGTTTGAAGTTTAAATCTCCAGTGGTTCTTGAGATATCATGATAACAATCTCAATGTATGGAATTTCATAAGTTGACCTCTGTGACCCTTGACCTTTGACATACGTGCTCCAAAATCTAATCAGATCGTCTTCCTATGGTGATACATACTATCCTTAAGTTTGAAGTTTAAATCTCAAATGGTTCTTGAGATATCGCGCTAACAAACTCAATACAAGGAATTTCATAAGTTGACCTCTGTGACCTGTGACCTTTGACCTACGTACTCCAAAATCTAATCAGATCGTCTTCCTATGGTGATAAATACTATTCCCGAGTCTTAAGTTTAAATCTTAAATGGTTCTTGAGATATTGTGATAACGGTCAAACGGGACGGACGTACGGACGGACAACCCGAAAACATGATGCCTCCGGCACCACCTTCGGTGGCGGAGGCATAAAAATTGTTATACATACCAGATATAGAATGAATATTACCTCTCGTCTTCATAATATTGAATAATTTTCTTCTTCAAAGAACTAAAATTTTGAATTTTGTTATTAAGCTGTTGAACAAATAGTTTATGCTTAATCAAAGTCACCATGCAATTTAAAGCATCGTTTCTTTTGTCTTCAAAACCAAAAATTACATTTTCTAAATTAAAATCTATCTGTAATCGAGAACTTTCATTTATCCATTTCACCGTTTCATTCCAGATTGATTTACTGATTTCACAATTGTAAAAGAAATGTACAATATCCTCCAGCTCTTTTTTACAAAACGAACATTTATCGTTACTCACTATTTTCATCTTATACAGTTGCTTGTTAAAATACAGAATCCTATTTACTATCTTAAACTGAAAATATCTTAAACCACTATCTGGAGTAAAACGTCGACAAATGCCCATTTCCTTTACATCCCTGGTGCATGCCTCTTTTTTTTAGGTGTAAGAAATGCCCCATTTTCACCTCTGATAATTAGCCTTTGTACTTTGACACGTGCTCATTTTTTTCTAATAAAGTGTCTTAACCCTTTCAATAAGTGTCCGCTTTTCCTCTCATCATTAAACGTGCCCCTAATTTCAAGCGACTAAAAGCAATTTCCCCCAAACCTCGCTCGCTATGCTCGCTCATAGTTATAGATGTATTATGTAACTTATCAAAGGTCTTTTCGCTCTTCCGTTATGAGAATGTGCTTATAACCCCATCAGAATTAGGTTTTTCCTCTTTATAAGATGTAACATTTCGCACTGCGACCTCACAAATCTTAAAATGTTTGCTGGCTCGCAAATGAATTTTCAGACCATAACACCCAACTGCAAAGCATGCTGGAACAAATATCGAAATCATTCCTGATAATGTAATCACAATATAGGGGTATATACCAAAGTCTAAACATTTGTATATTTTCGCTTTTTGCTGGTGCCTCCCACCCCCCCCCCCCCCCCCCCACTTTGGAAGTCGCCGCCTCTGATGACAATGATAATGATGACAATGATGATGATGATGATGATGATGATGATGAAAAATACTACTGAGAATACTGTTAGGCCTATAGCTGTAATTATTAAGCGGCAAAGTGAGTCATGCAACCAATATAATCATTTTGTAAATTTGGATCAACAAGAAGCGCTTTAATGCAAGGGATACAAAAGTAACACGTGATAGAAATAGGGGACTGAATATGTACGGATGACTTGTCTTGGAAAACACCTGACGACTGGAGGCTATAAGTCTGTTTTGCATGTTCAAGAAAAGTAACACAGAAAAGGAAACATGTGCTCTAGCTAACACAGAATGAGAACAAATCAAACCCGAAGAAAGGAATAAATTACACGACTTACCTCTTTAAATAGTATCCTATGTTATCCACTTTGGGGGAGGGGGAAATGCGATGGTATGAGTAGAGCAAATAGGACCAAGAATAAAATACACTGTGGGGGCACAAAATCGGTCAACAAGTAGCGCGTTTCTATAGCATTGCTCTGACGCAACAATGGTGCGCAATTTGTTGACAGCGCGCAGCTAACACAATGGGCTAAGGGAAGGCGCGGACATGCTAGGAATTGATTATCCCCGGGCGCGTCTTTTTTTTAACCTAGACCAGCCAACCTAGCACTGCATTTAATTGGCTCAAAAGAAACGTATACGTCATGCGCTAGTCATAAAGAATTATGTTACTTATACAAGAACTTTTCAGTCTTTCTACATTAGATTAATTCCCTTTGTAGGTGCCCCCTTTTTTCTCCAGAAAGTGCCTTTTTGGTTGTTGGTGCCCCCCCCCCCCCCCCCCACTTTGGAAGACTCTTCACCGCCTCTGGTCACGCGGACCTTCGGTTTTGCGGATATTCGGTCTCGCAAGCCTTCGGTCAAGTGGTCAGATCCCGCTTGGCGGCGTGACTAATGTCAAAGTTTTGATGCCCACAAATTGATTTAAGCTTTAACTTGCTGGTTCCTTTTAATCATTACTTAATAATTGGTAAAGACCAGTAATAGCCGATATATAAAGTCAACGTTTCAATTTCTTGCGTGTGAGTCGGTCGATAAGTGGGCTGAATTTCCTAAAAAGGGCACCGTGCACTTTTATGTCATTGGTTTACTATTTCATGAAGAAAAAAAGAAATAACAGCAGGTGTAATCGGTTTTTCTCCAGACATGTTGGTATGTTATTATTCTTTGCGCCTGCTAGCTACATGTTATTTTCTTTTGAAGATTGATATAACGGTCGTACTATTTGAGTGTAAACAACACCCCCGTGTTAAGCATACGTTGAGTCTACGTTGCTTTAAGATTTAATTTCATGAAGTTTATTTTCATGTTGGGCAGGTGCGATTACTGAAAAGTTTGTCAATACAGCCCCCTTGGCAAATTCTAATATGGCGTGATAAAACGCACTTTTCTACCTCTACCTTTCATTCAGTTTCTTAAAGAGAAGGTTAAGCACACGTTGAGGGAAAAAAAAAACATTACGTAGTCAATCGTTATCTCTCTCTCTCTCTTTCCTTGTTATGTATACCTTCGCAGTTTTGTTTGTAAACTTCAATAAAACTTGATAAGCCTATTTCATATCTTATTTTTATATTTTTACTCCGGCTCGAAGTGATCCCTCAAGTCCGCCATCCAAAAGATGCCTTTTCACATTTCTCTAACAATTATCTTCTTTTTGTTGTTGTTAATCTAAGCTCCTTTAAAGCAGGTCAATTTGAAAATAAAATCAGGATCAATACATTTATCGGAAGTAAAATCAATAGCATTTATCAATGATCATACTCAGCGAAATATAAAAGAAACAAACAAAAACACAACATAATATGAAATGTGCTGACAATGGGAGCAAGCGTTTCAAACTTTGCAAAAGTTTTTTTTTTTTTTTTTTTTATTTATGTGTAAACTTTGCAAAAGTTCGCAAACAAGTGAAATGCATCCATATTGCAAATTGTCTCAAATTCACAAGAACTTTAAACAAAAAAGGATTAACAACTATCAACTATTTCTACTGCGTAGTTTCTTTGACATTTACACGTAATGGACATCGCGTTTGATAATGAACAATCAATAAGTGAAACATTAACGAAAGACAATTTACACGCACTATCGACGTTTCGATTCGAACCCGAATGTTGCCTCAGCTGCTACACAATGAGAAAGAAAACTTTGAAAATGTATAAATACCAAGAGATTACTTAGCAGAAAACAAGTCGTCTTCGTCTCTTTCAGATTCGACATAGACCTTGCATTAATATTTTTATATTCTCATCTCATCGTAAGAAAGGACTTGGCCGTCATGGATCGTCATCTGGTACTTTGCTTGGTCGTCATTGGACTCGGTTCACATCAAGTCTCCGCTCAAAGGGGTGAGTGCTCTTATTTAATTCATAAATGTACTGTAGACATCACTTTCCGGAGACGATGCTATGGTATTGTGCCGGGGAGTGGGACAAATGTATTGGCAGGTTCGATGCACAATAATATTCACGCGTTCCATATTAAGGACAGATATGGACAGAATTGGTGCCCTTTGTTCGTCTAACAGTGAAAATCTAATTTTGAAAATTCAAATGATTTTGTTCAAAGGATTATTGTATAAAGTAGTGGCAAAATTAATTTTAATATAATCTACTTTTGTCAACTTTACCAATGCTTTAAATACAGCCTGGAATTGTGAATAGGTTACTTAATTACTACCCTTAAAAAAAGTACGCGTACCACTTTGGTATGCGAGTGAGAATACCACCCTATGAGTCGGCTTCTTAGTTCTGATTTGTCAAATTTAGTATTGAATATTTCTGAAATTGTATTCTTCAAATTTTGTTTGAACCGATTTCAATTACAATTTGCTCACCGATGAAACGGTTTCGCAAGACAAACTTGAAATCAATTTAGAAATTCCCAAAGAGGGGAAGGAGAGGAGATCCTCGGGCCACAATTATCTAAACATGTACTACTCAACACTAGATCTTGAGGAAAACTGTTTGCTATACTGAAAGCAAATTAGCAGGAAGGGCGATAGCGTCTGTTGACTATTTCCTCACTGTTCAGAACATTTTAGAGTGAAAATCTTGATAATCTTTCTTCAATAGGAAACGGGAGCGGCCCTTGTACTTCTGCACCCTGTCTGAACGGTGGGATGTGTGATAGTCTTGGAGATCAATTTTGGTGTTCTTGTCAAGACGGATTTCATGGCACATATTGCGAATTAAATGGTAAGACTGCTTCTCAGAAATGGTTTGACAAATTTAGTATTGAATATTTCTGAAACTGTATTCTTCAAGTTTGATTTGACCGATTTTAATTACAATTTGCTCACCGATGAAACGGTTTCGCAATTCAAACTTGAAATCAATTTAGAAATTCCCAAAGAGGGGAAGGAGAGGAGATCCTCAGGCCAAAATAATATTGGCATGAAGACAAAATACATGTACTCCTCAATACAAGATCTTATGGAAAACTGTTTGCTATACTGAAAGCAAATTTGAAGAAAGGGCGATAGCGTCTGTTGACTATTTCCTCACTGTTCAGAACATATTAGAGTGAAAATCTTGATCATCTTTCTTAAATAGGAAACGGGAGCGGCCCTTGTAGTTCTGTATCCTGTCTGAACGGCGGGAGGTGTAGCAACTATGGAGACTCAGAGTGGTGGTGTTCTTGTGAAGATGGATATTATGGCGATTATTGCGAATTAAATGGTAAGACAGCTTCTCAGACATGGTTTGACAAATTTAGCCTTGCACATTTCTGAAACTGCATTGGTCAAGTTTTAATTCAACCGATTTCGATGATAATTTATCTCAGTGATATAATGTTTTCAAACATGAAATTATTTGGAAATTTCCACTGAGGACAAGAGAGAGAGAGGAGATCCCCCGGCCAGATTAATTTAAGCACTAAATAAATACATGTACTCTTTAAATACAAGATCTTAAAGGCCTTGTTTAAAAATGCCAAAATCTGATGTGCATGGCCCTACGTGTTATCAGCGTGTGTTATGGTGTAATATTGAAGCCCGAAAAAAAATAGCGCTTCAAATGATCATGAAGTGCCTCAAAAAAGTAAAATCTTTGAGTGTCCGGTTTTATCATACTCATTTTCCCCAATAGACTGTAGTGTTATAAAAACCGTTGGGAAAACGGTTTTTGATATTTCGAATTCCAATCATAAATATCTTGATAATCAGACGGGCGATCGGCTTGTAAACGTCATGGGATTTATGACTGACCTAAAGGTTTATAAATATGATTGCAGCATGAGCTTAATCCAGAATTTTGTTTAGAATCTGAGACATAGATACCCAATCCCTTTAAGGAACACTGTTTATTATACTGAACGCAAATTTGCAGGAAGGGCCATAGTGTCCATTTACTATTCCCTTATTGCTCCCTCGTTGTTTCTTAAATAGCAATCTGGAGCGACCCTTGCCTTTCTGCAGTCTGTCGGAACGGTGGGGAGTGTGTTAGCGCTGGAGCCTCATTTAGGTGTTACTGTCAACACGGATACGTTGGAATGCGTTGTGAATATTATGGTAAGACAAATTTAGTATTTAATATTACAGAAACTGTATTCTTCAAATTCCGTTTTAACCTATTTCAATGATAATTGCTCTCACTGATAAAATGTTTTCACAATTCAAGCATAACATTTATTTGGTGATTTTCAAAGAGGACAAGGAGAGGAGATCCTCAGGCCACAATGACCCAAGAATCACGAACAAAACCCCATTTACTCCTCAAATATAAGATATTAAGGAACACTGTTTATTATACTGAAAGCAAATTTGCAAGAAGGGTCATACGTTCCGTTGATTTTTTCCCTAACTGTTCATAAAATATTAGAGTGAAAATCTAGATCCTCTTTTAAAAGTAGGAATCAGGATAGAAGTACATCTGAAACTATATTCCTTTGTGATGATTTGATTAATATATCAATCCATCATATTTGAATTCCCTAAAATGTGTCTGGCCTTCATCTGAATTTAATATTGCACCAATGGAATGGTTTGCGAACATATGATTTCAATGTCTTTCTGAAATTATTTGGACAAATTTTAGTATAAAAATTTCACACTTAAATTGGAAGGACTGTCCAAAAAAAAGAGTGTTCCTGATGAGGAAGACAGATGGTAAGTTTTTTCTCTAGTGGATTCTTTAAGTTACTTGAAGAAAAGCGTATACCAATCACAGTTGATAATTTCCCGGGAAATACTGGGAAATACCCACACGCGAACCATTGAACTTAAATAATGTGCAATAACAAACATAGCAATGTGACTAAACTCCATCAGATAGACTTAAATGTTTTTTAGTTGATTATTTTCAATAACTTCATGGGTATCCTAAAACTTTAGATTGTTGTTTGTTGTATTCTATTCATATTTTAAAGATCAAAATTCAAAACATGCTGTACTGCCTAATTCTCCTGGTGCCTACCCATGAGCTGTCATTCCTGTCAATCTCCTGGCAGTACATGTCCTGGGTGAAAACCATAACATATAGAATAGTAATTGATTTTGATGTTCTAATTCAACATACAAATGAAATGGTCTGGCTCATTTACAAGGGCACCATCCGAATTACAGTATGATAATGCTTCATGATGATTTACAAGCTGAAAATAAATAATACCCATCTAGGGAGGAACCCTCTATAGTAGAGTACCTATATATAGAGAGTAGCGACATAGGGGGACCGGAATTTGATGGTCACGTGACTCCTGGCGCCATTTTGTTTCACTCCGCAGCGCAGCGCAGCGCTATTAGTCCATGGGCCAAGACCAGAAATTTGGGTTATTGGTACCACTCAAGGTGGCAAGATCTACTTATGGATTTTGAAATGTCCTATATCTATACATAATATTTTGATATGATAGCATTTCCGAATGGACAGCTTAGTCATATAATCAGCAGTTTCCATGGCAACACAACAATAAAACCGGTATTATTCAAAGAAACAGTTAAAGTCATTAACAAATTATAAAAACACTCTTGAATGCGTAAAAATGTACAGTTTAGAATACCTCACCATAAAGGAAAGTAATGAAATGCAATTTACATCACCAATTATAACGGTTACCATGGTAACGACCTCAGAATGGCCTAAAATCAAGGATTTTTGAGTAATTTCAGTAATATATTACACAATATACTCATTCAAGACAAGTTAAAGTCCCCTTTCCAAAATAATGACACAACTATATGACTAATACATCATATAAGCCAAGAATATGCTATATATAGTACCTTCCCATTATTACCATGGCAACATGAATTAGAGTTAACAAGATGCCCTGTACGGTACTATATGCCATATTTTGGCTATATTTTGGCATTGGAGAGGTGTTGAAAGTTCATTTTGGTGTCTATATCCAGGTTTTCAGGCCCAGGGAATGAAAGTTTAGAATACCTCACCATGAAGAAAAGCAATGAAATGCAAATTACAACACCATTTATAACGGTTGCCATGGTAACGACCCCAGAATAGCCTAAAATCAAGGATTTTGGAGTAATTTCAGTAATATGTTAGACAATATGCCCATTCAAGACAAGTTTAAATCCCCTTTCCAAATTATTGAAAAAATATAATGACTAATCTATCATATAAGCCAAGAATATGTAATAGTACCTTCCCATTGTTACCATGGCAACATGAATTAGAGTTAACAAGATGCCCTGTACGGTACTATATGCAATATTTTGGCTATATTTTGGGATAGGAGAGGTGTTGAAAGTTCATTTTGGTGTCTATACCCAGGTTTTCAGGCACAGGGAACACAGCTAAAGCATTATTTTGAACATTAACATAGGACATCACCGCTATTTTTCATACATTTGCATAAAATCAGAGCAAAATGACCATGAAAGTATTCTGCCACTGCATATTACAAGCTGTTTCTTAGGGTTTAGAAAGATATAACATTGTGATGACTACATTAGATGCCAGAAAACTTCATTTGATTGTATGCAATGCTGGAACCAGCACAGATTCATCTCATTAATGACCATTTGTTTGCTATTGTATCAAAACTGTGAAGACCCTGGGATGTATATCTCTTGGCATGTTATGCACACTGTGGTCACCCATTGAGAAGATGTTTCAAGATGCTGGACTAAGGGACCTATGTGTAGAGTCAGGTGTCATCGCTATAAGCTCCGTAGCTGGAGTGATGGAATTCTGCAAGTACAACCGTGCAGTCAAGTTGTTGTACGAGGCATTTATGCGACAGGCATAAAGAAAGGTTTACTACCCTGTCTAGAAACTAACCACACTAACGACCAGGTTCACCTGGATGAAAGCCTCAAGAGTCGTGAACAGCCTATCTGAAGATGTTGCGTAAGTGAGAGGATTGAGAATCAGTCCTTTGAGCCCATCTTCAAGCTGTTTGATGTCTACCTTGATTACCCGATACAGGAGAATCGGACCCTCTCGGCCTTTTGGATGTCATAATTATGTGGACATCGTCGAGGTTATGGTAGGTCTGGTTTGGGCATTTAGAGAGGGTGTCTGGGTTTTGATACAATAGCAAACAAATTAATGAGATGGATGATCTGTGCTGGTTCCAGCATTGCATACAATCAAATGAAGTTTTCTGGCATCTAATGTAGTCATCACAATGTTATATCTTTCTAAACCCTAAGAAACAGCTTGTAATATGCAGTGGCAGAATACTTTCATGGTCATTTTGCTCTGATTTTATGCAAATGTATGAAAAATAGCGGTGATGTCCTATGTTAATGTTCAAAATAATGCTTTAGCTGTGTTCCCTGTGCCTGAAAACCTGGGTATAGACATCAAAATGAACTTTCAACACCTCTCCTATCCCAAGATATAGCCAAAATATGGCATATCGTACCCTACAGGGCATCTTGTTAACTCTAATTCATGTTGCCATGGTAACAATGGGAAGGTACTATATAACATATTCTTGGCTTATATGATAGATTAGTCATATAGTTTTTCAATAATTTGGTAAGGAGACTTTAACTTGTCTTGAATCAGCATATTGTGTAATATAATACTGAAATTACTCCAAAATCCTTGATTTTGGGCTATTCTGGGGTCGTTACCATGGCAACCGTTATAAATGGTAATGTAATTTGCATTTCATTTACTTTTCTTCATGGTGAGGTATTCTAAACTTTCATTCTCTGGGCCTGAAAACCAGGATATAGACACCAAAATGAACTTTGAACACCTCTCCAATGCCAAAATATAGCCAAAATATGGCATATAGTACCGTACAGGGCATCTTCTTAACTCTAATTCATGTTGCCATGGTAATAATGGGAAGGTACTATATAACATATTCTTGGCTTATATGATGTATTAGTCATATAGTTTTGTCATTATTTCGGAAAGGGGGCTTTAACTTGTCTTGAATGAGTATATTGTGTAATATAATACTGAAATTACTCCAAAATCCTTGATTTTGGGCTATTCTGGGGTCGTTACCATGGCAACCGTTATAAATGGTAATGTAATTTGCATTTCATTACTTTCCTTTATGGTGAGGTATTCTAAACTGTACATTTTTACGCATTCAAGAGTGTTTTTATAATTTGTAAATGACTGTAACTGTTTCTTTGAATAATACCGGTTTGATTGTTGTGTTGCCATGGAAACTGCTGATTATACGACTAAGCTGCCCATTCGGAAATGCTATCATATCTTTTTACACGTATATATGCCCAACAAACAAAAAAAAAGTACAAAGGTTTTGCCACCTCTGGTGGTACCAATATCTGGTCTGGCCCATGGACTAATACATGCACTGCGCGCGCGCGCGGTAGACCGGGCGAGTGAAACAAAATGGCGTCAATGCGCAAGTTGTCGCTACTCTCTATATATACTCTACTCTATAGCATTGGCAGATTATGGGCAGGAAGGCATAGCTGACCCATGCTCCCCCTTCACTTCCTGTGAATCCAAGTGGCATACAAAATTACACAAACCCCAAAATGTGCTGCCCCTTTTGAAATGTTATACCCCAAAGGTACATAAATAATGGGATAACTGTTTTGTTATAATTTATTTTGTTTGGTTGCTCTGTACAAAGTTAGACATCGCACATTCTACAACACTGTGCCCTATAATTGGTCCTTCATATATTTACATATACATGTACATGTATAACATTAATTAGTTGAAAGCCAACCCTTTTCCATACAAGTTGGGGATTGAAATTATCATGTCCCATTGCCTATGTCCTAATAGGATATGTATACACTTAGTATCAAATGCTATTTATATGCAGAAATAAAGAAGAGACCCTAGGCCTTGGAGTTAATGCATATAATGAAAAATGGAAATGATTTTTATTTATTGGTTCACATTAGCGCATTATATCCCCATTTCCCAATGTTCAGTAGGAAAGAACAGGTGACCTTACCTGTATACATATATACATGTATGACCCACTTGATTGGGTAATGCTGAAATCATTCTTTAAACTAAATATCATGTAATATCCTATATTGACCAACTTAGCAATGTGCAAAATTGTTTTTAATGACTTTGTGTGTGTAAAATCTTACAATCCCAAAAGATTCAATGCAGACAAGTGTGATAACGGACAAAGGCGAACAATACATGTACTGAAATAATTATATCGATATTCAGTTCAGATATGTAGCTCTTGAATAGGGACTTTTAGATTTGCGTGGACTGATACGTGGTACTTCCATTCACGGCAGTGCTCTAAAAGGACGTCGATCGTAGCATAGACCTATTGTCTTCGTGCGAATCTAAAAGTCCCTAATATTCCCACGGTGTGAACACTCTACGTGTTTATGATGAGAATTACAATACAGTCTAAGATAAAGGTTGAATTGAATTGACTTAGAAACATTTCAACTGTATTTCCTGCTTTCCATTTCAAAGGTGGTACTTTCAATAGCATTAAGATAGCCTGAAAGCCGTAGCCTGTCCTTTCATCTTTTCAATCATTAATTTGCGTGACTCCCTACCTTGAATTAAATCGGCTCTATGTTGCTTTTTGGTGTTTGATAATGACTCTTGCTCAATAATCTAAACATTTGAAGGTTTTCAATTGTAAAAATACTGATTTGGAGTATTTTCCTGTATTTCCCTGTATTTTCTGTATTTGTCAAAGTTTACTTGGCGGTATTTATCAGCCGATATTTACACTGTACCTGCCAATCCTGAAAATCTAAACAATCATACGAATTATGACGAACACAATTTTGACAACTGACCATTCACATACTGAAAAGTATTAATATTTAAATAAAATACATGTGTTTAAAGGGCTATTACTTTATTGCCATGATGTGAATACTCTGTGTGTTCAGGCGCGTACGCAGTGGGGGGGGGGGGTTGAACCCCCCCCTTTTTTTTTTTTTAATAATAAAAAAGATATTAATAAAACAAATTTAAAAAAATTGTTGTATTAAATGGATGACCAAACAAAGCTGAACGTTCTCCTCCCGCCCCCCCCCCCCCCCCAACGAAACGAAATATCGACCGGCAAAATTTTCATATTTTAGAGAAAAAAATAAAAAAGATATAGGCTATGTCCTCTTAAAAAGTGGTCTTTATAGGCAGGTGTCTTTATGTGCAAACTCCTATAGTACATGTTTCAATGAGAAACCATTTTCAAGAGAAACCAACAAATGGGCCTTTGTAGACATGTGGTATTTGTAGAAAGGTGAAATGCCTGGATTACATTTGGCCTGCGATTAGTCTACGGAGCCCGTATCGTGCCCGCATCCCCTTTTCCGTGCGGCCTCTGTGCGGAGGCAGGAGGCGGCCGTGAGATTTTCGTACGGATTCACGGGCTCCGCAGCCTTTACGATTTTGTTTCGCGAGAAGTTTAACAAATTTGAAAAAATCGTAAGCCCGTAGCCCGTTTACATGTCGTAGATGGCATTGCACAATCCCCGCACGGGCATCGCCCGGAGGCCTCGCACTAATTGTGCAGCAAACGTACAATTTTTCGGTGAACATGGGGGCAAAAAAAATCGTACAGAGATTGTAGACTCGTGGGGCATTCGCACGGCCTTTGCACAGCAATCGCAAGGTTGCTGTACGGCCACCACGCCTTCTCCACGCAACCTTTGCACAGGAGCTGCACGGGCTCCGTACGATTTCCGTGCGGAGGCTGCGGAGACTGCATGGCTACTGCATTCAAATTGCACGATTTCCGTACAATCTCCGAGCAGCCTCTGTACGGGTTTGCCCCGGCCTGCCCCCGAGGGCCAATACAATAAATGGCACGATGCTCGTAGATAATGTAAACACAAACATCGTAGCCCGTAGCCTCCTACGATGTCTACGAAAATTCGTAGACTAATTTATTGTACGGCGCCCGGGGCAAATGTTATCCAGGCATAAAGCAGGTTTGACTGTAATAGTAATAATAATAATAATAATAAACAATATTTATAAGGCGCTTAATACTGGTGTCTCTAAGCGCACCATATTCTGACTTAACAATTATTTACCAAAACTTATAATAAACACACAACTTATACATCTGTTCTTTATTCAATAAATCATGCATATATAATAATAAAAAATAAGATAAGAGTGAGATCAAACATACATACAAGAGGTCAAAGATAGGATCAAACATAGGATCGAACAAACAAAAAATAAGACGGTGTGCACCTCCTTTGACCGACTCACAACTGCAGAATATTATTTATGAATTAAAAAGTAATGATATAAATAATAATATTAAGAAGAAAGAGAAGAACACAAACAACTTGCAATGGGTCTATCTTAATAATAATAATAATCTTTTACAGTCCACTCCAAGTTTTATTAATTTTGTTTTTCTTTCTTCACAATGACAGCATAGTCATCAATTTAGAAGCAAAGATTTGATATTTTCCAATAATTGCACTGTAATTCTACTATTGCAACTAGTCTGTAAAGGTATATTTCTTCCCTCTGTTACACATTCCATGTTGTAAATGTATATTTTTAACAAGTCAAATGAATTCAAAGCTAGTCTATATTCCGATTCCTCTTTGAGCAGAGCAGCTAGGGGTGGATTGATCGATAGCGATGTTCAAAAGTAGATAAAGCAAACCAAACCCACAACTCACACAACCACCCGGAACAAAATATTCAACAAAATATAATAATTAAAACAGTTCAAATCAATCGGAAATTGAAGAGTAAGGTTGATTTCTGCGAAACGTACACAAACAATTTTGGACCTTTTTTTAGTTAGTTAATGCGGAAGATTATCATGGAAAAAATGTCCCCTGAAAATATTGACTCTTCAAATGCCTTCATATTCGAAATATGACAAAAAGTGGCTCAGTGTGTGGACCACGTTTTCATGCAAACATGTTTTTGAAGTCCCATATACGTTTCTGTTCGACTATATGTCATTTTAAGGCCATTATATCTCTAATCACTTTGATGATTCCAAATCCTCACAGTAAACAACATTACTAGTTATATGTGCTACATGAACAACCTTTTATAATCGCTTCCAGATAGTTCTTTCACAATACAATTACAATCGCATGACCAGAACTCAACTTTATCTATAATTTTAATCGCAACTCTGTACTAAAGCGATAGCAGTTTTGTAAGTTTGCGCCTAAACTTTTCAAAGACTTGAGACCACCCTGAATTAATGGAACTCTATACGACTGGACATTAGCTTATGATTCAGATATTCTAAGCCATGTTTCTCTACCTTTTTGAATTCCAGCTTGGAGGTCGTACTAACAACTTACCTAAATTCTTTGCCAATTATGGATTAAGAACGGTAAGTTTATTATCTATCGTATATTAATAAGAATATGATAACTTTCAGGAATTAAAACACTCTGTTCCTTTGAATATCCATGTAGTATGGCCGGAAAACTATCTAGATCATTATCACATGATTAAATTTATCTTTGTTTTCTCCTCCAAAGACTGCAAATTGGAGAAAAAATAATATTCCACGGTCATATCTTAAGTTTTTTTTCTCTAATCGAAACCAAGCGATATGACACAGATTGCCAAAGTATCCCTGATACCATTATTTAAACTTTCTTTTTTCCCTCATTAATAAAATATGATGCACCAATTTTAAGAGATTATGAATTTCAAGTTTTCTCTCCAAATTCTGTGTTTGTTTAAGCGTTCCTAAATAGTCGATATTATTGATGATGTTAATGTGATTAGTATTTATTATTATTTACTTTTATTAGTTAAATGCACACAAGACTCTCACAATTTCTCACTCATCTTCACACACATACACGCCCACACAAGCACCCGCTCTCTCTCTTTCTCTTACTTTCCCCTCCCTCTTTCTTCCCCTAACACCCCAAATCTCAATCTAAAGTAAATGAAATTTAAAGATATAAGTTATTATTTAAAAAAAACAGATGGAGAATACAATAAACTTTTAATCAGACGTTAGCATCGAGGAGTAAACTATGGATAAAATATATCCCCCCAAAAAAAAATATCCCCAACTTTTTAAAATTAAAGAAGGAATTATTCAAATGTTGTTTTTGTTTATTCACGACCACCCCCCCCCCCCTCCCTTCGCCACCCAACGCCCCTTTAATTTCACTTTCCAATCTAAATGTAAAGCGAGAATGGAGTTGTTGCCTTCATTTATGTGAAATTATTTCTTCCTCCAGCCTTTCAATTTTATTCCAACCTCTTTACTCTTAACTCTTTTCCCCATTCTTTCCTCCTTCTGTCCCTTTCTTCATCTTCATCATTCTCTCTTTGCGTTCTTAAATGTATATTTATATTATCTTGTCTTTATACAGGTGTTTATTCCCATTTTCCACATAGGCTTATGCTAACTGGGATTATATTACGCCTTCGTCCTCTTGTTAATATGCTGTATAACAGTTATCGATCATTATGAGAAGAAAATACATTATATAATTTGACTTACATTGCAAATATAAAATAATACAAAAAAAAATTGTCTTTTAAATGAATTAATTGAATCGAATTCTATTTCAGATAACACAACTGTAGCCTAGAAGTACCATGAGCATTGAAAAATGAGGAGAAAGACCATGAACAAGGGATCATCTATTCTACCGTGACATGAGAAACATTTGCAGAAAATTCAATTTAATCGATTAAATTTATTTGACATCATTTAAAGGAAAAATCAAGTACAAACCAATTCAGAGTACATTATAGGACAGGACAACTAAAAAGCAACATTTGCTTGTAAATGAAGCCCTTATCAAGTTAAACACATTATTAGATACGTTTGAATTAACAAGAAAACTCCACTCTGAAACATGAGGAAAATAATTATCTACTCCATATTTATTTTCCATTATATAAAGATCTTGAAATGGTATATAAAAGGTTATTATAATGGATTTTTCTTGAAAATAAAACAATTGCACGATAGGTAGAAAGGCCCAAGTATTTATATTCAAAACGCCTTCCAAGAGAAAAAGAGAGAAAAAAAGAAGAGGAGACATTTGAGCACTAATTTCATCAACATAAAATATCTAAGAAATGATTCATATCAAAGATATTTTTATCACATCAGTCACGGTATTTGTATACGTTAATCCAACGCAAACCATCCATGATGAGCATTATAGCAGTCAAATGACGTCTTTTAAAAACAACGCACCACTAGCTTTATATGTTTACAATTACTGTGTGTATTTCAGAAAAGCTTAGTTTACTTTTGATATTGAAAATGCCACTATCTGAAATTCGAATTCCTAAAAACAAAAGTTGAATATGAAGTTGAATTATATTTATCTGTCGGAAGTTTCTGTAATGTGTTAGGGCCTATGTTACCATTATTATCATTGTAATAAATCAATATTGGTCTTCCCTCAATAAACCAGTTTGCTGTTTTTTGTATGTGTCCAGTATGTAGTGTTAAATCAATAAAAACGTTATGTAAAACCCATGTAAATTGTTCATAAGTTCATTTTCCATTTAAAAAGAAAGCAAAAATTACTTTTTTGGTTCTGAATACATATTAAATCACTACTACTAATAAATAGTCCTAAATAAATGGTTCCGCCCCCTATCGTTCATATATACGTCCCATTAATTAATTAGTCCAATGAAACCTAACCCTAATTCACCCCCAACAAAAAAACTTTCCAAAGTCTTGGTTGTATGTCTAAGTTTTCAACTTATAGCGTTGAAGTGAGCCTACCCCTCCCCCACCCCTCCCCTTCCTACAATTTTTCCCCAATAGGCATTATGGATCACTACAACGTATGACTTAATCGGATATGAGATAGAGGGTGGCGATTGGTAAAATCTTAAGATATATTGATCGAAAAAGAGGAACAGATACAAAGGTGACTTATTGATAAAAAAATTGAGATCTGGAGATATACATACAGAGAAAAAGAGAGGAGGGAATTCTTTAAAGATAGAATGACATTGATAAGGAGATTGAAAGAGAGAGAGATTCGGAAAGAGGGATTTTAAAGAATAAGATATGATGAGATCTAACCATAACCCAATGGAGAGAAAGAAATAATCAAAAGAAATTTGATGAGAAGATAAGAAGAGAATGGGAGAGAAAGAAAGGTTGAAAGGTGGAAACTAAAATACTCAATGGTCGAGTACAGGCACAATTTCACCAAAGGGACGACACCACTTCTCCGAATAAAACTTTCCAGTCTTTAAACTCTAGCGGGTGAGTCCTTCAATTGAATTCGATTGAAATATACTTTAAAAATATAAGATATGAAAAATATCCCACTTTGCTACCAGACTATGGGGTGGTTACCCGATTATATATAGGTAAAAACTCTTTTATGTTATAGGGGTAAAAGTTGTCAGTGGCGAGGATCTGTATACAATTCAGAGGAAAATCATAAGTATAGTATAGTATATCCGGCGACACCAATCCAATGTAATTTATACTGAACTATTGCAGAAAGTTAGGCAAACAGTGCAGTCGCCTACTTGTACGTCTTTATATGACTTTGGCCCTGACAATTCTTATTTAGTATATCGAAATTTAAGACAATAACAAAAAATCAACGTTTGTGGAAACGACACAAAAGTAAAAATAGGTTTTGTTTTGTTTTCGTCAACAAGAATCTAGAGCATAAAACATCTCCATATGAAAAGTAAGAACAGATCGAGCTCAAATTCATACATAATGGTGATGATGATAATGATAATGACAATGATGATGGTGAAAATGATGATTCCGATGATGCCGATGATGAGGATGAAAACTACTGAGAATACTGTTAGGCCTAAATGTAATTATTAAACGGTAAAATGAGTCATGCAACCAATATACACTGTCGCTCATAAAGGTGGAATATTTTAGTTTTACCCCAATTAATGGAATTATTTAAAAAATAATTTCAAAATAATAATACAAGGAATCCGAAAGCAACACGTGATATAAATAGGGGGACTGGATGTGTATGGATGACTTGTCTTAGAAAACACCTGACGATCGGAGGCCTTAAGTCTGTTTTGTTCATGAGTTACACAGAAAAAGAAAACATGTGGTCTAACATAGAACGAGAACAAATCAAACCCAAAGAAGAAATAAATCTGACGACTTACCTCTCAGTGTCCTATATTATCCACCTTGGGGGGGGGGGGGGAACTGCGATGGTATTGAGCAAACAGGATCAAAAATAAATAGTTGTGCCGTGTATTCACTGTGGGGGCCTGAAATTGGTCAACAAGTACGTAGCACGTTTCTATAGCATTACTCTGACGCAACAATGGTGCGCAATTCGTGACAGCGCGCAGCTAACACAATGTCAATGGGCTAAGGGAAAGCGCGGACATGCAGACTGGAAAATTATTATCCCCGGATTGTCGTAGAGATTTGCAATTATTCGCAAAAATGGCAATGGGGGCAATGACCAATCAAGAACATTGTTGCATGGCCTTCTAGTTTACAAATCTTATCCTCAACCGATCAGATTAGTTGATTCAAATTTACAATGGACTGAAAATGACTGTTTACACATGAATTAAATTTCGGTTATAAATATTTACAGTCTGAATTCACCTATCGTCTTCCATTTGATTTTCTATTAGATCGGGATCATTTAACCAACAAAAAAATTATCGCTTATCTGTTGTTTTTAAGGGGCCAGAATGAGAAATGAAACATTTGACTATCCCTTTCAGTACATTGATCACATTAATAACCGATTCACCACTTAGAGATTTTCATACATTTAGTATTAATGTCAATGCTTCTCTTTTACTTTTTTTAATGTGTTTTTCTAGTTGTCTGCTCACCACCAATTATAAGCAAAAGATTACATATCCAATGGTTAATTGGTGGGTAAAAATGAAAATGGTTGTTTATATCAGACAAAGTATGGCTAGTATATATTTATACAACCTTGGGTTTTGTACCTGAATGCGATCTCAAAGACTTTCAAAATATCAATGCAATTAAGATAGTTTTGTGGTTTGCGTTTCACCTTTGAAATGTGCTAACATTACAGTGACAAACAGTGTATGACATAATCTGAATGAGATTTATATAGGATAGGTAATACAATGGGTATCAAAATTGTCTATTAGCCGATATCGCGAATATCTTTGCGATTGAGGAGCTTCTATACTGCTACAAAAGAAAACAACAACAATACAAAGACACAGATAAGGTCTAATTGATAAGTATGATGCTTTTAATTTCTTCATAGATATTAACTTAGATATATCTCCATATGAGCAACAATACATCATAAAACATCATAAATTTGTAATATAGTCATCAAAAGTGAATCCAGTCCAAACAAACTTATATTTGAAGTATTCAACTTTTAATTATTAATATTAAATTTTCTGATATAAGTTCATTAGTTTTTATTAGCTCATTGAACAGCAATTTGAAGTAAAGCGACCTTCATTCCCAACTACATTATACTGTGTTAACCTTAATAATGTTGACTGAAATACTTTCTAAATATATGCCACACTTGAAAAGACAAAAAAAATGTTTGTGTTTATCATAAATGTGGAGGGGCAAAAATGTTTTGATCGATAAAAACCAGCCCCTCGATCAGAACATTGGCCATTTATGTGACAAGTAGTGTAAATTCAAAGGTGCGGCGCTAGAGGAGGTATTCTTAAAACATATTCATTCAGTTGTGCTGCAATATTTTGTCAAATTGCAGTTCATGCGTAAATCTATCTATAAAGTCAGAACCTTTTATCAGTAGTTAAATATAATGAAATACTATTACTTTACTTGCATTTTCACTGCTCAATTCATTTACGTCTGCAGAATAGCGGACTTTATTATTCTAACATAGCTCTGCTATTCTTAGATGCTTACAAAAAAAATTCTCATAGAAATCACATATATATCTCTTAGATATCAGTCTATCATGGCAAGCCTCGAAAGTGCAGATAAATATTTAATTATTGATAATATAAACTATATCTTTATTTTCACAAATATACAGGAGAAAACCAAAAAGACAAATAACCATGTGATAACTAAATGCAAAATTCATAATTGGTGACACATTTTTAGATCTTTCGACCCTGAAAATAAGTAAATAAGTCAAGAGTTTGTGAATACAGAAGCTGTTTGAGCAGAATTCAATCCTGTTCTCAAATAGGGGTGATAGTAAGCATTTGCAAACGATGACACATGTGACCTTTAACATTACAATCTCAAACCAAATAATATCCACAAAAAAAATCATAAATATTTCTGTGACCTTTAGCCGACAGTTAAGACTTTCATTCCATGTGGCTGTTTCCAGTGATTGTTGACATCAGCCTATTCATTCTGTAAACTAAATTACTTATATATTTTATCAATAAATCAACAATGAAGTTCATTAAGTGAACAACCTGAGGGTAATCCCTCACAATTAAAATAGTAAGTAAAATCACTAAATGTAACACCGTGGTTTATTTTAACAATAGTAAATAGGCAATGATTTAAGTTAGCATAGTAAACCAGATTATAATCCTCATGGATTGGCAAAATTCAGACTGATTTCTGTGACGTAAAACTGACAGTTAGGAATTTTATTTTAGTACACAAAGGGCCACTCTACCAAATGGAGTTGTAACAGGGAAGCTTGAATTAGAAGAAAACTTGTGCTACAAACGCTGTTAATGAACAAACAACACATGTAAATGTAATTTCCATTGAATGAAATAAATGAAGTCATAATTCTAGTTTCTATGTTTAATTTAGTACTGCATCAATCTATCATGGCATAATTAAATGTAGAACAAAGTGATGATGATGAAGGTGTTGAAGGTGAAGATGAAGTTAATGATGATAGTGATGGTGATAGTGATAACGACAACAATTACAGTGTTAAGTTATGACGATGGTGTGATAGTGTTGTTGATGATGATGATGATGATGGTGCCTGTGATGCATATGAAAGATGATTAGGAAAATTATCAGTGTGCAATTTAAACTGATATTTGGACTAAATACCCATGAACACAAATATAAGCAAAATTGAGCATCACAAAGATGGAGAGAAAAAAATCTTGAAACCATGAAGGTATTTCCTCAAATAGAATTGAAAGTGATGAAATGATGGAAAAAGGGTACATGAAATATTTCAGAAGCATTAGAGCTACAGTATAAACCTTCATTAATGGTGTATAATAGTATTTATGTTTCTTGCATGACTAAATAACAGGTTATAAAATATCATTGATAGGCAATATCAGGGGCAGATCTTTTTTTCACGATTGTGACTTCAGCATGAAGCAGTGCACTTTAACCAATTATTAAACCCCAGTGCATGAAATTTATCACAGATTTTACTTCTTCTTTTTTTTTAGTGGTTATTTCTTTCAATTTTTATCATTTTCTTCCTTATCTCTCGCAATATATATTAGGTAGCCAATGTATACATAATCAATTTTTATTCACACACATATTCATTTGCTGTTGTTTTTAAGCTCGATTTAGCTTGATTACGGTAGCTTTGCCACACCGATAGGCGCAAGAACCAACAGTCAAAATACAAGCCATGGCAGTACTGCATCTCTTGACGCCACTTGAAATTGCACGACCTATCATAAGCAGCTGATTTGTGACATTGCTAGAGAGAACAACCTTCACCTTGAAACACCATCGATTAAGTTGGATCGTGGGTTAACTGATACCGGCTTGTTTCAACTGGGATTTGAACTCGCTCAGGGTGTGCTGTAGGCTGATGATGAAGCCCTTAGATAAGGGAAAGAGGGAGTATGGAGGCATGGAGATGCTCCCATCGTCCGGTATAAAGGAAGCTCCGGCTCCGGGGGATCTCTGGCTCCAGCCCGGCTCCAGAGCGGTGCGCTCTGGCTTGGATGGGGATGTGGAGACCAAAGAAGTACAGGGTTGTGTGGCTTCTGGTGATGAGGAAGGTGCGGTAATGGTGGTGGAGGGTGGAGAAATGGTTTCGGAATCTGTTTGGGAGATTGACGTCGTCTCTGTTGCAGGTTCCGATGGGTGATGTAACACAGAATCAGGCTTTGAAGTGTTTGATGATGAGGAGGAGGAGGAAGAGGAGGATGAAGATGGTGGTGGTATTAGTGCTTTCGGAACATCACTTGATGCTCCATCTTCTGTAGAGCCTGTCTTTATCGTAGCTTCTTCATCGGGCTGCATCACTTGGTCTTGCTGACATGCTGGTCCTGGACAAGTCTCTGCTACAGGTTGGCTCATGGCTTTGGGGATATCTTCCGACCCTAATGCAAGATCAAGCCAAGATTGAAGCCGTCTTATCAACCTGATCAAAAGAAGAAAATGAAGATAGGTAAAAATGTTGTCATCACATTACACACATTACAGAGTACCATTATAAAAATGATGATATTCTACAACAAGATGACACTTCATCATTTTAAAAACACATATGTATCCCAGGAGTAATGACAAACATTACAGAATTACAGAACTTCTTAAACACTGTGAGGGTTCTTTCACCGATAGATCATGAGACAAATTTCATATACAATGAAGACATCAAAATTCATACATACAAGAAACAAATGGAATGACTGTTATCAGAATATATAACTCTTGGAATAGTTTATATCATTAATCAATGTATAACCATTGGAGAATATCATTTGCACACATTACAAGAAATAGGAAATGAATCTCTGCCCTCACCTGACACAATGTTTCTTGCAAAATAAGAGCGCTTCTTCCTTGAACAAGAATGGAGGAGACGACACCATCTTGCTCATTGACTAAAGAGAAAACAAACAAAAATAAAACCATATATTGATGAAACAGGAGATCCAATATTTGCTCCGGTGACAATTGCTCAGGATAGCATTTCACATAACTGTCATAAGAACAAGCTCGCAGACATCTCATTCAAAGCGTATTGAAATTATCACGTGTTTGAATGGGATGTGGGTGAACTTGTACTTATGCTGGTTTCGTGAAACGATGCCCTGGGCTTTTTTCGTCATATGTATAGGGTCATGATTAGGGTTGCAACTGGGTTTCAAGTTAGGTTTAGAGTTAGGGTAAGGGTTAGGTTTAGTATTGGGTCCATAAACCAATTTCTGTGTGCTCTGGGCTTTATTTCGTCAATAGTATAGGGTTTTGATTAGGTTGCAATTAGGTTTCAAGTTAGGTTTCGAGTTCAGGTTAGGTTTAGTTTAAGGTCCATTTACCAATTTCAAATTGTTTCCAGACATTTTCAATCGCTTTGCAATTGCAATAACAAGTACTCAGATTTATCTTTAAAACACAAAACCTTTCACGCTTTAACCCACCTGCACAAGTTTAACCAGGGCCATCTCGTTGTACATGCGACAGTTCTCCATACTCTCTGTGGTTCCACGGTGTTTGTCGTACCCAGCCTCATTGTAGTAGGGTTCGTTAACAAGAATCAAGCCTTGGACAGAGACTAACAGCTGAAGAAGGTTAGACGATGATGTCCACATCTCGTTACCCTGTAGACAAGAAGGGATTGATAATCAAACCAATGATCATATAACCGATGATTTATTGATAATCATCAAAACATTAATGCATATATATTGCGCCATTTTTCTCATTGCATCACTTATTTAACTCCCAATTCTAGTCATACTTGATGGATTAATCCCTTTAGCAGCTCACTCAGGAAGCTATACTGGGATTGTATATCCAGTGCAAGTAAAAACCATGCCAGTAAACTTAAACTATGTGGGAACATACAGGAGGCTGCATCATTCTACTTAAGGGTAGAGCAGCCTCCTTGAAGTAGGTTGTTATGTCTTTTGCATTGACTGCTGAGCCTGGTAGAAGGTTCCAGATCCTCATTGTTCTTGGACAGAAGGAAAAGTTGAAGGAGTCGATGGTAACATCAGGAATTACATACTTCAGGTTGTGGTCATGTCTTTCAAAGTATGTAGAAGGGATGACGATAGATGGATGTAGTATGGAGACAAGACGGTGATGAGTTCAAGGAAATACCAAAAATGATGACTTCAGTAAACGATGATGATGATGGTTATGATTCCTTTTGCTCTATTTTTTTGTATTTTTTTTTTTTTTTTTTTTTTTTGGGGGGGGGGGGGTTAACTTCTGAATTTTGTCTTATTTGACAATCACTTCATACCCCCTAAAACATTCTACCATTAAACTCTCCTGCCAACTGACCTTTCCTGACCATGTTCCGAGAAGACTGAGGCACACCTTGCCGTCACTGTAGAGATTGGGGTTGAGACGCCCGCTGCAGAAAGACAGGTAGTGCACCTTGGGCGGGGTCTTGGGGTAGTCGCCTAGCAACCGAATGTCGAAGAAGAACACCCCATCCTCATAAGGGGTGTTGACAGGGCCCTCGATCATGACGGAGAACATGTCCTGTGGGGGTTGAAAGAGGCATGTATATTTAGGATTGGTGATGAAAGAATAATATCTGGCTTGAATTCCATTAGAAGTAAAGATCAGATATACAGTGAACTAAATTTTTCATACCCTTACAAAGTTTTGTAATTTCTTAAGTATGTTAACATTTGTTTTGTCCCGATTGATGTTTCTTAAGAATATGACAATTTAAAGCTAAAACTTAAGTTACGAAAAACACCGCAAAAAACATAAAATTTACAAGTGGTGTGAATAATTTGGTTGTTAACTGTATATTTAGCTTTGGCGATCAAACAATAGAAAATCTGACTGGAATTCCACTAGAAGCATAGATTACACGTAGGGACCCTTCATTGGGAAAATTATATTCTGTACAATCAAATTGTTTGATAAAAGCCAACCAAGGTGGAACACTTTCTAGGACATACATCACTTCATCTGTTTGGAGTCAGAAGGGTGATTAACACCTTTATAGCTTCAAACACCCAACTTCCTCATATATGGAGAGGTGCACATTATCACACATCTGACTTTATTTCCGTATCAATTTTTCAAGCCAGTTTTCCCTTATTCCGTCATCTTCTCTAAATTAAAATCAAATCAATAAGATATTGAGACATCGGAAACCGAAAGAACAGAATGGAGTTGACGAGTTCTTGTTTGAGGTAACGTAACATGTTAATGAGTAAGATGTACAAAGATGGGAGCATACCATTCTGTCCTCAAAGGCTTTCACCAAGATCCCTTGAGGGAGAGCAGTCTGGAGCAGACGAACCTTCAGAGAAAAACAAGATGGGTGGGAAATCAAGCCTTATAGATATGTCATAGGTCATGGGTCATCTTGGGGACATAATCACTGCATCGATGTTGCATGAAGTAGGCTGTACCAAAGTTTTGGCATTACGCTATGAAAGAGTGCTCAACATTATACCCTTCACCTATATCTTGCCATTATGTTGTTTATGCATGCCACTCCATTGCTACTATGTTGCAGTCCTCTTCTTTTCTCTTTCACCAGGCTCTCTATCCTCCTCTCCTCCTTGCGTATCCCTTTCTTCCTTTCTTCTATTTATAATGTATATTATGTATTTGTGTATTCGGGCGTACCCATTACAGGCTTTGCTATATCGGGATTCGCGCCTTCTTCCTTGTAATACAAGTCCTTTAATTCCTACGTATAAGATTGTATTGTTTGAACAGATGTCAAATAAGTTGTCAAATTGAATGGAAGAAATTAAATGTTCATTTGAATTGAATTGAATATGGGTATCTTGCGTGCACGACTGACTTCTTACAGACATCATGGTTGCACTGTATTGGAAGTACATTATTCACGATATTTACTCATCTCTTTTCATGTTATCGCTGCTTTTTTTTCTTTTGTTGACTCACAAATTATATGACGTAGATAATATTAAAGGGATCGTTTAACAATGTTAAATCTGAGATACACGGCCCTACATGTTATCAGTGTCTGTGATGTGGTGTAATATTCATGCCCTAAAAAAATTGCGCTTCAAAATGATCAAGAAGTGCCTCAAAAAATTAAAATCTTTGAGTGACCGGTTTAACCATACTCGTTTTCCCGACTAGACTGTAGTGTTATGAAAACCGTGTCGCCAACGTTTTTCAAAATTTGTAATTCCAATCATGAATATCTTGATAATCAGACAGGCGATCGGCTTGTAAAAGTCATGGGGTTCCTGCCCGACCTAAAGGTTTATAATTATCATTGCAGCATGAGCTAAATCCAGAATTTTGTTTCAGAATCTGAAACAAAGTTACCGGATCCCTTAATATTCTCACCTCTTTTTTCCAAGTCTGTAGGAACTGTTTTTGGTTGGTTGGTTCCTGGGCGCTGCTGAAGTAGTGACATTCTGGTAAGGAGGATACCACTATGAATCCTAAATGAAAACAGAAAGTATGTCCACTGATGTATAAACATATACAGTCAAACCTGTCTATAGCGACCGCCCAAGGGAAACTCAAAAAGTGGCCTTTGTAGACAGGTTGTCTTTTTAGACAGGTGGTCACTAAAGCAGGTTTGACTGTACATGTATATTATATATTTTGAAAATGTTCTTTAACACTTAGGTTGCTTTCTTTGCTTCTCTGAATGGTCACTCGTTTGCCAAACACGCACATTTTGTACAAAACAATAATGATAATTATCAGCTTTTATATAGCGCGAAATACAATTGAATCTTTAAGCGCTTCCAAACTTGGAGATTATTACCCTGGCTTTAGCATGGCTGGCATTATGGCACTCCAGCATTTCAAGGAATTAATTCCTGCCAGGTACCCATTTACATTACCTGGGTTGAGTGTGGCAAATGTCGATTAATGTCTTGCCAAAGGATATTAGCCCTTGGGATAACTATCCCATGATAAATACAACGTAAGACAGGGAGATTATTTAGAAATACTTGAACATCCATAATAAACTTCACAATGCCCCCTTTTCCTTTTAAAAGCTGGTGATCAAAACACTTAAGGAAGCTTTAAAAAAGGTTGTGGTACATAAGCATGCATCCTGAATGCAAATGCATAGTTACTGAAAATCATAACTTTAGAGGATAGAGGTAAAACCATATTATTATACTGGGGATAAGTTACAGTTAATCGCATAAAAATTCCCAAAAATGGACTATAAACATACAGTATGTAAACCTTGAAAGACTTACTGCTAGCAGCATTAGGACTCTGCAGCCCATCTTCAGCCCAACTCAGATCTTTGTCCTGGTTGACAGGCACCTCTTCTTCTGCTGCCGCCGGAGTGATTTCAAGCTTCATCTCCACCTCTCCTTTCTCACTTTTGATATTTGTTATCCGTCCTTCAGTCTGGATGTCACTCATTTCTTCTTTGGATACAGCATCATGTTCTTTACCCTCTGCGATGTCTGCGCTTGATTGCTGTTTAAAAGATAAGAAAAGAACAAAAGAGTGGCTGATTAGTTTGTATACATGCATCTATTATAAGGCAATGTTATATAAAGTCCATTTTTTTGTTTTGTTACAATGATATAGACAGCAAAGCATGAAGGGGAAAAAAAGACGACAAAGATTTCCATACAGCATCGTTTTCACACCTTTTCTTTCACAATGCAATAGCATGACCAGAAAACTTGGTATGAAATAGCCCCGGCCCCCCCACTCCGAGAACGGACGGACCCCATGCGTGTTACCAAAATGTCCGGTAAAGGGGTACTTTTCGTGCGACAAAATCCAGCCAGAGAATTGTAAAAAAAGGGGTGTATTAACTTTTCACCCGGAGATTTCTATAAAAAGGGGGTGTTTTTTCTTTTTTTCTCTCATCTCTTTGGACTCCTGAGAAATTATTCTGAATTTAGGGGGGTACATTGAGCATTTTTCATGATTTAGGGAGGTCTCCAAGGCAGGAAAAGCCCGCGAAAAGCCCGCGAAAGGGGGGTTCGGAAATGTTGGCAATCCTCAGATAAGGGGTGCTTTCAAAAAAAGGGAACAAGCATATACGTACCCTAAATAACACTGAGTGGGGGGGGGGGCCGGGGAAATAGCCCAGTTAAAATAGGGTTCACATGGTCTGAAACTCCAATACCTACCTGCAACACAGAGCAGTCACTGTTGGTAGACATTGGTTCCTCCGTCTTATCCGCTGTCTCTACCTCTCCCGTTCTCTGGGCCTCCGTATCCGGGGGCTCTGTCTTGCTGATGGTCACTGAGTCATCAGGAACCTGGGACATTTCATCCTCGCATACATCCTCTTCATCCCTTTAAAAAAAAAAATTGAAACAAAAGTTAAAGAGAAGGTTTAGTTCTGGGAAGAGGTGAAAAATAATTGGTGAGCGTTATTATTGTTATTATGCAAGTGTGGAAGAACATCAGATAAAACATGTTCCCTGAAAAGCATAACTCTTCAAATGCCTTCATAAATCAGGACAGATTTTTATGCCACATGTTCAAGTAGTCCCATATCCATCTTTCTGTGTACAGTGCTTGTAACTTTACCAAGACTGGGTCAAATTTCTTCTCATTTTGATGATTCCAGAACCTTGTAGTACACACCAATACTTATTATGCTAGATGATCAACCTTTTCGGATCGGTTCCACACCGTTTCTTTCACAATGCAATCGCATGACCAGAACTCAACTTTATCTTTAACACAGAAATAACAATGATTACCGTTTCATTGATACATGCAGAGTATGACAAATTCTCTGGCAGTAACTGGTTTGTTGTTTGTTCTCAACACTAACCAAATTCCTAACCTGCAACCCTGGACCTCACATGTACTACCAGGTAACCCTCACCCCAACCCTAGCCCTAACCTTAACCTCATACGCAACTAAGTTGGAACCCTTAATTACCTGAAACCCCCTCACCCTAAATCTTTGACAACATTAAGCCTGGGACAAATGATATTTTTTTCTTCAGGAGGCATGCATATACCTTCATATTAAAGTGCTTTTACATCAGCAAAGAAATCTTCAACCAAAACAAAAATGCAACACTTTCAGCTTGCATATAAGTGGCGATATTAAATGGTACTGGAATGTACAGAAAGTTAAAGGTAATATAGAGTATGAATTATGCATCTGGTAAAAATATGCCTTCCTCTGTGCATTTTGGCAGTCTAAGACCAAATCAATGATCCCAACTCAAAGTTTTTTTGTTTTTTTCCCCCATCAACCAACTTGAGTAAAAAAAAAAAAAAGAGGACTCGGGGGGAAAAAATAGGGCAAAATAGGGAAGAATAGAGAAGAATAGAGAAAATAAGGGAAAAATCAGGATAAAAATGGGTAGAAAAAAAAAATTGGGTAAAAAAAAAGATGTGAAGAAAAAAAGAATCGGGGAAAAAGTCGGGCAAAAATATTTTTAAAATCAGAAAAAACGATTTAAATCGGGTAATTATCAGGCCTGATAGTAAGAGTAACTCACTCTTCATGGCCTTCATCTCCCGACTTGCCGCTAGCCGTCTCCCAGCTGCTGTCAGAAGAGGTGTTGTCATGACTACTGTCTCCCCCTCCTCCTCCTCCTCCTTCTTCGATCATCTCCTTTGCTGCTTCTAGGTAATCAGTAATGGACAGCTCAGAGTCAAACTCACAGTCCTATGAAAGATCAAATTGAAGAGGGGGCGGGGGAAGAGAAAGAGAAAGAAAAAGAGAAAGAGAGATAAATACAGGGGATAGAGAAAGAGAGAGAGAGAGAGAAATACAGGGAATAAACAAATATATTTTTGCAATACTAATAAATAAGTGGAGGATAATAATTACCATGGGAAGAATGGTGATTATATTTTGTGATACATAAATGCATATAATTGAAATAAATTAGTATTGAACTAGTTCTAGTTTATGGGAAGAAAGAGAGAGAGAGAGAGAGAGAGAGATACAGGGATGATGAAATATGTGATACCCTGAATAATGAAACTGGAGGATAACAATCATACATAAAATAATGATGATGGTCAGACAGTGCTTTCCTTATATAAATGTGAGAATGTAAAAATATTTTTCATTTCCTATGCATGAAATAAAATCTGCAACCTGAACCTACTATTTATATAAATGATGCTTACCACCAAATAAAAAGAAATAAATAAAATTTTTACCTCAAATTCTATTTTGTAGTAAAGGTGTCGTGGTCGAGTGGATACCACTCCAGACTGTGGATCGCGTGGTCCGTGGTTTGAGTCACTAATGTCCTTTGGCAAGACATTAATCAACATTTGCCACACTCGACCCAGGTGATGTAAGTGGGTACCTGGCAGAATTGATTCCTTGAAATGCTGGAGTGCCATAATGCCAGCCATGCTATAGCAGGGGTATTAATGTGGAGCGCCAGGAGTGCCAAGTCTGACAGACATGAGCACTTTACAAGAACCCACTATTATTATTATTATTATTTATCATTTTTGTGACACTTGTTTTAATTACAGACACACAAGTAGAGCTAGAACACCCATCTATGAAGAGCCAGAAGAGCATTATCCCTATCTCCTTCTGGGACCCGTTTCACAAAACTTTTTTTCAATGACAAATGACAAAAATCAGTGACAAGTCTGTTGATAACCAATCAGAAGCAAGGATTTCAGTAGCTTATAACAAAGACTGTCATTTGTCACTGATGAAAAGTTTTGTGAAACAGGGCCCTGGTGCTAAGCGGGCAAAGCTATTGATAGCACTCACTTCTTCGATTCTGTAGAGCTGATGAGGGAAGACCTTCGACAGGGTGTCATCGACCCATCTGATCGTGATGGAGCCATCGCCATTCACTACCTGCACCTGTGTCATCAATTCAAAACAAAAGAATGGCATGATTAATATTCATGATTAGTACGGCACAGTATTATAAGCAATATTTCTACATACATGTAGGTAAGATTCTAGATCACTAAGTAATAATACATCTTTCGACAACTGTCACATAAAGATAATATGTCCCTTTTGCAGCCAACATCAAATTCTGTAGAACTTTGCAGGAATTATGAATATGTCATGTATGTCCTATCTGTAAAATTTAAACGTTAGCAGTTTCCTAATATTCAAATTATGCAAGGAAACCTGTTTACTTGCTAGACTTCACTGTCAGACACTATTGAGTGACTGACTGGCTTTTTATCTTCTTTGGTAATAACATACATAAAATGAGCTGTAAAGGGTACATGATCATTTTTCTACATCAATAACCCACTTCTTGTAACTGCCAAAATTAAACTGATTGAATCTTTGCGCAGCATAAAACGTACGACCATTCGGTACAATGGTCTGAAAATCAGACTATTACTTACTGGCTCTATAGCTCTTAAGTCGATTTGACAACTTATAGTTATTATTTTTTCACTTAAAGACATTTTCAAGCCCCTCATTTTTTAGGGAAGTTCTAAATTAGTATTATCTTTCAAATGCCATTGGAATTTCACCTTTTCATTTTTTGGGCCTGCAAATGGGACATTTAAAATCTTGAGGAAACAATGTATCATTTAGAGGGTTCTTCATAGAAATCAGGGCAACCCTATCTAGACCACTATTGCAGATACTAGAGTAAATCTTGTCTCTATCCATGTTTTATAGGCCAACTCTAGGCCCAGACTAAGTTACTTTAAACAAAAATCAGTTGCTTAAAAATCAAAAAAAATCAGAGAAACAGATTATTAAACATTTAGGCTGGAGTTCTAATTGAACCTTACAGAATCCCATTTTCATCTGGCATCTGACCATCCATACCGTTACCTCTTTCTAATCTGACAAAATCTAACCCTTTGCAAATTTCAGGGCCCTGTTTCATGAAACTTGTTATCAACAAGTCACAATAATTTGTTATAAGCTACTGAAATCCTGGCATTTGATTGGCTGAGAGCAAATTTTTCACAGAAATTTAGCTTTTGTTATTGATAACAAGTTTTATGAAAGAGGGCCCAGAGGGATGTTTCACAAAGACTAAGATCGACTTTAAGTTGGACTTAAAAATGGCAGGCCATTCACTTGTTGCTATCATTATGATCTTTAGATAATATTTTTACTTCAATAATGAATTATCAAAAAAACATAAATTCTGTAGATTTGAGATCATGATTTGTAAGTCCCTTGAGAGACCAATGCCAGTAAATGATGAGATCAAACAGTGGCATGACAGCCTGCCATAGTTAAGTCCAACTTAAAGTCGATCTTAGTCTTTGTGAGACATCGCTTCCGTCCTTTTCCCTAAATACTCTTTATTTCTGTGCTTACCTGGCCTGCAGGAGGCAGGTCTGTTGCAGACTCTTCCTCTTCTTTAGAGTTGTGGGCGATCCTGACGACTACATCGTCTGTACTGAACACAAAATCCTGATGTGGAGAGAGCTCATACACGCTGTGCTCCTCGGTACTCGTGAGGGGCCTATTAAAAGGAATTGAAAGGAATACCATCATTTCTGTTGACTGTTAATATACAAATAATACACAGCAGTGAGGGCATTAGAATCGCCTCGGGTGTATTAGACTGTTCCAAAGGTAACTTGTGTGGGTAATTTTACTAACGCCTGAACAAAATGATGTGTATTATTTGTTTTATAAGATGATGTTTTATTTGTTTTATAAAATTATGTTTTATAACATGACTTTACTAATGACCTGTCATTAGTATTTGCTAATGACCAGTCATTATCAAAATTAAGTGTTCGGCAGAATAAATGCCTGGTCACGTGTACGCTCTTATTCTTAACCAATCATTTGATTAGGATCCGCTTCATCATCTAATGAACAGATACCAATAGATATCCCTGTTTCTATCTCAATTAATAATATAAGCAATATTGATGCCTTAAAATAGCAATCACATCCACTAATGCACCGGTCAACTGGAGTCTTGAACCTACCCCCCTCAAGACTTCACTCTTATTCACTTTTGGTCTTGAACGTCCGACACAAAGATTCACCTCTCATTCACCTTGCTTCGTAACAAATAAGGTCAAGATTCACTATTCCAAATTATTTATAAGGTGCAGATTCACCCATCTCCAAGAAAAATAGGGTGCAGATTCACCTCGCCGCTAAAAATATTAGGTGCAGATTCACCACACGTCTTCACCTGCTTAATTTTTATTAGGTCAAGATTCACCGGCCTTTCACCAGCACCGCTATTTATGGTAGATAGAGTGATTATTAAAGGAAACATAGAATTGATCATGAGTACTTGTGGAAACAATCCGTTTTCTGAAAATGGTAGCTAGAATTTAAAAAAAGGTACAATTTCGCCACTAATTATTTTTTTCGGGTCTCCGCTTCGGCTACGATGTCTCGCCAATAATTATTATTTTTGGATCTCCGTATCCATGATTTATTCACTTTGTATTAATTAAACGTGTGGCTTAATGATTTACATATACATGTAGCTAAAACTTGTCAAAAGGAGTGTTTTGTTCAACCGCTTGTTTTTATATAAGAAAATGTTGTCACTGACACGCAGCTAGGCTAGGATTTTTTTTTTTATGGGGGCTACTTTAAGAAAAGTGGGGGCTAGATCTAATTCATTTTAAGCTGTAACAATAAGTTGTGTTTTTCCTTAGCCATAGTACTAGCAACCAAATTGGTAGGTAATATTGTGTCATTTTGTCTTTTTTTTCTGTCCCGAATTTGAATTGTTATCATGGACAATGCGATCCCATTTAAAAAAAAATGTAACTCCGTTTAAAATTGTGTTATTTAGATCTAGACTCTATAACTTAACCAATAAATGAATATTTTTACTGTTGTCCCACATGAAGATCATTGTTATAAAGAAACATGCAAAATCATAGTCGTATTTTTGTCCCCGTATAGACTCTAATTCTAATCTATAAAAGGCCAAGCCAAAGCTAGTTTCATTTCGTAGACTGAAATTGATGCCATCACTCAGGCGCGGCGCAGGCATCAATGACAAAAAATTGGCCTAGTATATAAATAATATAATTTAATTAAACAGTTGTAAGAAAAATGCTGAGGTATAGGGACATCATTTATATATTTATTCACGGGGTTTTTATAACAAAATTCAATTTCTGTCTACGAAATTAGCTTTATACCGATTTTACAGGAACAAATCTGGCATTGATTTTGCATGTTTCGTTACAACAAATATATCGGTATGTGGGACAACAGTAAAAATATACTCGCATTTAATGGTTTTAAGTTATAAATAACACAATTTAAGACGGAATAACATTATTTTTAATGGGATTGCACTGTCCATGATAACAATTCGGGTCGGAAAAAGACTAAATAAACATATTACGAACCAATTTGGTCGCTAGCAGTTCAGCACTCGTCACTCGCAAATACTTATTTGCTTCATACTCTAGGAGCGTGCGGGCTCGCGCTGCACTGGAGCAGCTAGTTTCTGTGTATTGTGAATCTGTACTCCGTATTTACATCGGGGGCGCGGGCCTGGCCGGGTACTTAGGCTAGGCGGATACCGATCTAGCTACAGCAGTAGGTCAACCGCCGATCCGCTGCAATCACAAAACTTTTAAAATGTTGATGGAAATTTCTAGTTTTGGAGTTGGTAGTTGGAACGGAGAGTTCAGTCAGACAAATCAATAAATTGATTTATTAGTTCCCAGGGAATATTAATTTATGGCGGGGGCGATTTTTCATTATATATCAATTTTGTTCGCCCTCGATCGTCTTGATATTTACTGTGGCGATTTCAGAGGTTTAGGAGGCGAAATCGCCTCGTCGCCATCGTGTATTTTTTTCGTTGGCGCAGGCTATACAAGTAAACAAAACGTGACAGCAGCTGTAAACAAATTTCCCCCACGTCTGCATAGCCGGGTTATATTATGATTTACCCAAAATGTGACCAGTTGACAAAGCAGTCTTCGTTGAGTATAGACATATTAGAAACTCTTCAATAATTAAAAACTTTATCGGGGTACACTTTTGGTACTCATCAGCAGGGCGGTATTCCGCATGTCGCTAACTTGTATGGCATCACAAAACCTGCCATACAAGTTAGCGACATGCGGAATACCGCCCTGCTGACTCCAAATTCAGAAGGTTCAGAAGGTATATATTTTCGGGTTTTAATATTCGTGGACACCGGATTTAGCGCGAAATCCGAACTCGAACGTAGCTAGCTCCACGTCACAGTTTATTTAAATCTTGAACCCTCATTTCCCCTGGAGTCAAAGACATTCGACGCTCGTTCACACACGATAATTTTTTCACTCGACGCTCGTTCACTTGTATGTGAAAAATATTCGTTCAAGATTCACAACATTCGGTAAAAAATGAGGCAAAGATTCACCTTCTCCTACAAATAATAAGGTAAAGATTCACTACGGCCAAACAAAAATACGTCAAAGATTCACCACGCTCTGATTTTGGCGACCCCAAGATTCGACGTCGAGTTGACGTCGAATGCTTGACGATCCTTGAGGGGGGTAGGTTCAAGACTCCGGTTGACGGGTGCATAAAGTGGGGTGCACCACATGCTATTACCCTGGCTTCAGCTAGCCTAATTTCAGTGCTCGCAGCATTCCAGGAATTCCTTCCTACCCGTTACTGCACCCGTGTTGAGGATGGCAAATAAAGAATAATGTCTTTCTTACAGGACATTTATTCCATGCAGACTTTAAACCCACACTTTATACTACAATCAAACTCACTGAGAAGGGTTTTCAGGATTTCTTGTTATCCAGCTGACACCGCATGTCCTTTCCTTGTTGTCTGCCTTGGTGATAACACCATAGCCTTCTTCAGTAGCATCTGGTAAAAAATAAAATTTGTTGAGAATGTTGTCATGTCCATCGACTGATCTTTGTCTCAGAGAGAAGATTAGAACTGACTTCAATGGGTTCTGTTTCAATACTTTCCTGAACACCATTCTATTATACTTGAACGATGTTTTGTGCAATGATTCATTGCGTCCCTGGACAGGCTCACCGGTCTTTAAGTTTATGCAAGTGATATGTTATTGTCTAAGCTGGCCCAACCATGTGGAGCAAGGTTTGCAGTTCTTGTAACTGCAAATACTTTTTGGATTGGACTGGGTCATTATCGGAAACCGCATGATTAAGGTCTGGTTTTTCTAAATACGTTGAGAACATTTGGTTTCAAAATTCAAATAATATAATTTCTATCGATCACCTCAATTAGACTCAAAGGAGTTACTATAACCATTTTCTGTACGTCTCGATGTAATACATTATAAAGGGTTATCGTTTGATATTCAACTGATGTCTATTAATTTCCTGCTGCTGCTTTGGTAACAACTTCATAGGCAACTTCTGTAGCTCCAATTGAGAACCCGAAGAGCGATAACTCTCTGTTAAAGAATGTTTAAGTAAATGCCAATCTGGCTCTATGCAGAAATATATTCTTTAAGATTGTCTTTTCCTTACAATCAAAGTTGTATGTCCATCCAATCATACTATTACTTAGATTTCATCCCAGGTCTTTTTAATTAGATAGTGAACAGAGCCATGGTTTACCTTTGCCGAAGCTGACAACGTCTCCGGGGAAGAACTCCAGCTCATCCAGCTGTCTGCAAGGCACGACATCGGTAGAGATGATACCAGTCTCATACGAACCATCCTGATTGGTAAGACAAAGTATAGAGACAAGATGGGCTTTGAATTTTCTACATCGAGCATCACAAAAAGTCTGGAGTACACGTATGCAGCTGGGGTATATTGGGTTAACAACAACGGTGCATATGAGCATGGCGCATTGGGGTTTTGTTGAACTTCTGCTATGTGATTTTAATGCTTTCTGCTTGCAACTGTTCTGGGGATTAGATCGACTTGGGCGATTATTCGACTTAAAAAGATCATCTAATACAGAGGATCAACGCAAGTAATTTTATGAAGAAATATTGAGACTTTTTATCATCATCAACGTCCATGTGCGCAAGGTTGACTGTAGAACTATTTCTTCATCACACTCATCTTGCCCTGTCTGCATTTTTTACCCATTACCTTTTGGAACTGGATATTCCTGTTTGATGTTAATGGGAATGACACAATTCAGTATTCCATGGGTTAACTTGACTCACCTGCCATAAGACATCTACCACTGTGGATGTATGGGTGACCTCCACACAAAGCCACTGCCCAGGCTGGATCGGATCCGCTTTAACTGTTTGTACCTTCCGCTTCTTTGATTGTGCGCCGGTCTGCTTCTGTCGCTTGGTTTTCTTAGCAAGAGTCTTCTGGGAAAAATTCTTGGAATTGGCTTTCGATGATTTGTCTTCCCCCTCTCCTACTTCTCCCCGATCTTCCCGATCTTCGGAGTCTTGTTGTTCATCACCCTCTTCAATCTCCTCCTCCTCTTCTTCTTCCTCCTCCTCCTCCCATTCCATTTCTTCTCCCGAGGAAGCAACATCTAGTACTCCTTCACCTTTCTTCTCCTTACTCTCCGCTTCTGATTGTTCATTTGGAATCATTTCTGCAGCTGAATGCACATTTTGTTTACTAGTTTTCTTACCAGAAGATAGGTTGCTTTGAGTAACTTCCCTGAGTAACTGGATCTGACTCTGCATGTCCTTCTGAGTGTCCTCAAACATCTTGTTGTAAGATGCGCTCGACAAGCTTCCCGACGCAAGACCGCCTAAGGATTCCTGTAAAGTTTCAATTTCATTGTGTAGCCTCTCAAAGTTACTGAACAGCGAGCCTAGTCGACCGTCTTTCTTCTTATTTGAGCACTCAAGGTGAGTCTCGGACGCTTCTCTGCTCCCTGCGTCACTATTCATAAGACAGAAGCCAGGTTTCAGAGAAACCCTTGCTATGTCCGAGGGACTGGGAAGATTCGGAAGATTGCGAAGATTTCTTCTAGCCTGCCTAACAATGTTTTCTTTCTGAAGTAAAGAGGACTCATCCACATCGTTTGCATGATCCTCAGTTTTTGCCTCTCCTACTTGTGACAGAATTTGGTCATATGAATCAAGAAGTTTCAAGACTGATTCATGGTAGCCAGCATTATCTGATGTTTCCGGTCTAGTCAATTTGCTAGCTTCACCCTGTTCATTCTCCTGACAAGAAAGTATCTCCTCTGTTGCAGAGTTTGGACTAGTGACTGTTGATTGTCCTGGCCCAGATTGCACTGATTGTTCACTACCTCCTCCACAACCCACTCCTGACACTCCATCAGCCATGTGCTCTTTCTTTGGTCCCTGCAGAACTGCATCTTCCACAAGGACATCCTTAACTGCCAAGTTCTTGAACTCGAGACCCAACCCCTTCATAGCTTGAACAATGACAGACTGTAGGTTATCTTTGCCCTCACACTTCATGTCCTCGGTGACTGATTTCATAGAGCCCTCTGCAACACTGTTCTGGCCAGGTTTCCTAAAGCACAGGAAAGAACCCTTGGTAATAGGTTCCGGGTAACCTAGATCCTCTTCCTTGACTTTGTACATGCACTTGTCTCCTATCTGGACACTGGCATGGGCACTGAAGTTCAGCAGCTTTGTTCTGAGGATGTATTAAAAAAGAAAGAGAAAACAAAATAAGAAAGCTCCATGTCATAAACACATCTATATTTTCAGTTTCAGCCTGGTTACTTGGAGGTTGCGCTTATTGACGAATGAAATATATGTGGTCAACAGCCGACCCCACTTGTACAGACTTCTTTGTCTTGAAAGACACATAGAAGTCAGCTCTCATGGGGAATTCGACACTGTTCGGATGTTTACCAAATAACAGGTGGTGTCAATCACAAGAGTTATAGCCTTCAGTTTAATGACCATTAGACCTTGTGTAATGCTTTGCTTTTCCATCTCCCAAAGAATCTCTGAGAGACTAGGGGGTAATTCTTGACGGGCCTACGGGTTTGCTGTGTGCAGATTTGTACTCCCATTAATGGTATTTCCACCAAGTATGGTGTCAGCAAATTATGACCTTCTGCACATGGAAACTGACAAACAACTCCCTTTAATTCATCCCAAGGACCAACAGGACTCCAATTCATTCTTACCTCTCTAGATTCTTGCCTTTAATGCACATGGGTGGTGGCTTAAGGTCATCAGTGTTCTTGGTTACTGCTCTTGAGCACCACTGGATATCTAGACCTGTGTTCTTCACCTGCAAAACAAAGAGGAGTCCGTTGCAATCATCAGGGTGGTGTTTCACAAAGATCCTAAGTTGAACTTATCTCTTAGTTGGACTTAAAATTATGGAGAGCCATTTGTAGCCTTAAAATAAAATATGTTCAAAAATCGAAAATATAAGTATTTTAGACTTTCCATAAATTCCACATCAAGAACATTAAATCTCCATGATAATAGAAAATATGAATGATTTCAATCAACATTTTATGACTTTTACAATAACTTGCACAAAATATTTTCATAGATGGTAATGGCTTTCCATATATGAGCACTTGTTATTGTTCTGTCGGATCAATATTTAAAAATAATATGTCATGAGATGTACTCACCTCATCCACAGTGACCCTGAACCTAGTCTTGCTGCCAAGGATTGGACGCGGTCCTCCTAACCATTTTGCTCCTTTGAAGACCGCTGCAGGACCCTGTAGGATCTGGCCTGGAAAGAACCCCACTTCTTCCCCGAAGACAGAATTCTGAAGGAAATCAAAGGGCATATCGAGGGTTAAGTGACACAAAGAAGTAACTCCATATTTTGCCAAAATGCGTATTTGATATCAAAATGTTCAGAAAAATGTGGGCTTTCAAGGAAACACAAAGACTTAACTCCACTCAACACCCCATTAAAGTCAATGTCTAGTGAAACATAGACTCAACTCCTTAAGGCCCAATTAAGTGCTCAGTGACACATAAACCACTTTTTCTCAAAATGGCCAAAATGGCCAAAATGGAGTTACGTCTCTGCGTCACTGACCCCTCTATATTATAGTTGAGATCGTCCATTACGGTATTAAACCGCATCTCCCATATATATACTTTGTCAATGAAAACAGAGTCCAGCGAGCCTACATCAAGGCATATTAGTTAACTATTGTTTTATTTATTTTGTAGGGTTAAAATCAGAAACCTTTGTTGATGACAAGTAACAATAATAAATGAAATAGTAAAGCCACCATGATTAGCCTAATCCCCCATAAGCCATCAATTAATTCACGACAAATATGCTAATCTACATTGGCATATTCAAATGAGTAACTGTCAAGCAATCCTTATCCAGGCAAATAACCAAGGCCAACTACCGGTACTCCCCAATACAGCTACCCCCAATATAAATTCACAAATGTAAATCTTGTACAAACTTCGATATTATGAAAAGGAAGCCATTATCATTTAGTAAGAAGTTAATATCCAAGGTCATTTATCAAAAGATATAGAAGGTAGTTGGTTGTATCGCTGTAAGTTGGGGCTTTGATCGGATCGGAAGATCGAAGTGACACCCTCACACCTGTGATCTTATCTGCAGATTTTTTTTTTTTTTTTTTTTTTTTATGCCGAAAATTTTCAAGTTTTAGGCTATTAAATGCTAAAAAAACATGCATAGCTGGGATTATTTTGTCATTTAGAGTTGTTTTAGACCATGTTTGCTGATATTAAGTGCCTTTTTATGAGAAGAGGCAAAACAGGCGAACCACCATCTTGGATTATAATGTAGGCATGCATTTTTTGTCCAATGTTTTTTAGCATTAGATAGCCCAAAACTTTATTTTAAAAAATCTGGATTTTTGTATTGATCGGCGATCAGAAATTATCGGCCAACCATCTGCCCCCGATCCGATGATCTGTTACAGGGTTAGTTGAATGTCCAGTAGAGTAATTGTCCATAGGAATAGTTGTGAAAGGGAGAGGCAGTTGTTTGGGATCAACCTCTCAATACAACACAATTTATTTGTCAATCCTACCTCATCACTGATGTCATGGACGTCCACTAGCCGACAAGCACTATCCTCACACACGGAGCATCTGGCATCACTCTTGAAGCGCACTACCACATTGTTGTAGCTCTCCCTCACGATGCCCACCCAATCATCCATCACGACATGGTCCCCTACTTGGAATGGCTGAAGAAGAAAAAGCAGTTGAGAACTTGTCAGCAGGGTCGGAAACAAACGGGGGTGACGGACAACTTCGCTTCTGCGAGTCTCAAAATAGCCCCCTAAAACCCCCCTGAAAACCGTACTTGAAGGGGCAACTTTTCGTAGAAAAGTGGCCCCCGTATGTCGCTACTGATTCTTATACCTCTAAGAACTTAGGTGGATTATGATGTAGGAACAAGTTTTTACCTGAGGTTCCAGAATCATCAGCATTATACTGAATTGACTAAATACTGCAGAAAATCAGAAACTATGCAAGGCATTGGACACAGACAGGATATGGGACTACACATACATGTGGCATCAGACTTTTGCCTAAAGTTGTAAACTATTTAATATCATATTTGACATTTGAGAGGGCTTCATGCATATACAGTCATAACTAGAGGATAATTAATAATGACAATAATGAATTATTCCTTAAAATCATCAGCAACTACCGGTAGGCCTATTAAAAAAAGATGTTGTATTGCCCTTTGCGACCGACCCAAATATCTTGAAATCTACGGTCTGCTTTTTAAAAAAGTAATTTTTTTACTGTTTTTTTAGAAAAATAATGTATTAAAGCATTCAAAACTGAGAAATATATGCCCAAAGAGGGAGTAAATTTTTTTTTTTTTTTTTTTAAGTTTGTTTTTTAAGTTAAAAAAAAAAAAAAGATTTCCGACCGACCGACCCACGTTTTAGCACCTACAGGGCAATACAACATTTTTTTTTTTTTAGTCCCTATGTTTCTAACTGCAGTAACCCTCGACTTTAAGTGTATCAAGATAACCTAAAAATGTATAATATCACCCTTTAAAAAAAAAATCCTGGCATTCTATAGGTTAAAGGTTAAGTTGTAAGAACAAAACATGGGATAACATAAAAGGGTGTATATGGAACACAACTCCAACTAGGGTTCCTTACATACCCTATTCTATGCAAGTGCATATACATTTTTGCTAGTCTCCTCAACAAGACGTTTTACAGTTCACTTAAACTGCAATATCTCTTTGCAGAAGTAACATTTGAAGCTCATAATTGAATAGAGTAAAGTGACATGTAGCCCCTAGTTACAACAAAAGCAAAACAAAAAAATTGTGATTGGTTCACTTTATTTAAAGCCTCAAAAAAGTTGATAGTTAAAAGCAGTCTGTACTAGTTTGGCTAGGAGGGATTATACCACCCAGGAAGGTCACTGACAGGTGGCTATCTCATCAACTCAGCTCCCAATTAACACAAGAAAAAGAGGATCATGGGGGACCAATGGTCACCCATTAGGCATTATTTTCTATATAGAGGGAGCAATAAGCTATAAGTAGTACAGTGGGCCTTTAAATAAAGCTTCAAAAAGGTTGATTATAAAAAAACAAAATGCAAAACTACTCACCACAATTGGGGTTAGCTCTTGACTAGGAATGTTATAGATCATCTGCTTGGTGGTGAGGACTTGTAGATTGCACAGGACATTGATGGACTTGACGAGTCCCTTCTGCGCCTGGGTTGGGACATTGTACTTGACAATGTCACCTGGTAGCAGACATCGGTCATGAAGGGTTACCTAATACAAGACAGAAAAGCAGTGGAGATCGGTTGGCTTTTGAATGACTTGTTTGATTTTATATAATCAACTTCTTTCATTTGTTTTGAATAATTTGACTGGATAAATCACTTTGTACATTTGATTGAGAGGCTGATCGTATAGTGCGTATACATGTATATTATGTCTCCCAATTAATTTCCTACTATAATTTCATAGCATACATGTACGTGTATATTCAATTTGATAAATCATGCTACTTTCATTGTTTTCATATTTTTTTTTTTTTTTTTTTTTAGCAGATGTTTCTGCATTTATTGATAAATCAAATATAAAACATTCAAATAACAATAATAGTATATAATATAATTGATTTACATAAAGAGTGACAACTTAATACACACAAAATAATTTGAAGAAAAAAAAATGAAAAAAAAAAAAAAAAAAATAATGCATAATTGAAAGCTTGAAAGTATGGAGGTAAGTAAAAATAATCAAGATAAATGCAGAGGCCAACTATCATAAGCAAGGAAGCTTGAGTCGACAACTTATGGGACTAAGTCTAAAGAAAGTTGTTACTATTGTGTTACTATTGTTGTTAGGCTTGAGTCGGTACGGTCGATCACACCGGGACCCGACCGTTGCCGTCGGGTCCCGGTTTCGTTTTTTGAGAACCGACGCTCCGAAAAAAAAAATGAAATATGTAAGAAATTGCAGTTTTGCACACCACTAAAATCATTTCACCTTGAAACTTAAGTATTTAATTGTTACCAATCATATTCTAGCTCATCCTGAATCAATCCGAACTGCTGATATAAATATGGGTTGCAAAGCAGTTCGCCCCATGGGGTTGTTGTTGCCAGCTGCTAGCTAGCTACTGTACTGGCCGGGTCTCTCGCCAGGATTAATAAATCAGGTTGAAAAAAACATTAATGTTTGAATAATAAAACGGCTTTCTAAAAAGTACTTCTTTACAACATACCGATCGAATAATTTTTAAAAGACAAAATGGATATTATTTCTTTGATTTTGAACACCGCATGCTTCTTTTAAAAGCTGAAAATTACTTGGTAATCACAAGAAGTTCGATACGGATAGCTGTTGCAAGGCAAGTTCAGACTAGTCTCGGAAAAATGCGCAGTGCTCCTCGTAGTTAGCTGTAATCCGTGCCAGAACGAACACAAGCAAAGACGTGATCGTAACGAGAAAAAATCATTAAAAACTACGAGAGCACAATTGGAAAGACAACTACTCAAAATTATCGTAAGCAGATACATAACTTGGAGGAATAATACAATAGTTGTCCAAGAAAAGCCACAGAAATAGTGATATTTAAGGAGTTACTATAGGTACAATCATTATCGGAATGGGCCTGCTGATATGTCCGAATTACACGTTATTTGGTTTCTAGCCTCGTGTTCTAACACGAGGCTAGAAACCAAATAACGCCCTCTACGGTAAAAAGCAGTATAACAAAGGATTCGAGTATTTGCAGCAAGCCCCTTGCGATAAAAATGTACCCAGTTACTCCTCGATTATCACAATTTCTTTGGCATTTCTTGGGCGATTATTGAATTCTTTGTCCAAGTTATTTATCTGATTATCGTAATTTTGAGCAGTAGTTGTCTTTCCAATTGTGCTCTCGTAGTTTTTAATGATTTTTTTCTCGTTACGATCACGTCTTTGTTTGGGTTCGTTCTGGCACGCATTACAGCTAACAGGGAGCACTGCGCATTTTTCCGAGACTAGTCTGAACTTGCCTTGCAACAGCTATCCGTATCGAAACTTCTTGTGATTACCAAGTAATTTTCAGCTTTTGAAAGAAGCATGCGGTGTTCAAAATCAAAGAAAAAATATCTATTTTGTTTTTAAAAATTATTCGATCGGTATGTTGTAAAGGAGTACTTTTTAGAAAGCCGTTTTATTATTCAAACATTAATGTTTTTTGACCCGATTTATTCAACCTGCATGAATAAAAATGGCGGCTCGATCGTTGTCTTTCTATTTTTGCTCCAGTTTTTTTAATTTTAGAGGCACGATAATGGCACTAAACATCGCCAATCATGGATTAAAATAATGTCAAATGGAAGAATATACCGATCTGTGCCGAGGTATGCATGTGTTGATTTATTTGACTGATAAAAAAGGTCACTTTTAAGGGACATACTGATGATATGCGCTTTTTATAGAGGCAAGTGACAAATCCTGCGAGCTGATTTCGGGACACCGGGTCCCGATCGGTGCAAGGCCGTCGGGACCCGGTTTATGAAAATCCCGACATGACTCAGGCCTAATTGTTGTTACCAATAATCTGGCTCTTTCACAGAAACAGACAATACAACATTTCTTTTCAGACAAGGCAAATGATAGAAATTTGTATTTTAAGCTGTCTGAGCTCGGGTATGTTGAGAACAATAGCAAAGCTTTTAATACACAGCCGGGATAGAAGTGATCTCATCCAATGCCTCCTCCTTCTTCTTCTTCTTCTTCTTCTTCTTTTTCCTCTTCCACTCCTACAAATCCAATGCATGAAGACAGATGAAGTATAACCAAAAACAGTTTGTCTTTTTTTTTCTTCCTTCTTATTCTTGTTTATTCTTCTTCTTCTTGTTTTTGCTCTTGTTATTTATTCTTCTCCAAATCTTCTTCTCCTTCCTCTTTCCCTCTATTCAGTCAAATAAATTAAAAATTGATCATTGATGATAATACACTTGCCTCCTACTTATGAATATTTTTGGCATAGCTTGACAAAGAAATCATTGCATTAATCTTGATGAAATGTAATAAAAGTCGGATGACTTCCAAAGAAGAAACAAGAGCTATCATCTTTTACAAACAAATTTTGTAGCATATGGGACTGGACAGTCCCCTCCCATACAATACCTTGTCCTCTGCAATGACCTCTTCACGTCCTTTTGGGTACCATGCAATCCGAGCCTCGCCATTCCTGACGATATCCGAGGCATCATCATCCTCGTCTTCGGAGCTGCTGTCGCCCGTGTAACTGTAGGTCACGAGACCAAGTTGTATCTGGCCCCGATGTTTCCTCCTCACGACATCTTCTTTCGATAAGGTCGTCGCCATTTTGATGGGTGCACAGAAAATCAAGATCTGCGCGCATTAAAAAATGCATGCAATGTATATCGCGCATGCATATTTTTTCTAGTCTAGAGCTAATAGCCATGCAAAATTTGACAAGTATAAATCCTTGCTAAAAGAGTACACAAAAAAGCCTTTTCAGGTATATATAGTAATAATAATAGTAGCATGGGTCCAGAGGCGGCCTTCCGGGGGTGGGGGCAAGGGGCAGAGTGCCCCCTCACTTTTTCAGGTACCCCAAAAATGCCCCTTTTACAAAGGAAATATGCCCCTTTATATTTGTAAGAAGTGCCCCCTTTTTACATAGAAAAAGTGCCCTTTCCCCTTTTGATCTCTGATAAGTACTGTCCTATATAATTTTGACACGTGCCCCCCCCCCCTTTTTTTCCTTTGAGAGGTGACGCTTTTCACTTTTGATAAGTGCCTCGTTCACCTCTGATAATTGCCCTATTCAAATCTGAGAGGTGCCACTTTTACTTTGACAAGTGCCCCTTTTCCTTTGTAAGAATTGTCCCTATCATTTTAATATTTCTACCCCTTTTTAACTCAGGCGCACCTTTTATTTTCACATGTGCCCCTTTCCCTTTAAGTGCATGCATGCCCCTTTTCCTTATAAGTGCCCCCATTGTTTGTTTAAAGAGCTCCTATAGCTTCCCCTTTTCATCTCTGGTAAATATGACCCTTTCCAGACACGAGAAGTTACTCCTCAAGTTTTCACTAGATAATTACCTCCGATAATTGCCCCTCATCAAATGTGAGATAAGATGCTCGTTTTACTGTGACAAGTGCCCCTTTCTATCCTGATAAGTGCTCTTTTCCTTTTCAACTCTAATAATTGCTCCTTTTATTTTGACACGTGCCCCTTTTCCTTTCTATTTTTTTCTTCTAATAAGTGCCCCTTCCCCTTTTCACAATTACACCCTTTTCATCTCTGATAAGTGCCTCGCTTATTTTAACATGAGTCTCGTTTTCTCTCTAATAAGATCCACTTCCCCCTTCTCATAAAAGCCCCCTTTCACCTCCGATACACGCCCCTATTAGATTATGATCGGTGCCCCTTTTCTTTCAACAAATGCGCGTTTTCCTTTATTAGAAGTGCCCACCACCCAACTGCAAAGTATGATGCTTAATTAAGCGATATCTAATTGTATGATGTAAAAAGAGTTACAAATATTGAAATTATCCCTAATAATGTAATTACAATGTATAGGGGTATAAACCAATGTCTAACAAAACTTGTACATTTTCGTTTCGAGATTTCTATTTGAAGGTGTCCTTTTTTGCTGGTTCCCCCCCCCCCCCCCACTTTGGAAGTCGCTCGGCCGCCCCTGACTGGGTCTTAGAAAGATGCAGAGAAGCAAGGCAGTGTACCAATGCACCCAGGGTCCAAGTAGGCCCACTATAATTGCCCTATATAATAATTAAGTAATAGCCCGACAATATCCCCTGTCGATCAATTAACAACAAAAAGGAGCATCGATCGGGGCGCATCGAAAACCGGACGGGGCTGTGCACAGACAAACCAGCTGCATACAAAACACATGGAATCATTCCCAGCAATTCCACACATTTGACTGTATAATATCACCTTTCCGGCATAAAAATAGGAGAAGTGTAAATTTGTCAGTGCTTGCCCCTCGATTGAGCGCTCTCTCTCTCTCTCTCTCTCTCTCTCTAGCATCTATAGGTAGGCGTATAAAGTGCATTATCCCCACCCCCGTTAGCAAACCCTGGAAAATTGTCAATTAAAAATGTGTTAGAAGTCTTTGATTTATATTACAAAAAGGGGGAGGCGGCCGGTAGGCCTATTATATTACGACATAGTTTGAGAAAATCATGAATAATATATATTTTTTAAGGAGAGGGAAAATAACAAGCCATAGAAGAAAATGAGAAGAAGAAAAAAGAGGAGAAAGAAAATTAAAAAGCTTGGGAGAAAGACAAAATGAAAACCGAGAAATAAGAGAAGATGATATATGAGGAAAATAATGTTCTGGGACGGAAGAGATATATAAAATAGACTCAATTACTAGAATAAAATACTATGCCTCGTGTCTAGCTAAAATATAGCGTTGCATGCATGGTTAGAGCTCGGGGAAGAGGAGGAGTGGCTGCGAGCCACTTCAATTCGTATTTTGCGCACGCTCCTAAAAACCAAAGCTCATATCAATTATTACGTCAGAGCCTAGTACGCGTGATGCCATAGGAACTGGGTGGGTGCATGTAATTACTCCATGGTGGGTGTTTGCATGTTAATTAACCATGAGTGACTTGTATTAGATTTGAGTTGGCATTATCATTGATAACGATTTTGAAGTCATAAATAATGGATTATTACAAATTTGGAATCATACGACAATAATTGGTGAGTGCTGAAGATCATTTTTTTTCCATTATTCTAGCTGATATTTTACTTGATTGTTTTCCTGTTATTATTACATCCGTTTTTGTGCCTTAATTGTCTTCTTGTCGATTATTTTCCTCGATTTTTATGATAATTATACTTCTAGTTCTATCCGAAATGTTCCTATTGCCTATTAAATTTGTCGACGACATTACCACTGAGAGAGTAAAATATTGAATTTTCGCGATAATATATGACGTCAACGGCCTTTAAATTTTTATTTGATAACAGAAACAAGCAGCGATTATGGCACGAAGATCATAGATGTGGGGGGAGGGAATAGTAGAAAGAGAGAGAGAGAGAAAAAACATATAGAGCTAAAAATGTCTTTAAAAATTCACAAAATAAGGGGTTTTCAGCCATAAAAAGTTAGGCGGTTGGAGGGCCGGAAGGATATTCCCGCCTCCTCCTCCGCCCCCCCCCCCCCCTCCCGGTTCCTATACGCCAGTGTAATAAGTCTATGCCCATGTATATTACGGGGAAAACACAAATTATAACAAAACCACAAAATACAATCATTATTGAATCTTTGGTTCCTATATAAAATATTTTTTTTTTTTTTTTTTAATTTGCTTATTTGACAAAATGGTCTTGTAGTTAATTATGCGCATCTCTCAATCTAGCTCTCCATTCTCTTGATTTATATTCGTTTTTCGCAACTTTTCTCTTCCAATGCCCCTCTGATCATTGTTTACACACCAACTCCTTAATCTGATCCTGTTCTCAGCAAAAAAAACCATTTTAAGGAAATAATTTCACAGAAATGCATACTTTTCTTTATTGATTGACATTAAGGATTTTATTACTGTTCTAATGGTCCATTCAGAATGGACACAATCTTGAGTACAACTAAAGTCGGATCATAATTCAGATTTCAAAATTTCATAAAGTACATATATTTTAGATATGACAATCAATTCTGAATCATCATGACTGATTCCATTATGTAATCCTATAACTAAATTTACTAAACAGTTATACAATTTGCACAGTGCCATCCATTTTCAATGGTAAAGCTCTTCTCTGAATAAATATCAATAATAAAAGAAAATATTAAGTTAAACAAAGGTCAATAATTACAATGATTTGCTTCGCAAGCAGGTTTTTCACATCTGTGAATGCATATACATGTAATCATATCATACCATTTAAGAATCAAAATATATATTACTGTTTTTATAAAAGCAAAGTAAACTGAAGGGACTATATGTCTCAAATCACTTAAGAATACATAAACACTGATGTGAATATACCAGGGAGTTACTAGGCCAGCTAGCCAAGTAACTCCTTGAAGATATGAATGATGAAAAGTGTGACCATTTTTTTACTCAACTTTAAGTGACACATGGAATGGATTATCAAGCTTCAATACATACATTCTGCAAACATAATTTGGTTAGTTCAATATATCTCAGCCAGAACACAATACATTCTTGCAATAGAAAAACACTAAATTATTGTCTACTACATACGTAAGCTCCTCAAAGTTTCACCTAAACACTATTTAATTTCTAATGAAATTAATAGAACTCAAATCAACCAATTTACCAAATACAATAAGATTTAGGAACATGAAATACAACTTCTTTTATACTATTTCATATTTTAACTATAACACCTACACAAAAATATATTGGTGGTGCATCTTTGCAACAAAAGTCTAGAAATTTACATTTTCACCATTCACCCCAACCAAAATGAACTACACTGGTAAGAGTATAAAATTGCATTGGATCTTTATAAACAATACATTTGACAAGAACTTGCTATAAAAATAAACCAACAAACAAGAAACGCAAAAGATTAGCAACAAAAACACTATCCTCAATTACTCCTAAGATGTCTGTCCAAAATCGAAGAGTATTACTATAATTTGCTTGACAGTTTTTTTGTTTTTACAACAAAAAAGTGACATTATATCCAGTCAATATACTTCATTGTGACATCATATCCAGTCAATATACTTAATTGTGACACCATATCCAGTCAATATACTTCCTTGTGACATATCCAGTCAATATACTATTGTGACATAATAACCAGTCAAAATACTTCCTTGTGACATAATAACCAGTGAATACACTTAATTGTGACCTCACCTGTTTTAAATAGGTAACATTATTTCTCTTGCTCTGTAAATATTTGATCATTAACACATTTATTAATCATATATACACATAGATTGGTTCTTACAAGTAAAATTATGAGGGAAATCTATATCATCATTTTGTATGGACTTTAGATTACGAAGATTGACTTGGTAAAATAATAGACTTCATGTCATGTCATATTGTGATCAGGGGTTTCAATAAACAGCTTCCATCATATCACATTCATAATGATAACATCCAAAGTTGTTAATTTCAACAAAATTTGAGCTGCACAGATAATTATTGTCTTAATTTTCATTAATGCCCAGTATACATATATGCTTTACAGATGATACATGTATATTTCATATTTGCTTTAATAGCTTACACCATATATGAATCATACTAGAACAGAAAAACAATTTCTATTTTCTTCTTCATCTGTATGACTAGAGATTTCAGTTAGCTGTCCAACAACTTTAATAGCGTGCATTGCTAAAAATCTAATTAAAATCTATAAGCTACATTCTAGAAGTAGTCTAGAACATAGAAGTAGCATGCAATCTAAAAACAAACATATTCCTTTTCAGAAGAAAAAAAAGGCTTCTTAATTTTCATAATATCACAATAGATAATAAATAACATTTATTGATATAAATAGATGTTATTAATAAACATTTCTTAAAGGTAAAAAGAAACAAATGAAAAGAACTAAATGTAGGCCTAAAAACAAATTTCAAAAAATTGTAATTTTCCTACATTAATTCATACTTCTAAATAACATCATCACATTTACAATAATAATATAAAGTTAATCACTTGCTTCAACTCACAATTTAGACATTTCTACATTAAATTTATAAACCAAATAAACTTACTTTAATAGCTTAGGTAACTTGTGACAAAAGTGAGCATATAAAAATACAAATTTCACATACAATAATGCATATATCAATATGGTTTGTTTTCTCTGACTTAGTACCAGGAATGATATTTTTATTTTAATCTTAATTATCAGCCATGATATGAAATAAAATCACCCTGTAGAATGGAATATGCTACACAATTTCAGATAGGTAAACATTTCAATTTCTATAAAATAAAAAAATCTAATGAAGAGTCCTTAGTGGTACTTTCGATATTTTGTCATACCTAATAACAATTGCAATCCTTCTCCTTAAAATTATGATAACATGGACAAATAATGCACTAACATGAAAACTGGATGGAGCATAACATTATTTAATGAATATCTAAATGAAACTTTCTGGCTATGTCTCCTTTTTCATCAGATATTTAGTCAAGGAAAATCTCTACTTCTACAATAAGCAATATATACCGCTTCTTTTATTCCGATATAAATCTGCTTTGCATAAGGATTATGGCAAATATGACATAATGAAGGAAAAAACAGCAAAATAGCATAACTCGGAGCAGGAAACAGAGATCCATTCATTTACATGAATTAACAACTGGACATTTTGCTTTCAAAACTACTTGTTGATTTCATTTCATTAAAATAAAATGTTCCTTTGAGAATTAAATATATTTATATAAATCTATATCCTCAGTAGTTGGAATAAGACGACTTCTAGAAGTGTACACTGCATTGTCGAGATATCCTTAGCTCTTTTGGTCAAACCTAATGGTAACATTCAAATTACATAAAAGGAAAATGCTGATGAAATGTGCTCTTTGGTTGGAATGCGATGGTTTCAGGAAGTTTATTATTTTATACCGAGGGCTTGCTTCACTGTCGGTACAATAGTGACGAGCCCAGGTCCCTGCAGAATGGTGCCATGTTCCCCTTCTGCTACACCGATGTGAAGCTTGCCTGTGCAGTACTGCAGATAGGAAAACAAGAGATAAGATAACATTCTTGTTAAACATACTGTGTGATGAGTCAATCTATCCATGTGTAGGTCACCCAAGTTGGCAAATTGAATTATTGCAAAGCGTCTTGGATACTAAACTTTGTTTTAATCAGTGATTAGGCAGATCTGAATTTGGTGATGGTCATAATAAGCACAAAGTCTTTGACAGCATATTCAAAGAATTCAAGTGACTCATAAAAGGAAATCAATGGTTCTTGTCTTCAAAAATGTTACATACAAATCAAAATTCAGAATGATAGTGGTTTAAATGGTTTCATGGTGACTATCCCCCGCCTCCGTTATTCCACAAGAAAATGAATTTAGGCAAATTAATATTATTTGTACATTATTTTAAGGAGTTCTGTTTAGATGGAAGTTGTCAAGGTATCCATTACCATATATATCTCATTACCCAAGGGGAATTTTTGGGGGTAATAATCAAGGGGAGGTGGTTCAGGAGTAGTTTTTGTAAGAGTTAAATACAGTGTGCTGTAATAAATTAACACTAATTTGAGGCAGACATTCTTACCTTGCCGAGGTCATAATCCTTGTCCATTCCATACACTGACATGATCTCAGAGCCCTGCGATGCCTTCACAAAGACGATGTCTCCCCTGTGCTTCCCCTCTGGCTTGTAGCCCAGGCAGGTCTTGACACGTTGGACGAACCCCTCCATGGAGAACACGATGTCCTCCCGGCTCAGATCAGGCTGGGCTTCCAGGATCTTGGAGGTGACAAACTCAAACTGAGTGTCGTAACTTTGGAGGTCCATGAGCTGTTCTTTCAGCTGGAGAATATAGAAGTGGGAAAGCAAGAAAGGGAATGACATAGATGTTTCATTGCACATTCTTTCCATCATTATTAATTTTGAATAACATCGTTGGAAGATTTTTTTCTTCTTCAAAATGATGTAATCTACATCACTGATTTGAGAAAAGCTCTCATTCTTAACACTACAAAAGTCTTATCAGAAAGTGTCCACTAATTGTAGTAAACATATATGTAACACTTCCAGCACTGTCACTTATAATACAAGGAAATCCATTATAATTTGAATCTCCATTTAACTATTTCTTGAATAAAGAATAAATATCTAATCTCATGTGAATTAATAAGACTTTTTTATAATCACTTATAGCATATGATATATTTTTAAGCCTTTCATTTCCTTCCATGAAATATACAATTACAAAACTAAACAGCATCTAAACAGAAACTAAACAGCATCTTATACCAGGGTCCTATCTTGAGGTGTGATCAGTCTGGATTGGATTGATCTAGATTGATTACAAGTCTTCAAAGTTATCACAACCTTGCAAACTCCTTTCTCTTAAGATTGCGATTGATTTTAATCAATACCAGATAGCAACTTTATATAAGACTGTGCCTAGGTCTGTTTTAAAATTACAATTTAGAACTTGGTGTAGACATACCTCTTTCCATTTGGCTTGTGTGTGTTGCATGGCAAAAGTCAGAAGGCTGCCGACATCTTTACCAGCATCCTTTCCGAGTTCCTTTCCATCTTTAGTCTTCGCTCCTGCAAACTTCTTATGGAAGAAATCGGTGTGGCACGACAGGTAAGCAGGTGCCCCATCCAGTGAGATGAGAGGAGTGACCTCCTCGCCAGCAGCTTCTAGGAGAAAGGCCATCTCTAGAGCAAGGCAGGCACCATAGGACATACCAACAAAGCGATATGGACCATGGCTCTGGATCTCCTTGATCTGTTGCACATAGTACGCTGCCATCTCTGGAATGGACTTGTTGAGGACAGCAGGAGTGTACTGGACTCCATAGCAGGGCAGTGGTATCTGCTGGGCGAACTCGTCATACACGGAGAGTGAGCCCTCTATGGGGTGCAGGAGAAACACTGGCGAGAGGTTCTTCCGGGAGATGTCATTCATCTTGATGACGGTGTCCTTGGTGGAAGCAGACAGCATTGAAGGTGAGTTGCTGAAGGCCTTTGCAAACTGTTTCCCTTCGTCTACATCTGTCGCAACTGCAGCAGCATCCGTGGCGTCCGTTCCAGCGGCGGATCCATCGCTGCCAGAGTCGAGATCAGCCAGCTTGCGCATGGTGAGCTGCCGCAGCTCCTTCATCCCCATCTGGATGCTGTAGTCCCTCTCCAGGGTCTGTTTGACCTCTACCCCCATCAAGGAATCGAGACCAAGATCGGACAGTGTGGCATCCTGGCTGACACTGCCGGGGTCACTCAATCCTAGGATATGAGCTACAGAGTCTGTCAGCCTGGCCTTGGTGCCTTGGTCCCTAGTAGCGTCCACTCGCTCTGCAGGGACGATGGAGGAGACGACGGGGCTAGATTGCGACAGGAAGCAGTCCAGGGTAGCGAGACAGGAAGGCATTCTCTGAGATATGCATCCACCGATCACAGTATCGTTACCACCCATGGTATCCACGACAACACCAACATCACCAATTACGCCCCATTGGATAGCCAATCCTATCAAATAAAATAAAAACATACATGTAATAATAATAATAACAATAATAATGGTGGCTTCTTATATAGTGCATATGTCTATCACGTTGTGACGCTCCTGGCCCTGCCCTGATTATTACCCTGGCTTTAGCAAGGCAGCCACTGCGGGGCTCTAGCATTTCAAGGAATGAATTCCTGCCAGGTACCCATTTAAATCACCTGGGTTGAGTGTGGTAAATGTAGATCAATGTCTTTCACACATCAGAAGCTATCACTAGCAGTAATTATTAAAATGATTGGCAAAATATATAACATCTGCTTCAAATTAGTTTACAATGTCAATGAAATAATATTAGAAATCCAAACCATATAAACGATCGGCTTATACATTAAAAAAAAATTACAATACTGTGTACTGGGCATATGACAACAATGTTCATTTCTCAACCAGAAGTTAGACATTGGTTCCATTGCTTTTAAAAAGAGTGAATATTCCTACCTGGAAATCCATCCTCCTTTCTCTTTTCACACACCCTCTCCATGGATGAGTTGGCGAAGCCATAGTTGGTCTGTCCAGCATTGCCACGCCCACAGCTGACCGAGGAGAACATGACAAACCATTCCAGCTCCTGACCGCACAGTTGCCGGGTCACAAGGTCTAGGTTCACAGTACCTTTGACCTTGGGGGCACAGCATTGCTGGAAGGTCTCCGGGGTCTGGTTCTCAAAGATGCCATCTCGCAATACCTTTAATGATTTTAATATGAAAGGAGACAAGATTTAGCAAACATAGAATTGTACTCTTTTACAAGTACAACAGTCGACCTGGTTTGCCAAAAGGCAATGTTAATGTAAAATGTTATACTGCAATATTTTCATTAAAATGTAGAATGTTAAAGGTACTATGTCCCATTTGCAGGCCAAAAAAATGAAAAAGTTAAATTCCAACTGCATTTGAAAGATAATACTAATTTAGAACTTCCCTGAAAAAGGTGGGTCTTGAAAATGTCTTCAAGTGGGAAAATAACGACTATTAGTTGTCAAATCGACTTTAGGGCTATAGAGCCCAAAAGTAATAGTCTTGATTTTCAGACAATTGTACCGAATGGTCATACCTTTTATGCTTCAATAAGTTTAATCTTGGCCATCACAAGAAGTGGGTTATTGATGTAGACAAATGCTCATGTACCCTTTACAACTCTTTTCATGTATGTTATTACCAAAGAAGAAAAAAGGCCAGTCAGTCACTCAATAGTGTCTGACAGTGAAGTCTAGCAAGTAAACGGGATTCCTTGCATAATTTGAATATGAGGACACTGCTGACGTTTAAATTTCACAGATAGGACAAACATGACATATTCATAATTCCTGCAAAGTTCTACAGCATTTGAGGTTGGCTGCAAAAGGGACATATTACCTTTAACCAAGGTATTATACATGTATCATAATTCCAATGAAATTTGCAAAGCTGATGCTTTGACAGTACAACTCTGAGGGATAAGAACTTGGCAAAGAATGAATAAAAGATTTATCGGCATTATATCACGTCGTTGAATGAATTAACTCAACATTGTGTCACATTTGAAAATTCTTTGGTTGCGACTACAGTGAAAAGGTAAAGAAACAATCCCTCAATGTTACCCGTTTCCACTACATACGGACTTAAATGTGTTTCATAGGTGTGGTCAAAGAAGAATTCTCTTGAAAAGCAGTCCGCTGCCCTTGCATCCATTCATGCTCTTTTGTCCCAAGCACACACCAATTAACAAAACTAACCATTGCCAAGTTGAAGATACCACCGACAGCTCCCATCTTTTGGCTTTCTTGGATCAGTAGCTCAGCCTCCTTCAGCTGGCCGACATCTCTCTTGGAAATGAGAACCTTGATGCCTTGCTCCTGCCAGCAGGTGATGCGGTGGGCTTGGTAACCATTCCTCACTCCAGAACGGGAGGTCAGGACTAGATTCCTTGCTCCTGTAGAGTTATGGAAAAATATGAACAATGATTCCTTGTTCCCCCGCTTATTTTATTTACACCATATAAAGTTAGGTCTTGCTGTAGAAAAGGCATGACGGTTATGAATTAATGTTACAGAATCTCACAAATAATTTTTTTTTCAGTCCCTCTCTCTAATCGATGTTAATGGGATATTTCTAGTGGGCTTGGTAACTGTTCCTCACTCCGGAACGGGAGGTCAGGACTATATTCCTTGCTCCTGTAGAGTTATGGGAAAATAGGAAAAACATGTCATAATTCAATGATTCCTTGTTCCCCTCTACTCTAAGTTGGACTTAATCATTATGGAGAGCCATTTTATTTTAGACTTTTCATAAATTTCACATTAAGAACATGAAATCTCCTTGATAATTGAAAATATGAATGATTTGAATCATCATTTAATGCCTTTTTAAATAACTTTTAAAAAATATTTTCAAAGATGCTAACGGCTTTCATAACTTTTAAGTCCAACTAAGCGATAAGTTCAACTTAAAATCTTTGTGAAACACCCCCTAGCTTCATCTGGCATCATATCTCACCTCTGTCTATGAGCCACTGAGCAAGCTCTAGGCCGAATCCTCCCAGGCCACCGGTGATGATGTACACTTTGAGAGGATGGCAGTTGTTCTTGGTAACAGCAGAGAACTTTTGAGGGATGGGTGCGACCATCTTTTCCTGCTCCTCTGTTCTGACCTGCGCAAAGTAATATGATCATTGCTAAATTACTAAATGCTTCCGATTATCAAGGTATAATCAAGAATATGTGTTGTTTCTATTTTACTTCCAGTAGTTGACACAAATCTCATACATGCCAACATTTGAAAATCAGAAATCTGTACAAATTATGCTATTTTTAAAAAAAAGAGGAACAATCCTAACTCTCCTATTCAATACTACAGACAAATTTGTACAGGAAGAGGAACACCTGCATTAAAATGATAATTATCTTCTCCCAAAAAGAGGAATGTTCCTCTTTAATCTGAACAGTTGGCATGTCTGAAATCTGTACTTCAGTTTTAAACATTTACTATGCTCATAGAAATTGTCTAATCACTTGAAATAAGCAACATAGTGCAATATTTTCCCAACAAAAAAGTACTTCATACATTAAGTAAATCCATTTTCCCCCTTTTTTTAGCTTGCTTTTCAATTTACAGGAAAAGGATAGTTGTCCAGACATACAAATGAAACATTTCTTTCATTGCTGCTAATTTTGTTTACAATTCATTTTAGAGAGAAAGGACTACTGTCCAGACATTTGGAAACATTTCAAACACTAATCCCCAGACCCATCCAACTCCCCTCCCTAAAAAACAAATATATAATAATTAATTTAAAAATCACACTTTCAGGTTGAATATGCCCACTAGTTTCACAACAAAAACAACACCCTGCAAAGGAAGAGCAAATTTTTGCTTACTTGTATGAGGACCTTTCCGATATGCTTTCCTTGAGCCATGAACCGGAATGCTTGTTCCACGTCGTCTCGCTGGAATGTGGTGGCATTGAGAGGGCGAACTTCTCCTGATGCGATCCCATCCTTCATGAGCTGAGCCACGGTCGGCCAGTCTGGATTGCCGGCGTCCATCAGTCGGTCAAGGTGGACGCCGTGGAAGGAGGTGTTCTTCAAGAATAGAGCCATGCCTGCATGACGAGGAAATGTGTTCAGAATCAGTCGTGATAGATACACTTCATTGAATTTGTAGTTAAGTACATGCAGTCAAACCTGTCTATAGCGGCCATCCAAGGGAAACACAAAAAGTGGTCTTTGTAGACAGGTTCCTTTAGTACATGTTTCAATGAGAAACCATTTTCAAGCAGGTTTGACTGTATTTAAAAGACAATTTGGAGGAGAGCTACTACAAAACCGGATGGGTATTAACTATAAAGTTCTAACATCAAGTCAACGCCCTTCTTCCTCTGCCCTTTTTTTAACCTTCTACACGAGACAGATAACATTATTGGCCAATAACTTGATCTAAAAAAAGTACAATGTACATATACCATTATAAACATATATATTTCTTCACAAACAACTGAAAATTTACCTGTACAACTCTTCTTAAATTGTTAATAGACTAAGAGACAGCGCCTTGTATTCTTTGGAAAAGGCACCCAATTATTATTATTATTACTATCAAAAAGAAATATGCTCCATAAAAAAACAGAAATATTTTAGCAATAATGGATCTCTCGGCAGTTGGGACTGCATCTTACCTAGTCCAGTATTCTGTGACAGATCGTACTTTCCAATCTCCAGGAACCGTCCATGCATGGCCAGTAGCCTCAGACTAGCTTCCAACTTTTCTGCTGCCAAGGAATTCAGGACAACATCAACACCTGCGATTAAAAAGAAAGAAAAAAAAAAAACATTATAACCCAAGTGCAATAAATGTATATGAAAATACCAGTATAAGAGATGACACTGTCGTCTTGTATAACTCTTTTATCAATGCTGCAAGGTGCTCAAAGCATAGTATTCGATGTACCTTAATTGCCTTTAGCTAGAATACCAATTTCAGTGAATAAAGTATTCACAGAATCATTTTCTACCAGGTTTTCATGTGCTACACCTGGGTGGAGAATGCAAAATGTATATTAATGTCTTGCCATGCCAATTGATATTAGTCCAATACAGAGGCTTGAACCCAGGAAATATGCATATATATCCTGTTAAGTGCTTAAACAAAATAACTATCACACCTCTGTCCCGATGATCCCCTTCATTCTTGGTCTGGTGCAATATCAAATCCGTAACAGCCACCTAACGAAATCATTGTCTGGATTTCTTCTCTTGCCAGCCATATTCCCTTGAATAAAAGTAGGGTTATGTGATCTTACCTCTGCCATTTGTTGCTTTCATTATGTGAGGTTCAAAGGTGAGATCTCGGGAGTTGGCAAAGCTGTCCTCAGTCAGTTGAGGGAAGCGTTTTTTCAAGAAGTCTCTCTTTTCCTTGGTTCCTGAAGATTAGGCAGCATTAAAATTGTTTGAGTTAAGTTATTTGAGCTATCATTCTAACATAATTCAATTCACATTCGACACATTCATTTTCAAATCATTAAAAATAGCGAGTAATGTAAAGGCATATTTTGCATAATATAATCATAATAGATAGTGAAAAGTGGAATTGAAATAAAAAGCATTTAAATTCTGTCAAAAAAATTCTGTTTGAAGCGATATAATATATAAAAAGTTTAAAAACAACACCTATATCTAATTTATTTCCATTTACTTAATATTTCTGAGATTTTAATTACCTATCTCATTGAACCATGTATAATATCTGAAAAACTGTATGTTTATTCCCTGGTTTGGCAAATCCATTGTCCCTGGGCCATGTATGCTCCATATTGTGTTATATGTCTGTATGATTATGATCCACTGGTACCACTATCTATTTTGATTATGAAAGAACTGTTTTATTATTACTAAGCACTGTGTTTCAATTCTGTACAGAAATCATGCCACGTTATTTGCATACGGGGCTAGTTTCTCAAAACCGTCACAATTCCAAATCCTTGGACATTCAATAGAAAATCATATTATAGAAACTCATATTGTAGAATAAACATGCTTTTCTTTACGCATTTCACAACCTCTGATTGAATCATGAGTCAAAACATGCTAACTAATTAGACATACCACATGTTGTGAAGACTCTGCATCCATAGCTCAGGGCGATACCAATGGCGGCTTGCCCCACTCCACCGGACCCAGAGTGAATCAGAACAGTCTCTCCTTTCCTCAGTTGCCCTCGGACAACCAGGGCATAGTAAGCCGTGCAGTAGACGACGGGGACAGTCGCCGCCTGTTCAAGGGACCATGCGTCAGGAATGTCAAAGAGGAGATGGTTTTCTGCGGCTACCGAGGTGGCTAGGCCATCGCTCTGCACCAGTCCCATCACTCGTCTCCCGTTGCCGAGGCGACCTGAGAACTCAAGGCCTAGGATGCACTCCTTCTGGGCAAGTTCAGCTGTTTATACAAAGCAGTAACAATAAAAACAATGACAAATTGTTTAATATCAACCTCATACTGGACTTCAGATTCTGATTTCTGGAGCACATAGTAAAAGCAGTGACAGGGGAAATTCAGAAGCATGAACAAAAGGTTCTGAAATATCATGGACATACGATTTCATGAATTTTCACCACAGAGGTTTCACAATTTTCTACACAGTCGTTTTGGTGAGATGCAGGTGGCATACGTACACTACCCAGTGTATGGTCAAATATATCATCACTAAAAAACTTTGTTCCTTGAGAATAGCATTATGATCATAACAGAAAGTTTTTTTTCTGGGGTGTGGTTCTTGTTGTTGGTGGTGGTGGTTTATGAAATCAGGCAACTAGAATAAATATCTTTAATCAGAATCTTTGGGAGATTCAGAAAAACATCAAAGGGAACTTGACAATTGGACCTTAGTCTATTAAAGGCAAAAGCACTTGTCAAGGATTCTAAAATCCTTCTGCACTTACCTGGCAGTGCATCCGGAGGCAGCTTCCCGGTGGCAAGCATGATGTCTCTGAAGTTGAGGGATGCGTAGTACACGCTGCACATGGATACATCCTGGCCCAGCTGTTCCGGGGTCATGTAGGTCATGGGTGAGGCCACCCATCTCAGGGTTGAAAGGTCACCGCGCGTCAAGGTGTTGACATAGGCGTGGCTGGTTTCTACCCTGGAGTCATCGGGAGCTGTAGAAAGAGATGGATTAGATACTCTCTTATTGTTATTATGCAAATTGAAGGGCAATGTGAAGAAATGGATAGGGGAAAAATGAGAGACAGATAAGGCTGATGAATAAGGGCAACTATCCTAACTATTAAAAAAACAATGTTTTGGACCTAAGCTTGATCTGAAGCTGTATCTTCTACTTTAAAAAATTGCAGGTGGAAAAGATATGACAAACTGGACAAATATCAAACTCAAAAGCAAATTTTGGTGAAAGGTTGATGAGTCATAATTATGTCTTTTGTTTGGTTACCAGGATCAACAAAACTATTCTTTGATTTTGTACAAGTAATCCAAACAGTAATATAGCAAGACTAGGTTCTTAAAGTTTCTGCCTTGGTCTTGTTCCTACATCCAAATGCTAAATGAATGTAATAAAAGCTGCCCTGCTGGTTAAGACCCCATATCTTGACTACATTAAATATTAGCACAGCCTTAAGAGACAAACAAATGCTGTGGAAAATTTGTTTAAACCTTTTGTAAACTTATTATGTACAACCAAAAGAAGCTAACTAGCTTACATGTCTCCAACACGTAGTGCCTGTACGATCCCATCTCTCCATTCTTGTATACATTCATAACCAGGTCTTGCTTGAGGATCTTTTCCGTGTGTCCATTCAGTTGACTGAAGTCAATGGTTGAAGTCTCTGGGTTTGCATTGAATATACATCTGTAGATTGAAAAAAAAACATTCAAAAACTTGGGTATTGGTTTAAACAAAGGTACAGAAATATTACTTGATGATTGTGTCAAACAGAACCTGCAACTACTCAACTTAATTTATGTATCCAACAAAATTTTGCATAGATACACTCAACTTGGAATAGGATGTATATATCATATGCTAGGACATTACACAAGTAATACATGGGCAGAGTAAACAGTGACAGCTTTAGGTGTAAAGATAGTTTGTGAACCTTTTTTTTAAAATAAACATTATAATAATAATAATAATAAAACGGTGCTTATAAAGCACTTACCATCGAAGTATCTAAGCGCTTTGTCATTAAAAACTTCACAATTGATGCATATTTACAGAACATTTCCGGTAGGTTCCTTGTATTAGCTTCTTTCACCGGCGTAAATATAAAATCTCAAAGATCACAAAAAGACACTTAAATTTACAGAAAACGAGAGAGTACATAAGAGCACATAAGAGTGGTCGCTTGTAATTAGGCGCAACTCCTCCTCTCACAACTTTGATACATCATTGTTAAGAATTAGAACATACAGAACACCCTATTCCAATGATAATTCATCTGAACATTGTAATTGATGTTTCATTTGACATAGACCCTAAGCATTGTAAAAGTCAAAAGTGTTGAATTTTTGTAAAACAAAGAATCACCTTATTTTTTCTCCTCCCTGTTCCTGCTTCAGACAGTTTGTCAATCCCACAATACCACTGTGAGAGGCTCTGTCCGAGAGCAACCAGATGTTTTCTCCTGAAGGCTTGTCCTCGTACTCTACCATCTTCTCCTGTAGACCAGTCACCCATGAGTAGCTTTCCTCATCAATGTTCAGTATGAATGGTGATGTGTCTCTGGTGTTGCTGGTGCTTGTCTTGCGACATAGGAACAGAGTGGTCAAGACTCCACTGCTCTTGACCGAGATGACCTCAAAGCCACAAGCCTTAAAGGCAGTGGTGTAGGTCTGCTCAGATGCGACAGTGCGAAGGTCGAACGGCAGGATGTTGATACCAGCTGGTGATTGGCTGCTGGTGATGTCATGAAGTAGAACAAAACCTCCATCCTTGATGGCCGAGTGGATGTTGGACAATGCCTCATTCAGATTGGAGGTCAGTCTGGTTAGTCCTTCTACAAGGATCAGATCGGCTCCAGTTAGTCCATTTGTGGGAGTGGTTGTAATGTCCCAGATGTGGGTCTTGATGTGCATTGCCTCAAGCTCTTCAGAGGCTTCCTCAAGCTTCTCTTTGTCAACTTCAGCGATAGAATAGTCAAGCTCGGTTGTGGGTTGTGAGTGCAGGCAAGAAATGGCCCTGGGGTAGAGCTGGCCTGAGAGGGCACCAACCTCAAGCAGTTTCATCTTCAAAGCCCTTGTGTTCTCTAAAACAATGTCTAGGGCATTCTTGAAGTGTCTCCCCTGAACGAGCCCTCTCAACAGAACATCATCCTTGCAACCTTCTTCAAGAATCTCCTGGATGTCGTTTGAAATACCTTCCTTTGGCTCAAGCTCTCCAATCTTCTGCAATGCCTTCAAGTAGCCATACTCGGGCTTCTCCAAGAATGGCTTCAGCTCGCTCTCGTTCAAGACGGGTCCAACTTTCTGTTCAACATTCCTGAATGGGAACTCAATCCCAGCCTTCAGAAACTTTTTCCTGGATTCTTCCAGGACTCTCTGTGCATACCCAGCACAGACATTGCTATAGTCTTTGAGGATACGGTCTTTGGACTGCAGGTTGCTTTCGTTGTAGGGCACAAAGCTGAAGTCCTCTACAAGGGGTGGTGCATGCTGCATGTGTCTCTTTGGAGCCACTGTTGCATGAAGACCAGAGATCTCCACTCCTCCTGCCATACAGGTGTCAGTGAATGGGTCCACAGTGACCTTCATCTCTGTTTGAAGAAAAAACAGATGGAAATGAAAAACTTGATCCATTTTATGATAGATTGGCCTAGCTAGTAGCTATTTTTTTTCTTTGAACTGCGTTCACCTCCATTTATTTTCTTCCCATGATGACAGCAAAATTAAAGGAAAAGAAGAGCTTTGAATCAAGCAAAGTATAATTTCTTTTTTTTCCTACTTCCCTGCTTTCGTTTTCAAGCTATATTTCATAGAGAAAAAGAAAAATGTTGACAGCAACAGATTTTAATACTGGCTTCTAAAGTCATATACAGTCAAATCTGCTTTAGTGACCACCCGTCTGCAAAGGCCAGATTTGTTGTTTCCTTTGAAAATGGTTTCTCATTGAAACAAGTACTAAAGGAACCTGTCTACAAAGACCACCTGTCTACAAAGGCTACTTTTTGTGTTTCCCTTGGGTGGTCGCTATAGACAGGTTTGACTGTATAAACAACAATTGAATGACTTGTATACCTTGCGTTCCATCCACCTCCACATCAACGAGGGCAGGATTGATGGCGATACGTCTGATGCGGGTTGGTAGGCGGAGGCAGCGGACACCTCTCTGTCTGTTGAGGATGGTGACTTGGAGCATGGTGTCTGTGAAACTCACCCAGTTACCAGACCAAGCCAGTGTTCCTTCGCTTCCTGAAAACAAATATGCAATATCAATGTAATTTAAATCCCATCTGTACTAGTTTACAGGAGGGATTAGACCCTGCAAGGTCACTGACAGGTGGTTATCTCATCCAATCAGCTCTCAATTAACATAAGAAAAAGAGGATCATGGGGGACCAATGATCTCTGAGCATTGTTTGCTATATAGACCCATAGGAAAGTGAAAAGTATGCCGCAGACCTGCTGCAGACCTGCCGCAGATCTGCCGCAGATCTGCCGCAGACTTTTAGTCTGCGGCAAAGAGTATGCCGAAGTATGCGGCAGAAATAAATTTTGCTGCAGACTTGCCGCATACCAGTATGCCACAGGAACAGTCTGTGGCAGATCTGCGGCAGGATGAAATTTTGCTGCAGACTTGCCGCATACTAGTATGCCACAGGAACAGTCTGCGGCAGATCTGCGGCAGGATGAAACTTTGCTCCAGACTTGCCGCATACTAGTATGCCACAGGAAAAGTCTGCGGCAGATCTGCGGCAGGATGAAACTTTGCTCCAGACTTGCCGCATACTAGTATGCCACAGGAACAGTCTGCGGCAGGATGAAACTTTGCTCCAGACTTGCCGCATACTAGTATGCCACAGGAACAGTCTGCGGCAGGATGAAACTTTGCTCCAGACTTGCCGCATACTAGTATGCCACAGGAACAGTCTGCGGCAGATCTGCGGCAGGATGAAACTTTGCTCCAGACTTGCCGCATACTAGTATGCCACAGGAACGGTCTGCGGCAGGGCGAAACTTTTCTCCAGACTTGCCACATACCAGTAGGCCACAGGAACAGTCTGCGGCAGGTCTGCCACAGAAAAGTGGGAAATTATACAGTCTGAAGCAAGGCTATAGGCGGCCATTTTGTAGGACATGCAGTACCATATGAGGTTGCAGGCTGATCGAGCCCATGATCTTGTAAATTCCTGTGTTAATTAGCACTGTTAATTGTCTTTTTAGCTTCTGTCATACCAAACACTTTGCTAGGGCCAATTGAAACCAATTGAAACCAATCATCTCATGCATATTCATTATTACTTTACACGTGTGACAGAAAAATACATTTATCATGATTTGTTAAGCAAATTAAGACAATGCACATCATTTTTGTGATTTCTATTTTCCTTTTGCCATTATTATAACCAATAGATTATTTTGTCTGATCATGTAACAATTACATTCACGTTTTAGCAATAGATTGATAAATTGATATTGATTATATGATTACTAACCAAGAAACAATATACATATTTAGTATATATATATGTGTACGAGCCTGTGTCACTTTAAATGTTACTCTTGAATACACTTCAAATGATCTATGTGATGGTGTTAATACAATTGAGAATAGAATATACCTAATTGGTAATATCGATATATATTGGTATTACCTAATTGGTAATATCGATATTGCCAATATCGATTATGAAGTATCAATCAGTTTATCACTGGTTCTATCTACATGCATACTTTATTGTCACGTACTGGATATGAAAGAGTATGCGGCAGGTCTGCAGCAGGTCTATATGAGATATGAATATTCATGATGAAGAGTCTGCGGCAGGTCTGCCACAAGTCTGCGGCAGACGTGCCGCAGACTCTTCATCATACTGAAAGAGTATGCGGCAAGTCTGCGGCAGACCTGCCGCAGACTCTTCATCATACTGAAAGAGTATGCGGCAAGTCTGCGGCAGACCTGCCGCAGACTCTTCATCATACTGAAAAAGTATGCGGCAAGTCTGCGGCAGGTCTGCGGCAGACCTAATTTGCATGTGAAAAAGATGACTGTCTGCGGCAGGTCTGCGGCAGATCTGCGGCAAGTCTGCCGCAGGAGTATGCGGCAGGCTCATTTCTTTCCTATGGGGAGGGCGCAAGTAGCTATAAGTAGCACAGTGGGGCTTTAAACTGTTGGATGTTTTACTTTTTGATTGTTCATACTGTAATACCGAATCAGAATTTCATGTATATGTATCAATATCTTGAACACCTTCCAAACGATGACATATTCAACTGTAATGTGGACTGAACAATTGCGTGAAAAGCGTTATGACAAAAATAATATTTTTCTGTCATGTTAACTGCAGGATTCATGAGTAAAATAGTCTAAATGTTTACCAATTATTGGACAGCATCAAGGTAATGACATTTTTATATTAATCATCTTAAACCCTGTTTGTTTGTTGATTCGTTTTGTCATTTGCTGGGGGTATATACACCCTGCCTCAGTAGCTACTCCACTGATCTATGAGAACACTACTTTGGAATGCTCTTCCACTGAGGATCCAATTACTAGAATCCCTAGAAACATTTAAAAAGAATTTAAAGTCATATATGTTTTCATGTTGTTTTAGTTAACTACATGTATATGTTGAATGTACATCTGTGCACATTTGTTCTCATTTCTCTATGTTACTCATTCTAATTCTATCCCTCTGCGCCTCAGAATAGTTTACTAGATCGATGGCGCATAACAAATGCTCTATTTATTATTATATTATTATTACTTGGTGCCGCACACTCACCGTCATCCTTGACTCTGATGATACCCTGGAAGTCTGGACCATACTCGTACCCTCTCAGTCTCAGCTCCTTGTAAACATCGCCTTTCTCCAGGATGATGGCTCCAGCTTTGGAAGAATCATCTGCAGGAGTCGTTCTCTCTGCAAGCGGAATGTCTGGGACAAAGATCTTGCCCGAAACAGCCAGTTGGTCTCCATCACCAACCTCAAATGAGTTTGAGCCAGGGGAAATGCGAACCTCCAATTCGATGGTGCCTGAAAAAACAAAGATTCATAACCAACGGTATTCCAAACTGGCTCACACTGCAAACTCTATTATAATATTTTTTGTGACAAGATTGCTTGATAGACTACTCACTAGATGATTCATGTTCATGTATTCTTCTCTCTAAAGAACCTAGTGATACCTTTGACCTTTGAGTCAGTCTATAGGAAAGGACAGAAACTGAGCGTACTACTAGACCAAGTCATACTGGCATATTTTGAATTATTCTCCACCCCCAGCTTTCATATTTTCTAGTAAACGCTGGTATGGAATCAAAAGAAGTCAACCTCTGGCACACCGCCAAGCCGACTCTAAGTCGATTCTTCCCCATTCTGTGTAATGTTATTATTAGGGTTGGTCTGTTGTCAATCATTTTGGTTTGACCGTGGAATGAACCTTCACATATAGCTACTTAATTGAGAGAGATAGTAACGTCACTGAATGTTAGGAAGCTTCATGGAAAAGATTTCTTTTTGTATTGGCTGCCCGCAAGAAGGCCGTAAGTGCTACATTGTTGATGGCAGTAACGGCCATCTTAGAGGCAGACAACAAATTATTCTGTAAATGCCAGGGTGTGAGGTTGGCTGCACAGTCTATCTTTTCAATAACATGCAGTTCGTTCAGCTGATCTCTTAACAATGGAAGTTACAGCAAAGTCTTTCTAATTAAAGAAAACAAGGGCAGACAGAAAGTGCATGATCTCTGAAAGGCAACAGCAAGATGCATACCTGTCTTGGGTACAATCGTCGCTTGGTGTATGGCGACATCTTTGAACTCGACCGGCATCTGATTGGGCATCATGTTCTTCATCTTGGCCAAGGCACGCCAAGCAAGGCACAGATAGCCAGTGGCAGGGTACAGGACTCGACCATCGATGCAGTGATCCTTGATGAAGCTGTCCTCTGACTCTGGGGATACATCTTTAAGAGAAATAAAGAAAGATAAAAGAATCTTGTAACTCTTGATACATGTGGTTTATACTACAATCATTGACAAGAAGAACAAACTGCATACTATAGGGAAATAACATGCCTTGAATTAGTGAGAGGGCAACATAATATTTGATGTGAAACCCAAACTCGACGCCCTTCTCAAACTAAGAAAGATTATGACAATGCTGATTTGACTGTGAGACGCATCTTACTATCTAAAGGAACCTACCCCTTGACACATTAATGAAGCCTCCAGTATCCCGTTCGACTTGCAAGAGCTACGTTATCAACAACAAAACAAAATATGACCAGGCATTGAAATTAAAGAGTTCGGTTTTTTCCTCTTCAATGTCATCTATCATTGTCTTGGGTCTTAGATCAATTATACATCTTATAGCAATTCATAAGGTAGAACTCCAGACATGTGTCAATGCTCTTCGTCTTCTTTCTTCTTCTTTAAGTGCCATGTCCTGAGACATTGGTGACCATGGAATGCCACAACTCTCTGTCCCATATTCTATGAAGTAATTCAATCTCCTCGAGATCAATTCCACTTTCAGAAATCCCACTCTTTAAGCTACTCATCCACAAAATCCTCCTTCTACCCTTACTTCTCCTCCTCCCCTCGATTCTTCCGTCAATGCTCACCAATGGTAAATTTTGTAACGGTTGGGCTGCTACCCCCTTGCTTCAAGAAATCCTCCACTCTTGGGATATCCCATTCCTGTGAGTGGTCCCATCTGATGGCGGAAGCGATAGAGGGTGTGCTCACAGAGACAGGGAAGTCCACCGCTGGGTAAAGGCTCTCAACATTGACGTCGATGCCACTGGCGTAGAGTTTGCCGAGGTTGGTGAGGAAGAAGCCAAGGTTGTCTGGTTTCTTGCGGTTCATGAGGCTAAGGAACTCGACCTTACTATGTAGGGTTCTCTTCAAGATTGCCTTTGGATGGGAAAGAGATAATTGTCGTATGTGATGTCGAGAATAAATTTCAAATTTAACTTATGAGACAAAGAAAACAGTTTGTTTTGCCATTAAAAAAAGAAATAGATGATCTGTATCGTGAATGTTGTGCCCTTTGAAAGAAATCAAAAGAAGCAAATACCATGCGGTATCCCAGGCAGGAAAATCAATTCATTCAAAACATACATCAAGCAGGTTTAGAAAATAAAGTATTTGTACTAAGGGCAACATAAATACATCTAGATCATTATCTAAATTGCAGTTTCCTCTGATATGCTACTAGCTCCATGTGTGACAATTAAGACATGGGACTTTCTAAAGGTCAAAGGTGAAAGGTCATTCTCACCTGCAGGAGACAATGAGGAGCGATCTCTATGGTAACAGCATTGTCTGGAATCTTGGTGAGGCCTTCTCTGAATAGGACTGGACTGACCAGGTTGTTGACCTGATAGGCAGCCAGTGACATGTCAGAGGGCGGAGGGCAAATGTCATCGGAGGCAGAGGTCATGGAGGTGCTGACCCAGCGGTGGGATGCAGGGCGGTGGTTAGTGATCACCTACCAAGAAATGAAGTTGAGCATCATAATATTTATCACACTCCACTTGGGATTTACCAAAAAAGTTAAATTGTTATAATTATGTCTGTAGTCGCAGAACTGATCATTTGTCTATGACATTCAAAAGTATACAAAAGCTCAAATTGTCAGAGATGGAGATTTATCACCATAGAAGATTTATCACCATAGAAACAAAGGAAACAATTGGTGTCATTAAATCTGAAGACAAAAATCCTGTTAACCCTGATCCATTATCTGTATTGTAATGGTTCAAAGTAACCATTTTTATTTGAAAGGGGTGATGTTGAATTACTAGTTTGGCTTTACACTATCACCTTTTCCATCAATTCAAAATTGTTGTCTAATATGCTGGCAAGAAATCTTTCTTTTTAGTATGCACTCAGAACTTACCCTTTCCAAAGCTTCAAGTAGCATGGGTGCTATCTGTGCCATGTGAGGCGAGTGGAAGGCCACGTTGGCACTGTTGACATGGCGTGCAAAGACCCCTTCTTCCTGCAGCTCTGCAACAAACTTCTCCACCGACTCCTGGTCCCCTGATATGGTGACGGTGTCCTCGGCATTGTGACAGGCTGGGACCACACCTGGAGGAACCCTCTGCTTTGCCTCTTCCCAAGTTAGGCCTGTGAAAAGATTGATTAACCATATATGTTGAAGTTTGTCCAAATGGATCCCATTGAAACTTTGCATTAAATAAAGTCTAGGGGGAGGGGTATTTCACACATCACAAAGCTTTTTTTTAAATACACAAAATTTCCTTCTTTGCTTTCCAATTATGAGTTGTGGAGATCATTAATATTGCTGTTTTAGTTTTTTGTGACAGTAGGCATATACACGTTTACGCAGATCTTTGTATAAGAAAACACAATATGCTCTCGCTCTATTCTATGCACCACTCAAATTCATAGAATATTTTTTGTATATCAAATGAACTTCTTAACTGTTAAACGTCCACAAGGATACGAAACCTTCTTCAAATATGTGTCTTGCCCTTGATCAGCCATTTCAATTCACCTCTCCACTACCTAATACCTCAGTCATGGTTGTACGACACTTGCTCCTCCTGTGACAACTGCTCCATATCAGTTTCCAACACTAACTGAATTCCGAACTTCAACTGTGTACCAAACACTATAACTACCTCAAAAGACCATTACCCAAAACCCTCATCCTAATTCTATACCTTTGACAAAACAAAGCCCAGAGCGATTGACGCAGGAGTAAATGTCGGGTCTACCTCAGTCACATTGCCTAACCAACTCAACACCGACCTCTTTCTTCACCGTGAGAGGCAATGTCTAGTGTTGGTGTCGTTAGGTGTGACAAGGGCATAAGTAGAAAAGAATGACTGATATTTACCGACAGCAGCCATTGCTCCAGGAGGAAGCTCGGCCTCCATCACACAGCGCCCTCTCCAGTAAGCGGCCAGGACAGTCTCCTCAGCTGACAGACTATCGTCCGCATAGCCACACCCAAGCTCACCAACAGAATGACCAATCATGCCATCAGGTTCAACTCCAACTGCCTTCAGGCAATTGACTAAGGCAACCTGTATGAATATAGCAGGATATTCATGATTATTGTACCAGCATTGTACGCATGCGCAATTGCCCTTGGCAACCGTGTTTTATGTATAGTATAGTCCATCTGTAGTCTTTTGTGTGATATTTCACCATTTATATAGGACCGCTCGATGAGGACTTACAGCTACTGAAACATGGTAGCAGCGGTGGGATAGAGAAAAGATACAGAAATGTTGGTGATGGAACCTTGAGAAGTTTTGTACACTTGCTCCGATTACAATTGCACCGCTGTCAATTTTTTTAACACTACTGGACTTCTGAACCTTCATCCTGTACCTAACACTATTGAATATCGTATCACTCAAAGAATTTTATCTTAACTGCCATGAAGATGCAAATTCTTAAGAGTTTTATTTGAAAACTTTGTATGACAATTACTTGATATATGGGAGAAATTTACAAGAAGAGACAAGATAGCCTTGAAGTAATCAGTTCAATGATTAAGTTGTTTATAAGGTAAAGGATTTGGTATTTTGGCATGCTGTAGCAAAGATTGCAAAGACAAGTTATGGATCTTTAGGTGGTCATGATAAATTTGTCAAAGTAACATACAATGTACCTGTACATAAAGTATTGTCTGCTAATTATGTGAACATTTTTACTTTCAATGAAAGAAAAGCAGATTTCTTAAAGATGTTCGTGCGTCGGTATATAGTCGTACGTGAATTAGGCAACTTGACGAACACTGAGCCAACAGGTTTTACGCTCCTGTATGGACGTACGCATATTAGGGACACTAGTTCGCATGGGAGCGCAATACCCATTGGCTCAGTGTGCTGCCCTCTATATATCCAAGCTTGAGCAACTTGAATATGATTTCAGTCATATCTTACATGGATGCTAGCAATGGCTGAGAAGGAGTTGATGGTAGACTCCAGAAGTTCTTCCCTTCCTTCCAGGATGATGCCTTTGAGGTTCATGGAATCGTCCTCCTTCTTGAGGATGTCATGAAGGTAGTCGATGGTGTCCCTGAAGGGCTTTAGTACCATCAGATCCTTGCCCATGCCAGCCCACTGGGAGCCCATGCCTGAAAACACATACCTTCCAGGTGAAAATGGAAAGACAAAAGGGAACATTATTGTAACAATGGCTACATTTTAATGTCAAAGTTGAGCTTACCTCGATTGTGGTAAATGGTACACATGCAGAATTTCTTTTGTACTAGAACAAACAGTGGCCGATTTTGGTGTCCTTACACATATGCCACCCACAACTTAGGAAATAAAGTAAGCATGTTGAGTTGAGTTCAGTTGAGGTTTTATTATCCAAACGTTCAAATACAGTGTAAATGAGTGACACATAGAATCATCCTTACCATATTGGTCTTCTCTCTGGTGGAGACACTTGCTTGACCTCTGAACTTTGCTCTGACCCAACTAGTGTGTAACCCCTGTAGGGCATACCATTGAGTGGTGCATTGGCAATCTGGTCATACAGACTCTGCAGCTCCACACTTTCCTTGTTCTTCTCGAGGTGGCTGATCTGTTCTTGAACACCTTCTTCAGTGCGAGAAGCGCAGAGGACCAGACGTTGGGACGATCCTGCGGTTTCTACTTTGGTTGTCTTCTCAAAGGGTTTCACTATGAGGTGGACATTGGATCCTCCAAACCCAAAGGAGCTGACGCCTACGTAGCCTCCGTTGTAGGGGGTGGGTTCGGTAACGACCTTCATCCGTCCATCCACTAGAGCAGTGATGTCAGGGTTGGGTTCATTGAAGTGGATGTTGGGTGGGATGACTCCCTTGTTGAATGCCCACATGACCTTGGCGAGGGCCGCTAGACCGGACGTGGGCTCGCTGTGACCCATGTTGGATTTGACAGAGCCAATCAGGAGTGGCTTATCTGGAGTACGGTCCTGACAGAAGACTGCAGCTATGCCATTGGTCTCTTCAGGATCACCAACCTTGGTTCCTGTGCCATGAGCCTCAAAGTACTCTACATCATCTATGTTGATCTGTGCCTCACTGTACAACTGTCGAAGGAGACTCTGTTGGACCTCTCCTGAGGGGTAGGTCACTCCTACACAAATGAGAACATGATTAAAGTTGCATATGTTGACCAATTCAAGAAACTACTCAAGGCATATATATTCTGCTAGAAATTAATTTATAACCAGCCTACATATACTTTACTGATCTCTGAGAAGTATCTAACTTTTGTTTTTAAGTGGCCCGAACATTGTGGAGCATGTGTGCAGCGTTTGTAACTGCAAGGAAAAGGCGCTATATCAAATATCTTTTGGATTGGATTGGAAATATATATATACTGTAAGTTATATACTGCCCACATATGCCTAAACATAAAGATACATTACAAGGGATAGTATACAGATTACAATCATGGTATTCAGAAATATGAAATCCTAAGGTCATCATGTTTGGTCAACTCTATTTCATTCGGAATGAAAAGATAATGTTGCAATGAAAATCTGTTTACACCCGATAAGACAATGCATATGTGTTTATGTTTCTTTCAATTGAGAAATGACAGTAAACCAAGCTTGCAACAGGTTTTTAAACCTTAATTAGTCTAACAATATGATACAACTTACCTTGCTCTTTCCAACCATCTGTATTGGTGCCTGAGTGAACCAGAGATCCATATGCTCTCTTACACACTGATTTCCTGGTGATGTACAGTGCCACTATGCCCTCTGATCGACAGTAGCCGTCGCCTGTGATGAATTGTGAGATGAGAAATATTATAATTATCATGCAATCAGCACCGTCATGGTAATACATCCAAATTAAAAAATCACATGATTTGGGGCTTTTATGGTAGAGAGCAGGGCCCGATGCACAAAACTTACCACTGATGGTAACTTTGCCATCAATGGTAACTAGCATGGAAACCTGAATTTTTATTGGCTGTTGAGCCCTGTTACCATGGTATACATAGTTGCCATTGATGGCAAAGCTACCATCAATGGTTAGTTTTATGCAACAGATGGAAATAATTCAACTTTTGGTAGGCTAGAAAAACTTACATAGGACAAAGAAATAAGGACATACTTCCCTTTTATTAAATCACTATCATCCTAATTTTAATGGCTTTCACTGCTTTATATTTCTCCAATCGTTAGCTTTCAATTCCTTAACAAGGGAAACGCTCTCGGCGGTCTCGCCTGCATAACGCAATTCAATATGATAAACCAGAACGTCAATGACGTACATTGTAGTGCTCATCCGCATCTCGCAACAACAAATATCGTGGTACACTTTTGAACTGGTCAAAAAATAACTAGATGGAATTCGACTGCGCGCAGTCGAAAATGATGCCTCCGTCATAGAGCAATTTTACCAACCAAAACAGAAGAAATTTTTCAAATTCAAGTTCATTTGTAATCCATTAACAGGTTCTCAAAATATCGTGATTACAAGCTATTTTTGCATACATAATGAGCCATGACCTTTGACCTCATGACCCAAGAATCTACTCAGTTCATTGGCTCTGCAAGATACATACATGATCTAAGTTTGGCAGGAATCCATCAATCTGTTCTAATGATAATGCGATCACAAGCCATTTTTGCATACATAATGAGCCGCGTGACCTTTGACCTCATGATCCCAAAATCTAATCAGTTCATCGGCTCTGCAAGTAACATACATGACCAAAGTTTGGCAGGAATCCATCAATCTGTTTTCGAGATAACGTGATCACGAGCTGTTTTTGCATATATAATGAGCCCTGTGACCTTTGACCTTTGACCTCGTGACCCCAAACTCTAATCAGTTCATTGGCTCTGCAAGATAAATACATGACCAAAGTTTGGCAGGAATCCATCAATCTGTTCTTCAGATAACGCGATCACGAGCCGTTTATGCATACATAATGAGCCCTGTGACCTTTGAACTTTGACCTCGTGACCCCAAAATCTAATCAGTTCATTGGCTCTGCAAGATAAATACATGACTAAAGTTTGGCAGGAATCCATCAATCGGTTCTTCAGATAACGCGATCACGAGCTGTTTTTGCATACATAATGAGCCCTGTGACCTTTGACCTTTGACCTCGTGACCCCAAAATCTAATCAGTTCATCGGCTCCGCAAGATACATATATGACCAAAGTTTGGCAGGAATCCATCAATCGGTTCTTCAGATAACGCGATCACGAGAACGGGACGTACGGACGTACGGACGGACGTACGTACGGACGGACGGACGTACGGACGGACGGACAACCCGAAAACATAATGCCTCCGGCTACTTCGTAACGGAGGCATAAAAATGTGATGCCCTGGAAGGGACATAATTTCATTTCATTTGCATAAAGTACCATAAATAATCAATGGAGCAAAATCTCAAAATTCTGTGTAGAAGTTTAGTGTTCCAAATTTAGCTCTACCAGATAAGGCAAACCAAATCAAAATCGGTCAAGAAATGAGGGAGAAGAAGCAATTTTTGTTATTTTTGGAAAAAATTTGCATAAATTACCATTATTAATTAATGGAGAACAATTTCAAAATTCGGTGTAAAAGTTTAGTGTACCAAAGTTAGCTCTACCAGATAAAGCAAACCAAATCAAAATCGGTCGAGAAATGAAGGAGAAGAAGCATTTTTTGTGATTTCAAATAAATTTGCATAAATTAGCATAGATAATGAATTTCACGATTCTGTGTACAAGTTTTAAATCCCCCTCCTAGCCCTATCATATGAAACAATCAGAATCAAAATCGGTTGAAAAATAACGAAGAAGAAGCATTTTGAAAATCTTGATGATGATGCCACAACATAGTCCAAGTCTGTTGACCTGAAATGACCTTTGACCTTGACTTTGTGATCTGAAATTCTACTCACATGATTGGGGATACTTGATTACTCTATAGTCCAAGTTTCATTGACTCAGAACTTATACTTTAAAAATTATATCAAAAATTAAAAAACTTAACCTTAGGTTAAGTTTTCGATGATGATGCTACAACATAGTCCAAGTCTGTTGACCTGAAATGACCTTTGACCTTGACTTTGTGATCTGAAATTCTACTCACATGATTGGGGATACTTGATTACCCTATAATCCAAGTTTCATTGACTAAGAACCTATACTTTAAAAATTATATCAAAAATTCAAAAACTTAACCTTAGGTTAAGTTTTTGATGTTGACGCCGTCGCCGTCGCCGCCGCCGCCGTCGCCGTCGCCGCCGCCGTCACCGGAAAAGCGGCGCCTATGTCTCGCTTTTTGCTACGCAGGCGAGACAAAAATGGGTAAAAATATTGCTTTGTCTTCTAGTCAATTACAAGTCATATTATAAACAGCTTTCTATTGCCCATATTTTTTAGTTTGAAAGTGAATTCATACACAGATATATTTTATGGAAATGCAGAACTTTAACCAACTGCAAATACAGAACAAAAGCTACATGAGACAGATATTTCGAGCAGGAAGATTGGTTTAAAGAATACGGTCACTCTTGAAGAAAAATATCACTCACCAGAACTGTCAAATGATTTTGATTGTCCATCGGGTGATAGAACACCCAGCCTGAGAAACTGCAGGGAGCTATGAGGCTTCATCAGAAGATTGCTACCCCCTACAATGGCTGCATCGCAGTCCCCTCTGCGCATGTCCTGGATGGCGTTGTGTAGGGCCATAAATCCTGATGAACAGGCAGTGTCTACGGAGTAGCTTGGACCTGCATGACAGAGTAATGCAACAATGATTTGGAAATATATAAGAACAGGATCCTCTTAATACAGTAGGCTTGCGGTAGCACAATGTGAGAGAAGGGGAGGATTCTCTTTATAAATATACATTTCTAATCTTCTCAACGGATTCAGTTATGGGGATACCTATATTGTATGTCTTGGATGGCCTTATGCAGGGCCACGGATCCCTGATGAACTGGCAAGTGTCTACAGTTAGTAGTTGGGACCTGACATAGCAACACTTGGTCAGAAGAGGAGCATCTTTTTTAAATACATTTATACAGTCTCCTCACACCGAGTTTTGCAGATCGAGTCATTGACCTTGATGGAAATGCAGTGTCTAAATTCATGTAGGACCTGAAAAACTAAATGCAACATTTGCTTACTGGTACTAAGGAAAACTCTCTCTTCATAGATACATTTTTACAAAGTCTTCTCATTAGCTTAAGTGATGCTCACACATATGCGTTATGTCTTAGGTGGCATCATGCAGGGCATTAAACCCTGATTGAAAGGTATAAATGTCAAGGAAAATGATAATTTTATACTAAATTTGGTTACATTTGTTACTTTGTGATGCATGGTAAGGTATGGGACACAAAATGACCAAGTACACTGGATGTGCATGCCCCAGATATAAAATAACTGACGTTAAACTATGTCCGGATGTCTGTAAATTGGTTACCTCTGAAATCAAAGGAGTATGACATCCTGTTTGCCAGCATGGCTCTGTTAGTTCCAGTCACGCTGTAGCCCACCAGAGCTTCAGCATCACTGCCGAAAGCTTCGGCCGCATCTGCTACACTGCAACCGATGTAGACACCAGTCTTTGTCCCACGTATAGACTGCGGGTCAATACCTATATTTGTTTCCAAAAATAAATATAAATGCTGTCAATCAACACTAACACAACAGAATTACTCTTGAGATGGATCTTCAAAATGTCTAAGCTAATTATAGCATCTGCATTCAACCACTTTTGCAAATTATCAACCATTTACGGCTCGATCACTTCAAGCAAATGACTTGCAAGAACTATTGTTAAACTAATTGTTAAAAATCAGAATGGGGGACCTTCACGGTTTCAGTGATATAGTTTGCCTGCCCCATTCCTGACAATTTGTAAATGCTCATGGGAATCACAATCAGTTTTTTTTTAATGATTTTCATTCTTTGTTTTTGTATTATTTGGTCCTAATTCTTTTGTATACACTTTGTTTTGCTGAATAATTAATAATAATAATAAAGTATTTGCTCCGCTTGGTCCATTACCTTGGCCCATACATGTGAACGGTTTACAGGAATTTGAACCCGATTCTGAAGCATTTGAGTGCCATACATGGTAAACCCTACAAAAGATTTAGGTAAGCTAGTTTAAGCTAGCTAAAGATTTAAACTAACCCTAATCCTACAAAAGCCTTAGGTAAGCTAGCAAGTTAAGCTAGCTAAAGATTTAAACTAACCCTAATCCTAACCTTACAAAAGATTTAAGCTAGCGCATGATCTATTTGGGAACAATTAAATAGCCAGCGATTCACAATAGGGGTACAATTTAGAAATCAGGGCCCTGTTCCATAAGACTTGTTATCAATAACAAGATATGATAATTGTTATACATATGTAAGCTACTGAAATCATTGCATTTGATTGACTGAGAGCAAGTTTGTCATATAATATCAGCATTTCTTATATAATGTTATTGATAAGAAGTTTTATAAAAAAGAGCACTGATCCCATGGGATATATCTAAGGCTAAGTGATATAAGAAAACAAAGAATTGGCCTCGCAGTTTGACATTAGATAGTTTATTCGCTAGTTCTTTAGCCTGCTTGCATTGAGTGACGCATTCAATAAGAGAAAAATGTTTTAAAGCAGGGGGGTGTTTCACGAAGACTAAGATCAACATTAAGTTGGACTTAACTATGGCAGGCTGTTCATGCCATCATTCACTTTCACCGTTTACTAGCATTGGTCTGTCAAGAGACGTACAAATCATGGTCACAAATCTACAGAATTTACATTTTCTGATAATTCGTCATGGAGGACAAAATATTATCTAAAGATCATTATTGGAAGACCAATGGTGAGAGCAAGCAGTGGCATGAATGGCCTGCCATAGTTAAGTCCAACTTAAAGTTGATCATAGTCTTTGTGAAACACCCCCTAGGTTACCTACCTCCATCAACAATGGCCTCATAGGCCACCTCCAGTAGGATCCTGAGCTGAGGGTCCATGGTGTTGGCCTGCTTGGCATGTACTCCGAAGAAGGTGGCATCGAAGCGCGACAGATCCTTCAGCTTCCCGTTGCGAGGTGGCAACCCAAACAGACCTATAAACGGTGTATCAAATGATGTTCTCATAAAATGAATGTCTCAGACAGTTGAGGTGGGGAGAATAATAATTTATAACTTTCTATTCAAGTATTGGTTATTTGTGCAGGAAAAATCCTTTTAAAGCCCCACTGTACTACTTGTAGCTGCTCCCTCTATAAAGAAAACAATTGAATGCCTAATAAGTGCCTGTCGGTCTCCCATGATCCTCTTTTTCAAATGTTAATTGAGAGGCTGAGAGCTAAGTTGATGAGATAGCCACCTGTCAGTGACCTTGCTGGTCTAATCCTCCTAGCCAAACTAGTACTAGTACTGTCATCATTGGTGTATACCAGTAAGATATCTAACTGCTATTAGGCCTTTTTTTATGTTGTATTTCCCTTGAGGTGCCAGCACCTGGGTCGGTTGGTCGATTTCTTTTTTTGTTGATGATTTCTTTCCTCTTTGGGCTGATATTTTTCAGTTTAGAATGCATTGATATATCTTCCTTTAATGCATATCAGATTACAATTTTCATTTTACTGATATTCAAATCCAGCAAGAAAGAAAATTTAAACACAGATGAATTTTTTTTGTCCAATTACCTGGTGTCCATCTTCTGTCGTCGATCGTCACCAGGTTATCCTTGTTCATGAGATGTTCCCAGAACTCCTCCAGGTTGTCCGACTCCGGAAGACGTCCAGAGATACCGCTGACGACGATGTCATCTTCATCAAGAACTCCCATGGTGATCAGAGTAGCTTCTTTTTAATTCTGTAAGAACAAAGTGTAAACATTTGCACAAAGTACATTTTAGCAATAGTGTAAAATCTTGATTATTTCTTTATTTTTAACAATCACTCTTCATCATTTTTAAAATACATTCTTTTACTTGTCCATAATAATATTTGCTATCACTTAATATCATTTCCTAATATGCACACAGGTTTTTGTACAATCAAACATTATCATAGCTCTGATCATAAATGAGCAATAGCAAGGCCTTGATTAATGTAAATAGTCAAAATCATGTAACAAACATTGCACAATAAAATTAAACTTATGCAATGTTTTTTTGAACAATGCAAATGTACAAAAGAATCAAGGCTTATATCACTTAGATATTAAACTCATCAAATCATTTTTGTCATGCACACAAGTGCAATGTATGCATGAATGTTACTCTGTGTATATAGACTTAAAGATAATTGAAATCAAAGACTACACAAGTTATTTTTGGGTTCATTGTCTGCATGCCACGGTTTAAACTCGTGACGAGTTGGGTATGATTGTTTTAATGTAAAATTCAGTGTCTGCATGACTGTACACGTTACTCTGTGACAACTAAAGGTGATTGAAATTGAAGACTACACAAGTTATTTTGGGGTTCATTCTGCCACGGTTTTAACTCGTGATAAATATGCATAATTAAAATCAAAGAAGTAATAATTTATTTTGTCACAGGTTCAATGTTTGCAGGGTTGTAACTCTGCAATAGCCAAACATATAAATTGTAGCGGCTCTTACATTCGCCCTACTTTTATCGTACATTCATGTTCACAGTTATTTTCCATCATGCTACTTATTTATATTCATTTATTCGGACCACGTGTGTATTTCCTTTCAATCGCGCAACTCTGCAATAGCCAAACATATAAATCAAGAACAATGACTATCGTTATAAGTCAATACAACAGATACATGTACATGTACATAAAATACTTCAGCCGACTCAAGTGTTTGCATAAGTCATATGTCTGCAATTCAAGTATGGCGCTATCTCCTCTTACGATAATTCAAGTGTGATTGCAAAATATACCTGACGTTACAGATATAGCATTCAATTAAATGCATATTCAGCATACACTTGAACTTGTGCCAAGATGTCCACAATTGTAGTCAAGATATATGTGTTCATGATTTCTTCACTGTCTTTCCTAGTGACAATGTGCTTGGATTGTATTTTATATATACTTATAAACAAGGGGGCCATCACCTTTTTTTCTTGAGGGGAAAACCATTTACCCCCTATCCCTACAAAACTCCAATGTGATCTATTCAGTACACTGCCTTATTTATGCAACTTTTCAATGTTTGAACTTTGAGTTTGATGGATTTTTACGTTTACAATTATAGTCCAAGTATGGAAGCAGACATGATAGATTTCAGCTTTCCACCGATCGGCTATTCTTATTGAGATCATCTTATATATCATCCGGAAAATGGCATCATGCATTTTACATAATGCCCTATTTTAGTTTTAATATAATTTTTGAATGGGCACTCAACCACTCACAAAATCCCAGCCCAACGCACTCAAGCGCCTAGCCAAGCCTGTTGCCCGGAGTGGCCAGGCCGTATGCGTCCTACCTCGCGCCTTGACGGATGTGCGACCGATCTGCCGCAAATGAGTTTATGCTCACCTGTCAAGCATCAAATCCAATTTCTCACTTTTATACAGAGAAAGTGATAATTTTATGACACAAATCTTTATAAATACCATGGTAAATACTTGAAATTTGCAGGTTGTGCATCACCACAGCTGATTATATGGACATTTGTTATGTCATAAAAATGCATAGCACACAATGAACTGAACTCTGGGCCCTGGCGCAAGGTAGATAGTGGATTGGGTGGGGGTGGTGGGGGGTGGTGGAGGACCTGCATGTCGCCCTGAATATACTGTAATCATCTTTTGTCTACTAATTGACTTATTCCTGTATTTTTGTTCCTTTTTTTCAAAACTTCTTCGACTGAGGGGTTCTCTTTCATTTACAACCATTATAGACCTATAACCGTTCTTATTTCCCCCATGCATTGGCGACATCATACTTTGATGCATTTCAAAATATATGAAAGGAATTACTATCCCTTTCACTTACAATTTTGTTTATAATTTTTACAGTTATTTTTGCTGAGTTTGCAGCAGCATCATAATTACATCTATCTAGACTATACTACTACTACTAAGTACTTCTCGATCCTGGAGTATTACCAGTAAATTTTCAAGGCCTGTAACTAAGGCTTTAGCGAGTAAAATCGAGTTACAAGGATTTTTCATTGTTAATCGTTTTCCTTACCCTCTCAAATACATTAATTAATTGTTTATTTCCACGGTTGAGAAAATGAGAAGTTTGATTTCGCGTATCTTGAACCGTTTTCACAGTAGGGATAGAAAAGGGGAATATCCAGTTTTTTTTTTAAAAGTGGGCACTTATAAACCCAAAATTTGGTAGAACAAATTACATTGAATACACCATTGACCTGCCTATATCACTTATCAGGGACGCCTGAACAACTCACCTCCGACTGTCTAGACCAGACCTAGGACCTAGGAGGAGTTATTTGATTCAATTCAAGATAAATGTACATGTTGTACGTGCATGCATGCATTCCATATATCTGCCCCTCGATCATGCTACCATTTCCATATTTCCACTTCACTGACATGATTCTATTGATTCAGAACACCTCATGATCACCCTTCCATACTGTCTATTGTATTGGTTCCAATTCCTTCTCCCTGGGTTGTTCTACCATGTTAGCTATTCCATTTTTATGTTTCTGACTGATTCTTTATTTATGTCAATATGATGATGAAATCTGTTGAAATCGAGTTTCTCTTTTTTATCAAAGGCAGTGCGACTCAGGATCTGGTATATTGAAGACATCATTTTATTTTTGTCTCCTTTTAATTGGTAGCAGTTTATTTGAGAGCAAGAATTTATAAGTTGATTTTAGCAGGAGTTAAGTATTTGAGAGCAGAGTTTGAGAGAAACAATTATGTACGGTTTAGAGCTAGGCATGTCTACCCTTGCGCTACATTCAAGGCTTGATTGCCTGTGCATGGATAAGCCGATTTACCGGTTATCAGCTGTTGAGAGCATGCAGTGGAGGTGTGTCAGGTAGAGACGATTTCATTGGTTAATATATCACCATCCGGCTGAGGCTACGGAGGTGTGTCACAATGGTGCGTTGTAATTGGTCAATAGCCGTCGCATTGTTAAACAGCAGTAAGTCGCGCGATAACAGTGATGCAAATTCAGTGAGTGTACCGTGACAATTTCGCTTTCTGGTAGAAGTTCCGGTGGCATAGCGTGGGAAAAAATTTGGAAACTCTTTCCCTCAGCACGAATAGCTTTAATCTTCGTGTAAATGTAATCAATGCGAAGTGAGCGAACACAATCATGAACATGGATATATGGATGAAAACGAGACTGTGATAAAGCATCACAATCGTTATTTAGAAGGGAAAAAAGGTGCATGTACTGTAACGAACAAAAACATTTATAGCATACGATTTTAATTGTGAAGTGCATAAACATAATTATACATTACACAAACTTTCAAATGGAATTAATTATACACAAATTCATCATAATCATAAAGGTCACATTTTAAAATATATTAAGGCTAAAGTCAACAAATAATAATCGCAGAAACACAAGTAAAAAATGTTAACCAACAAAACCGATAAATATATACCCCCCCCCCATACATTAATTTACCATCCTGCATCCCTCCCCCTTTTTTTCTTCCCCATTCCCCCCCCCCCCCCCAATTCTTCCCTCCCTTCCGCTCTCTATCTCTCTCTCTTCCTTCCTTCCTCGATCTCCCCTTTCTTTGTCCATTTTTCGACAAGCTGAGTAACGAACCGAAACAAACTAGAAATTTTGAATTTGAGGACAATTTGTTAGTGTTAAGACGAAGAAAGTCGTAGATGCGTAGAAAATAAATTTGGTTTACACATTTTGTTACAACTAAAATAATTGCAAATAATTGATGCTGTGTGTACATGCTGTACGTACGCATTAAATACTTCTTGAAAAACGAGAAGATTGTGCATTTATCCAACTCCAAGAGTGAAAACAGAGACAGAAATCTTACCTCTCTGTCAAGGCAGAAATCTGCGAAAATGTAGTCTCCCGTTCTGGGCGACAAGAGATGAGGAGAAACCGATGCTCAAAATCACAAAATTTGACACATGATTTCAAATATCAATCAAGTAGATATGATCCCGTCAGCTCGCCGGTGGAGATACTCCTAAGATTGAGATGCGAGTGCACTAGATGCAAGCACCCACCACCATTTATAGACCTCTTTATCTACAACTTACAAGGACAAGGTTGATAACAATTTTCTCCTTTTTCACCCGGTCGTATCTCGGTTCCTTTTTCTCTTACTCAGCTCACCCGCAGTTGCTGGCGAATGGATGGTGCGGCAACCATACAGTCTAGCTAGGCAGCATCGCACGATAAATTGTTAGTGCGACCCAACTTGACCCCAAAATCCACATTGCTCACACGTGTGCCTGCCTAGTCCTCACCATGCTTATCGACCAATCAAGCGCATCGTATGCCGACGGCGCCCATCTAATTTGCATACGTAAACTGAGAAAGTTTGTTGACACCGTTTCTGTCGGAATCATCAGGGAAGGAATTTTAGAAACAATGGTAGGATGTCGCTATGTACGGTCTATGTACAAAAAAATTATTGTGTACCCCTCCGAAAAGAGTTAAAATATTGTGTTAATGTTAGCGACTCAAATTCGACTCCGTACCGGTATAGGCATTTTTCCCCTTCGAAACCTCGATGAGGCATGCTGCGAAAACGTGATACATTAGCGGAATGACCTGGGAGTGGGATCTAATCATCTAAAATGACATACATGTACAATCATATTCATGTTGGCTAGTCCTTGGGCGCGGCGTCGCTAATGTCCACATTCACAATTCGGTTATATTCCCATCGAGCGGTGATCCCCATTAGTTCATGAAATACAGTGGAAACAAAATCCATCCTCCATCTCCTCACCAAGGCACCTGTTTTATTTATTGAATATCTAGATATGCCAAGCCCATAGTGATAGATGCCTATTTTTCGATTCAAAATTATATTGATAATCAATACCGCTTCATATTGCAAATTTTAGGCCTAGGAGATCATACCCGGCTCTGCAAATTTTTCAGAAAAATTGCCCAAGTTCTGTATATAGTCCAGTCAGCGAAGGGGTTTATGGGGATGCTCATGTGAAAATGTGAAATGAATGAGAGAGAGAGTAAAGCGATCGAGCGCATTGGAGTCTGAGAAGAGCTAGAAGCATCTCTCTCTCTCTCTCTCTCTCTTTCTTCCAAGTCTCTGTCTATACAACTCCATTCCCCGTCTCTCTCTTTCTGTCTGTCTCTGTCTCTCTGTCTCTCTCTGTCTCTCTATCTCACACACACACACACACACACACCCTCCCACTCACTCCCACCATGGACCTACTCCCACTCCTTTTTAATTTCACTCTCTCTCTCTCTCTCTCTCTCTCTCTCTCTATCTCCCTCCCCGATAATCAAATGGAAATGCGCCCCTGGGGACCTACGTACGCCACCGTGGATTAATTACAGTATCGAATATCTGCTGAATTTCTACTTTGCTATTCATGTGGGACAGGCAGTACCATTCCTCTATTTAATGTCATTATGATGTTGGATCAATATAGACATGTTTACTTAAAGTCACTGAGTAGTCAGCTCTCATGGGGAATTCGACACCGTTCGGGTGTTTACCCAATAACAGGTGTTGTCAATCACCAGGGTTAGCCTTGAGTTTTATGACCATTATACCTTATGTAATGCTTTGATTTGCCGAAGACTCTCGAGCTCTCCGAGAGATTAGGGGGTAATTCTTGACTGGACTATGGGTTTGCTGTGTGCAAATTTGTACCCCCATTAATGGTATTTCCACCAAGTCTGGTGTCAGCGAATTATGGCCTTCTGCACATGAAAACTGGCGATCCAATCCCTTTAACAGTGTCATCCAAGAGCGCGCTCACAGACAGCGTAAATAAAGAATCCATTGGTGGACTGGTGGTATAAGACTAAGCCAGACATTCGTCAAGAACACCATGATGATTTTGTTCAAAAATTATATAGGAATATATGTCAGTGAAATGGTCTAGAATGCGGCTAAATGTTTTTTTATAGGTTTTTTGTAATCTTCAGGTCAGCGATTGGGCCTATCATTATAACGATTCGATCCGAAAATCAATAATTGCGATCAACCTCAAATTAAAGCACATTATTAAATTTCATGCGATATATCCTCCGTGATACGACTGACTTGCGAATAAAATCATGCACACTGTTCGTGCACCATGTCAGGCCAACATCATTATGACGTAAAATCTAACCAATCAGCACATTCAGGGATTCTGTATGTTGTAATCCTCTTGTTCAAACTAAGCCTCGAGAGTTAAAACACCTTTACAAAAATGTTCCGCTCTATGTCAATATTTGGATAATCTATATTGCCCAAAGTTTTCCAGCCACAAAACGTGTTCGCCATGTGCATGCACAGTGACAAGAGTTTGGTCTGGAAGAAACCCAGCCTCACGAAGCAGAAACTTCTTAGAAGATAATGTATTAAAGGGGATTAGGGTTCAAGCCCCTCCCCCTAAAAATAAAAGTCCTCGAGCCCCCCCCCCCCCCAAAAAAAAAAAATAATAATAATAATAATAATACAAATAATAATAATAAATAATAATAATAATATAATCGTAGATCATATTTTTTAATCCAAGCGAGGCACATTTTAAAAAAAATACAATAACCCCAAACCTCCCCTATCCAGGCGCGCCGGAAGCAGTTTGGGATTGGGGGGGGGGGCAAACGTTCCAGGGGGCTCACCTTCCAGGGACAGTTGCGTAATGAGCAAAGACGTTTGGAAGCCCCGGCAGGGGGTCAATGGGCTGAGCCTCCGTAAGCTCTGGGCTTTAGGCAGTTAATTACGGTCAGATGAGCATATTTTGATACCTCATTTGTGACATTGGCAGGTAACTTATTTTGTCTCTCTCTCTCTTTCTTTCTTTTTCTCTGTAACATATTTTCCAAAAAGTGAGGGGAGCTCGAGCCCCCGAGCCCAGTCGGTCCTGCAGATCCTGACATGAAGGCTTCTAAATAAGCATATTTTTCGCCCGACTGTAAATTTAGGAATTTCTAATTTTCCAACAAACGCTTAAAGAGGTATATGACTTACGAACAAATTGAGAAAAAATACCGGAAAATCATGTCATTTCAGCAACATTTGTAAATAACTGGGATCGAATAAGAAATAGCCCCCCCCCCCCCCATCAGTACGCCAGCGTTCAGGGGCTCATGTCTTCTCACCCCTATAACAAAAACACACACGCTTTCCCATCCTCTCACAATATTTCCACGATATGCGCGTATCGCTATAATTATAAAAACATCCATTGATAAATATAGGTGGCATGCAGAAAGTTTAAGAAATTGAATTCCTGTTAATGTGATTTAATTCCGGTTTATATTATTGTTATGCTCTTTTGGGTTGAAAATACAAACCATCTTTACTCCTTTACTGCATTTTTTTTTTTTTTTTTTTGGGGGGGGGGGCGTTTTTGGGGGGCAAAAATGCGTTTTGCCCCCCTCCCCCCCCACTTTTTTGGTTGGGGGCAAGTTCCCCCCCACTTCCGGCGCCTATGCCCCTACCCCACCCCTTCCAATCCACCCCTCCGCCCCCCCCCCAAAAAAGCGCCTAAACATAATCACAATATAATCTGTCAAACAGGGGTGGACTGGCCGTGAAGACTTTGAGGAGGTTTCCCTACTGGACACCCTATATTTTAGCGTGAGGACCAGTCAATCTGTGGTTTGGTGGTTGATTGATTGAAATTGATTACCATAAGTTGTTGCTGGAGCTGTATAATTGCAAACTGGCGGAGGGAGGAGGGGGGGGGGGGGTACTGGTAGTGAGCACTAAATTTGTTTCTTCTTCATTTTCCTCCCCCGAATTTTTTTTCCCTTTTTTTTTCGGGGGGGGGTGTAAACCCCATTAACCCCCCCCCCCCCCCCCCCGTAGATCTGCTCCTGGAAAGTGGAAAGAGGACGAATCGGTTTTAACTCCCCGATCTACCCTCTGAAGAGTTTTTTTTTGTTTATGTTATTTATAATTGAGCATACACACAACTTTGATTTTCCAATTTAAACAAAATTAGTGTCGCCTACAAATTAGGAAGAAATTCCGTGGACGAATCCAGAAATTATTGTGTCAAATTTCTAAACTCGCTCGCTTCAATGGCTCGATTGCCACGCACCTCCCTTCACTTCCCTGAATTCTGCTCGGAACCTGCGATAAATTACACCAAAATTGCATGAACCTTTTCAGAAAAATAGCATGATATTAACTTTTATTACCTCCCCTTCAGTTATTTTTATGATAAGTTTCGTCATTTTCTGCGTAAACAATGATGTTCCAGCCTAATGGATTCTTATGAAGCACGGTGGTTTTCGGATGGGATTTCGTTCTTTTCTAAGGTTCTGATTATTGTTGAAAATTTAATAAACTAAATAGATACAATAGATTTATAAGCTAATATAATTATTACGCTATATAACAGAACTCCAGTCACTTCAACAAATTATGATCAACTCGATATTTTGTTTTCCAATAGTTTTTTTTTATTGATCCCAAACAATACAAATCAGTCTCAGAAATAAAATACAGTTGTTTTTCAAGATACTCTCTCGTAACTCCGCCCCCCCCCCCCATTAACTCGCTCGCGTTATTTTTTCTGTGGCACAGATTTGGGCTTTTTTTTTTTTAAAGAGGTCTTGATTTAACCCTTACCCTAACCCTAACCTTAACCCTAACCCTAAACTTTCCCATAGGCTCAACACACACCTAACCCCAATCTCTGCCGCCGAAAAAAATAACGCCGCCCGCTGCATGGTGTTCGCAGGAAAATCGCCGTCTTGACATGACCATGACTCCACGAGCATGATAGACGGAGAAAGCTCGAGATCAGACGGTGTGCAAACACAGCCCTTCTTATATAATCTGTAAATGGCTTTGATCATCAAAATTAAATCATGTCACGAAGAATATTATTGACAGATCAAAGATCGGTATTATCTATCTGAAAACAAACCAAACAACGTTTCATTTCGAGGTCAACGACACTGAAACAATAGACAATTTGTTTCTTTCTTTTTCTGATTGAAGCATGCATGCTCAATGTCGGCGTGACACAATCATGTATCATGTAACACGCCTTAAAGGTACTATGTCCCTTTTGCAGGCCAAAACAAAGAAAATGTTAAATTCCAATGGCATTTGAAAGATAATACTAATTTAGAACTCCTCTTAAAAAAATGGGGCTTGAAAATTTATTTAAGTAGGAAAATAACGACTAGTAGTTGTCAAATCCACTTAGGAGCTATAGAGCCAATAAGTAATAGTCCTGATGTTCAGACCATTGTACCGCATGGTCGCACGTTTTATGCTGCGCAAAGATTCAATCAGTTTAATTTTGGCCATTACAAGAAGTGGGTTATTGATGTAGACAGATTCTTTTCAGCTCATTTTATGTATGTTATTACCGAAGAAGAAGATAAAGCCAGACAGTCACTCAATACTGACAAAAGTGTCTGACAGTGAAGTCTAGCAAGTAAACGTGTTTCCTTGCATAATTTGAATATTATGACACTGCTAACGTTTAAATTTCACAGATAGGACATACATGACATATTCATAATTCCTGCAAAGTTCTACAGAATTTGAGGTTGGCTGCAAAAGGGACATAGTATATTTAATAAGTGATGGCAATTATCTGCACTTAGTGGCGAATTTACAAGGGGCATGGGTGAGCACATGCCTCCCCCCACCCCCCCCCCCCCCCACCCATGCGAAAAAAGGAGAGGAGGAGAGGTGTTGAAATAGAGAGTGGAAAGGCAACATGAAAGAAGATGATTTTGATCCCTTAATTAATTACCCCTCCCTCGCTCTATGACCATCGATCTTTCATACATTTTCGGTGCCCCCCCCCCCCCTCCCCCCCACAACCGGGCCCTGGTAGGTTCGAAATCAACTTCATGTGCCTTTTGGAATAAACCCCTTTAGAACACCATAATCATCATTTCCCCTTGGGTACCTCGTTTAGATCTTGAAGCTGTATTTTCTATAAGCTGCTTATTACTATATAGGGGCGATGTTAGAGGAGGGGCAGTGGTGGTGGATTTCCCCCTATACGAAAAATGTAAGATGATTAGAACACTATTATAGGAGAGCACAAATAAGACGGTCCTATTACCTCTTTCAATGAAATTCACCACCTTATTGTTCTTTCCTAATACCTATATCCCAATGTAGTTGACAATATAAAGATACGCATTTTTTTTTCGTTATTTAAGTTGTGATAAGGCATTGATCCACAGCTTCGGTACTCTATAGGAGTACCGAAGCTGTGACGTCATAATAATCTATTTTTAGAACTTCTCAATTTTTTCTTCTCTTTCCGAAAGAGCATCAAAAAAAAATGTCCGAATGTCGAAAACCAATTCAATATAAATGTAATGGCTGAGATATGACCATCTGAATGAATAATTATAATTATGTCCTATATGGGAACTTTCATTCAGATGGTCATATCTCAGCCATTCCTTGATACATTGAATTGGTTTTCGACATTCGGACATTATATTTTGATGCTCTTTCGGAAAATGAAGAAAAAATTGAGAAATTCTAAAAATACATTTTTGATGACGTCACACTTCACCACTCTATAACTCGTCAGGTCAGCAATTAAAAAAGCAGTCTATTTTGTGTATGTCTATTTGGATAACAATCTCATGGATTTCTAGCTTTAACCCATAGAATGCCGGATGAAATGTGTTAGGTTGGTTTCATACATTCCATAGCTGTGCACACCTTTTTTTTTTCTTAGGTGATTCAGTTGGAAAACTATATATATGAGAGCTCAAATTTAAGACGGTAATACCAGATTCATTGAAATTCGTCACCTCATCGTTCTTTCCTGTGTACTATATAATAATTATTGCAACAAAGATAACCAACTTTGTTTTCGTTGTTTAATTGGTGATAAAGCAAGGATCTACATTTTCTTCGAGACCTATAATTCGTCGGATCAGCAATTTAAAAATAGACAAGTAGTCTATTTTGGTGTATGTGTATTTAGATAACAATCTCATGGATTTCAATTAACCGTGAGTTAGAAAAAGGGAATCATGAGGGACCAATGGGTACCGCTTAGGTGTTGTTGGCTATATAGAGGGCGCAGGTAGATACAAGACAGTATTGCAGTCCCGCTGAACCCAAAGAATGCTGGATGATTTTTTTTTTTTTTTTTTTTTTTTTTTTGGGGGGGGGGGGGTTGATATTTTACATTCTAGCCGTACATTTTTTTAAAGGTGATTGGAACACTATAAGAGAGCTCAAAATAAGACGGTAATACCTGATTCATTGCAATTCATCACCGTATCGTTCTTTCCTGTTACCTAGCTATCAATATGTAATTGACAACAACGATAACCAACTTGTTTTTCGTTGTTTAATTGGTGATATAAATACTCTTAGAGACTAATTATAACTCGTCAGATCGGCAATTTAAAAATAGCAGTCTATTTTGGTGTATGTGTATTTAGATTACAATCTCTTTGATTGGTAGCTTTAATGTTTGTCTTTTTGTATAATGAAAGAGATATCTGTTAAGACTTGAATATCCCGTAGAAATCACTTTCTGAATACCAGATTACGTTATACGTCTATTTATAATATTTACACTTTTTCAAAAGATGGTGGACAATTAAGGCCATGGAGAATCCATGACATGATTTTATCAAATGTCTTTGCGATGTTGGTATATCAACATCGATGGGCCCCTGTCATTAAAAAAAAAACATAGTACATGCAATTTGCTATGATCCATAGCTCTCCTATATATACCACCAGTTTGCTGAAAGGGTTCCTTCGATTGTTTTTTGTATAATTTTATTAGCAATTATTTATGAATTATTCATAAATATTATTAGGGAGATGTGAGTTGCAATGTCTAGCGGTAAGGGTTCTAGGAAACCTACCCCCTGGACATCCACCCCCGGATATAACCACCCCCAGTCAACTACCCACAGGACAACAACCACCTATATAGGACAACTACCCCTAAGGCAATCACCCTCTAGGACGACTACCCCCGGAACAACTTCCCCACGGACAATCCCCCCTCAGACAACTACCCCCTAGGACAACTAACCCCGGGACAACTACCCCCGGACAGCTATCCACTAAGACACCTACCCCCGGACAACTACCCCAGACAACTACCCCTTACGACAACCATCCTCTATAGGACAACTACCATCCGGACAACAGTATCCTAAGGGATAGCTGTCTGGGGGGTAGTTGTCCGGAGGGTAGTTGTCCAAGGGGGTAGTTGTCTGGGGGTAGTTGTCCGGGGGTTAGTTGTCCTGGGGGGGGGGGGTAGTCGTCCTATAGAGGGTGGTTGCCCTGGTTGGTAATTGTCCTAAGGGGTAGTGGACTGGGGGTGGTTATCCGGGGGTGGATGTCCAGGGGGTAGGTGTCCTAGAAAATAACGAGCTGTGCTATTCTCAAATTTCCAGGAGTAAAAACGGAAGAAAAAAATTATGCTCACTACAAACTCATCCTCTCCAAGCGCTATAGTTCTCCTGAGAACTATATGCCAAGAAAGATAACAAACAGTCCTTTTCAGGACTACACTCCTCCAAGAAAGATTACCGAGTCAGAGTCCTGTTCAGGACTCCTCATACCTCTCTCTCTCTCACACACATGGTGCAACCGCAAACCTACTGTATACAAATTATTGTTGTTTTGTTGTTGTTGTTGTCATGACTTCACATACACTGAACAAGTTTGCGATGATTTGCAATGACTAATTTACACTTCTAGCCGACTTCTATATATATTACAGTCCTGAGCCTTTCCGTAATGTTTATCATTATTTTAGTCTAGAAATTTTAACAGCTTTCTATAAAGTTAGTTTAATCATTTTAGTGGGAAATTGTTTGAAATCACTATATGACAAGTAATACGAAAGGGAGAAGGGAAAGGGGGACGAGTCGATTTAACTCTCTTATCTACCCTATAAAGATTTTTGTTTAAGGAATGTTATTTATCTAGTAATTCAGCATTCGCACAATGTTATACAAAGTGTTACAATTTTATACAAAGTTCTTCAATTGTATATACAACATAATACAGTTTTGTACAAATGTACTCTTTATCCGTCAAACCATAGATAGAATGCCGCGGATGAATTGGTTTTGGTTGATGTTATCATGGAGTTTTTTTAGGTGATTCGAACACTATACGAGAGCACAAATTAAAGACGTGAATGAAATTCACCACCTTATCTTTCTTTCTTTCCTTTTACCTATCACAATGTCGTTGACAACAAAGATAACCAACTTGTTTTCGTTGTTTAATTGGTGATATAAATACTCTTAGAGACTAATTATAACTCGTCAGATCGGCGATTTAAAAATAGCAGTCTATTTGGTGTATGTTTACTTAGATAACAATCTCTTGGATTTGTAGCTTTAATGTTTGTCTTTTTGTAATGAACCGAGATATCTGTAAAAATGTGTTCCGTAGAAATCATTATCTGAATACCAGATTACGTAATACATCTTTCTAATATTCACACATTTTCAAAAGATGGTGGACAACTTAGGCAATTGCAAATCAATGAGGTGATTTTATTAAAGGTAATACAAAGTTTTGGGAAATTTTGAAAATTGGGTGGATAGTGAATCTTTACAATTTTGATATATTTGGATGCCCCTGTGGATGTATTATAAGCACTAACAAAATTAGCCCCTAAAACAATTCTGTTTTCGAGAAAAATTGAATATAAAAATTTACCGGTGCTCCCGGTAAATGTTGATAAATTTCAAATAGCGCATATGGCCGTACAATCGTAGCTGCGACCATGAAAATCTCAGAATATGTAGTTGGGATATATAATTTCCAAATGGGAATAGCTAATCGGTCGATTTCAGTCAAGAAACATTGTTTCAGAGCTAAATTAAGATCTAGACATTGAGAGGGAGCTATACAACATAAAGAGTTTATTATTTATAATTTCATAACTTCAGACGCGATTTCAACCGCGACAACGATCAATGTATATTGTAGGAACGCATATGCTTCCAATATGTTATTTTGAACCAAATTCATGACCCCATACCAAAACTTTGTAATACCTTTAAATGTCTTTGCGATTATGGAATATCAACATCGATTGGCCCCTGTCCCTGTTATTTAAAAATAATACATGTAATATGCTATAGCTCCTGCTATACATCATGCACCTTTATTTTTTTTATTTTTTTTATTTATTAGTCTTTTTTTAGTAGGGTGGCTCCATCAGTAGTTAAATACTGTTTTCCGTGGAGGCCCTACACTCTTATTTCCACGGAGTCAAATTTCACTCTGAATGGCGTCAGCTGGGAGTCAACTCTATTCCTAGTTAAACTGACACGGAAAAGGAGTCATCTTGACTCTGAATTGAGTCAATTCTCAGCTGATGCCACACAATCCGAGTCAAATTGATTCGGAATCCGTGTCACTTTAACTAGGAATAGAGTTGACTCCCAGCTGACGCCATTTAGAGTGAAATTTGACTCCGTGGAAATAAGAGTGTACAACATAAATACAAAATTAACAAACATATTGCAAACAAACAATCCAAATCGAAACGAAATGAATTAAGTTACAACATATTCGAACAAAAGAAAAGAAACAAAAACAACAAAATGGACCAGTTCAATGATTTAAATTATTATAGCGCCAAAACAAAAAAGTAAATGAATAATTTGATGGCGCATTTAAAAAAAAGGTAGGTAAAGTATTCTAGAAAGCCGCACCATCAAATGAAAAACTTTGTTCCCCATCTGGGTTTTTATTTTTGGTAAAATTAATCCTGCGTTTTGTGCACTGCGTGTTCTAATGTTATGTACAGATTGGGTTTTTGAAACATTTGTAAAATATAGACAGGAGTTTGATTTTCAAAAACAGAATAAATCAGTTTACATTTGAAATAATTCCACCTACTTTGAATGCTTACCCACTTGAGTTTATTCAAATTGTCTTGAGTTGGGGTTCTTACATTGGCCCCCAAGATTACTCTGCCATTTTCTTGTGTTGTTTAATGATTACATCTCGGACATTTAGTAAACAATTAGACCATGTATTACAACAATATTCAAATAAAGGCAAAATTAATACATTAGCAAGGAGCTTCAGTCCTTCCAAAGGTAGGTATCTTTTTGAACGACCAAGTAATGCTATCCTTGACCCTATCTTTTTACTTGTTTTTGTCACATGTTCTTTCCAGCTCAATGTTGGATCTAGCCTCTGAGTGATAACGCCATCTTCGGCGGCTTGAACTTTTGTAGGAAATATAATATGAAACGCGAACCGGCCATCATACTTTGCACTATTGTGATGGTCTGAAAATTCATATGCGAGCGAGGGAAAATTCAATGTTTGTGAGGTCGCAGTGCGAAAAATTACATCTTATTAAGAGGAAAAAACCCAATCCTGATGGGGTTATAAGCACATTTTCAAAACGGAAGACTGAAAAGACCTTTGATAAGTAACACCATTATTATCATCTATAAATGCAAGCTAGCTTAATTGGGGGAAATTGCTCTTCGTCGCTTGAAATTAGGGGCGCGTTTAAGAAAAGGAGAACCTGTCGAAGTATACAAAGGTTAATTATCAGAGGTTAAAATGGGGCTTTTCTTACACCTATACAAAAAGAAGCACTCACCGGGGATGAAAAGGGGCACTTATGAGAATGGGAAATGGGCATTTGTCGACGGAAAAGGGGCGCCCAGCAGATTTTGATATGTATAAGAGGTGAAAAGGGGCATTTATGAAAAGGGGATAAGTCCTTTATTTGAAAGAAAAAGAGGCACGAATCATTGTTAAAAGGTAAATTATCAGAGGTTAAAAAGGATACTTATCGCACTTGAAAAGGGGGCACTGACCAGATATAAAAAAGGGGCACTTATTGAGAATTAAAAAGGGGTGCTTATAATAAAAGAAAATGTGCATTATTTGAAAGAAAAGGGGCACCGATCAGATATTAATAGGGGCAGTTATCGGAGGAGAAAGGGGGCTTTCATGAGAATTTGGGAAGTGGCTCTTATAAAAAAAGACAAAAAGGCACATGTTAAAATAAACGAAGCACTTTTATCAGAGATGAAAAGGGGAAGGGGCACTTACAAGAAGAAGAAGAGCATTTATTTAAGAAAGGAAACGGGACACTCATCAGAGATGAAAATAGCACTTACCAGGAGGGGAATGGGCACTTGCCAAAGTAAAATGAGTATCTCTCAGATTTTAATGGGGCCAATTATCGGAGGTGAAGGGGGCACTTAGCTGAAGTGAACAGGCCTTCGTGTAACTGAAAGGGGTCATTTACCAGAGATGAAAAGAGGCATTCATGAGAAGTTGAAGGGGCTCTTTTATACTGGGGGCACTTATCATTAGGAAAAGGGGCACTTATTAGAAAGGAAGAGGGGCACTTGTCAAAGTAAAAGAGGCACTTATCCAAAGGGGAAAAGGGCACTTCTCGTACCTGAAAAGAAGCCCTTACTAGAGATCAAAAGGGGCACTTATGATAATGGAAAATGGACACTTATTGCAAAGGAAAATGGGAAGTTGTCGAAGAAAAAGGGGCACGTTTCCAAATAAAAAGGGGCATTTTACAGAGGTGAAAAGGGGAAGGGGCATTTTTACAGACTCACAGGCGCACTCGTCAAAGTATTAAAAAGAGGTACCTTTACTATATAAAAAGAGGCACTTCTAATTACAAAGTTAAAGGGGCACTTTTCTTATGTAAAAAAGGGCACTTTTGGGGATACTTGGAAAATTAGGGGCACTTTGACCTCTGCCCTCCTCCTCCTGGAGGGCCGCCTCTGGTCAGCACCCCCCCCCCCTCATGCTATACTAGAGAACTACGCCACTGCTACAGAATACGTGATTACTATATAATTGTTATAGCCTACTGAGGTAATATCAACAATAACAGACAATTGCACAACTAAATAAAAAAAGATGAAGAATTAAAGAAAATTTATTTTTAAAGTTATATTTTCTTTTCTCTGTTCAGCTAGAAAGAAGAATACAAATTGTAAACTTTTACTGATGACTTTTGGGAACAAATCACGTTTTTGTGATTTATTTTTATCTTCTTTATTTGTTCTTTCTTCTAAAATGTAAAGGTTGGTAATGCACGTTTATAGGACTCGTATATACCTCTAGGCCTGCTCTAGGCTCTATCTGATAAATACCTCTACATGTATAAATCTGGAGACAAACAATGAACCATCCTACTGAAATTCTCGCCATGCACGACATCGCACGCACGAGATTCGTCTAACGAGACAATAAGGCCTGTAACTATGGCGATTCCCATAGTAACGGACAACACGTAATACAGCTGACTCGATCGCGACGTAAACAATGCATATGCACACATGTGATATCCGTACACCGCGACTGAAGCGTTTCAAGTGATCCGCGGACTAACCATTCATTTCGTACCGCAGCAACTGTTTAGATTTGAGATTTTAATACTGACCAAAACTACTCAAGTCTATATTTTTAATACAATCACTGGGTAAGTAAATGAATTATCTAGTTTAATTGTAGATAGACCTTATTTATGATTATAAGTTTGTCAAAACTTTTTTTTTCTTCATCGTCGAATCAACCCGCTTCTCAATCTAGCACTAGCGGCTAAGCTAAGGCAGCACGCAATTTTACAGTGCGGGGCCAGGCGGTCGGTGGAAAGGGCGTTGGCAGCCTCGATGTTAATGATATTTTGGTCAAATGTGGACAACAGTGGAGTGCGAATAGTAGGCCTAGATCTAGATCAGATCTTGATTTAACATCTTAAATTTGATTTTGAGTTGTAGTTGCATGATTGATACTGTCTGTTGCATTTTGCAATAATTAATGCTTGTTACAAAATGTTAGCTGTGCTGCAGTAAATTACCTAAATTAACATAAACACACAACTGAAATGTTGTTTGACTTTGACTGAGTCCTGAAAAAATTGACAATTCATGAATTCTACTGGCTATATGGTAGACTAGTCTAGATCTACATGTAGCTTTGTGGGAAGAATCAGAGAATGAGTGTTAGACTTTATGTGTCAACTTGATTTTCTATAATTTGATTAGAATTTTGCCAATTTTAATTTAAGTCTGTTTCTAGTAAGATTCATACAACAAAGTAACAAGCATGATTCGTTTCTTTCTTTCCAAACAGCAAACAGTTCCATCATGGATGCTGGTGCAACTCTCCTTTCCAGGAGCTATGCTCCAACGATCCCTGTCTATCCAACACAGACCACAGTAGGAACCAAGACGGACCGGGCCCTGTCACAAGATCTTGCCAGGATGAGCGGCCTAGGTGAAACTGGAGTCTATGGTGTTCCCACTGGGGCACCGGCCGCACAGGGTTTCCGCTCCGGCAAGCACACCACCCAAGAATGGCATGAATCCAACTACAACAAATATTTCCAGAGTTTCACAGACCGTGATAACGCTGAGAGGCTATGCCACGAGTCCAAACAGCTTTCAAAGGAGACCCACGCTCTGACCATGCGCACACAGTCCGACGTCACGAAGAAGCTCGGGGACAGGATGAATGACATCAACTTCTGGAAGTTTGAGCTCAACCGTGAGATCGAGGAGATGATCGAGGAGACAGACCTGCTATGTGCACAGAAGAAGCGGTTAGAGAATGCGCTGGATGCAACAGAAGTGCCACTGAAGATCTCTAGGGATAATCTGACCTGCAGGTCAAGGAGGCAAGATATTGATCTTGTTGGAGACAGGGTAGAGATGGCTCTTAATAAGGTGAGCAAAACATGCTTCAATGATGTTGTAAGGAAATTTAGTGTTGTCTGTACATGTGAGACACACTAGGAAAGTGTGCAAATGATGTGGAAAAGTTTTTATTTACTGGTTATACCACAGAGTAGATGTGATTCACCAAAATATAACCCTGCTTGCATGCATGCAAGCTAAGTAATATTTGTACTTTTTCTCTCTCTTTCTCATTTTAATAAGATAATCCTGAATCTTGCATACACTTGTCAAAAGAAAGTTACTGAATTACATTTGTATAACCAGTTCATTTTCATTTTCTCTTACAGGAGGTAGATATCATCACAAAAGTTCAAGATCTACTCAAGAGAACATTAGAACAATCTGATAGACAAATCAAGTAAGTATATTATGACGGTTCAATCATTCAACTTTACCTCTAACATAGATCTGACAATTTGAATCAAAGAATGTTTGCTACAGATATTTTGTTTGTTTGTTTCACAAAAACATCTTGAGATGAACCTCGTTACTCTATTGCAAAAGTAATTTCACTTTTGGGAACATTTAGTCATTAGAAATGCAGGGTCTTACTCTGACACACTCACCATGTGGATATTGATGTTATTAATCCTCTTACATGTACTTCATTGTGATACTTTACCTGATATGTCTTTAAAATATTTGAAATAAATTTTTATTTTATTTTATTTGTTCACTTTAAAACATCAACACAAGTTCAGGAACTCATAATGGTTGATTTACAATGAAACTGAATAGTGTAAACAAAATTGAACCAAAATATATACACTTAAGAAAAACGTGTTGTTATACACACAAAAATGCTTTATTTCATATTTGTTACAAACATTGTTAAATTTTCTTTCAATCGTTAATTGTTATTATTTTTTTCTTCCCAGGCTCAACCGTGGTTCAAAGCACAAACTGACCATGGACTGGTCAGATAAATTATCTGCCTTCAAGATTGATGAGAAATGTACTGGACTTAACAACAATTCAACTGAGATCCAGTACAAGGAAGGATCGGCCAAATTTGAGGCAGTGTAAGTTTTTACATCAAACCGGTAGTTTCTTCTTTCTACAAAGTTGAAAGCATTACATCTTCAAATGGAATCAGAGCTAGATGAATCCCTAGTGAAAGAGCAATGATGACAGTTCTTGTTATATCATTGTACTTAATAGAACTGCCTCAATAAGAGTGATAAGAATATAGCATTTACTATTTGATTCTTGATACAATCATAAATAGACATGAATATTACAATAAAAGACTTATTTATGTAAAATCAGCCCATGTTTAAAGTCAAACTGAAGTAGAAAGTAACTAGTAGAATCTACTGCCATGCTGAATATTATGCATGTATTCATCAATATGTTTTTACATATTTTCATTCCAACAGGCAAACTAACCCACAATCCTGGGCAGAGTTTTCGCATGACAATGTCGTCCGTGCCGAGCACGAGCGTCTGGCCTCCCAGCAGCTCCGCAACCTGATCGACCAGATCCTCACAGATACCTCCAACGACATGAGGGAACAGTGCAACACCGTCAACACAGAGTTTGCTCGCCGCATTGAGGAGATGAATGATGCCAAGACCAAGATGGAAAACCACTTGCTGAAGGTGAATAGTCCTTTCTCAATTCAATTCAATTCAAATTATGTTTTATTCAATCTTGTCAAAAAGTCCAAATACTAAAAATGTGAGTTTACATCATACATACAATTATATAAAAAAGCATTCAAAAACGAAGAAAAACATAGCAAATGGGAAAAATGAATCAAAATTAATAAATGTTTACATCAAAGTAGTACCAAACCATTATTCTAGACCCATTTGCTACGGAACTAGGTGGTTTTTATGTTTCAAGCCTATGGGAAATTGGTAATATAATGTAGTTGTCATCAGATTCTAACAAAAAAGATGGTAATTGTTAACACTTGAATTATCCTTAAAGGTAATACAAAGTTTTGGGAAATTTTGAAAATTGAGTGGATATTTAATCTTTACAATTTCGATATATTTGGATGCCCCTGTGGATGTATTATAAGCACTAAACAAATTAGCCCCTAAAACACTTCTGTTTTCGAGAAAAATTGAATATAAAAATTTACTGGTGCTCCCGGTAAATGTTGATAAATTTCAAATAGCGCCTATGGCCATACAATGGTAGCTGCGACCATGAAAATCTCAGAATGTGTAGTTGTGATATATAATTTCCAAATGGGAATAGCTTATTGGTCGATTTCAGTCAAGAAACATTGTTTCATAGCTAAATTAAAATCTTGACCTTGAGAGGGAGCTATACAACATAAAGAGTTTATTATTTATAATTTCATAACTTTAGATTCGATTTCAACCGCGGCAACGATCAATGATATATTGTAGGAACGTATATGCTTCCAATATGTTAATTTAAACCAAATTCATGACCCCATACCAAAACTTTGTGATACCTTTAATGCCTGGTTCTAATTGTTTTTACAAATCCTTCATTTCTTTTAAACTCGATCAAATGTATGTTTGGTGGTGGAACAAGATTGAGTGACTAACATATTGCTCTATCTAATTCGAATTAGCAATTCTATATCAAAATCCTTGATATCGCACAGAGCTTTATCGATAGTCACAGAAAGAATTACCTCCAGTGGTGATGATTCATTTGTAATTCTATAATTGATGCTTTCTTGTCAACAGACCGTTGAAGATATCGCTGGCATGGAAAAGAACATCAAGGATCTGACCCAGGCCGTCAAGGACAAAGAGGCCCCAATGAAGGTGGCCCAGACCAGGTTGGACCACAGAACACACAGGCCCAATGTGGAACTTTGCAGGGACCCAGCTCAGTACAGGTATGTCCATGTTGCCAAATGCACAATCATTTGGAAAAATGCAAATGATCATTTATTTGTTACTTTTGCTCTTCGATGCAATAAACTGTACTGATATCAAACCACGAGAAAACAGCGATTTTAGTGATATTATTCATCATGTAACCACAAAATGGTTAGAAAACAACTTCTGTTACAGCCAACGTCTTGTAAAAAGTAGATTCCTTTGGAATATTTGCCCAGAATCTGTTTACTTATTATATTGCTCTGTTTAACACTGGGGTTGCTTTCTTCTCCTCATTACTTGTTTTTCTTGTTTGCCACACATGCGTTTTTAAACAAATTAATAGTCACCAATGGAGGATACCCTGCATGGGCACAGGGAGATTTTTTGTGTGGCATATAGAGAGTTAGTTTGTTCACTGTCATCAAAAAACTTTTGCAAATGCATGTAAAAAACATCTAAGTAAGCAAACAAGGAATCGGACCCTTTGACTTTGGATAAATTTAAACATGAAAATATAAAATGAAATTAAAACAAAATCTAACCTTGTTTCTCTTGTTCATTCACTGTCATCAAAAGACTTACATTGCATGCAGATAATTTTTTAGTAAACAAACAAGGAATCAGACTCTTTAACTTTGGATAAATTCAAACATGAAAATATCAAATGAAATGAATTATGAAAAATCTAACCTTGTTTCTGTATTATCCTCGCTCCTTTCCAGGATGGTCCAAGAGGTTGGTGAGATCCAGGATTCCATCGACAAGCTCCAGCAGAAGCTGGCCGAGTCCAAGGCCTCGCTCAAGGACCTGATGGACACCCGTATGGCCCTGGAGAAGGAGATTGCCCTCAAGAAGAATAGCATCTTCGTCGACCGCGACAAGTGCCTTAAGTTCCGCACCCGTTACCCATCCACCTCCAAGCTTGTCGGCTATCAGTAAACTAGCCGTTCTCAGTTGTGCTCAGTTTCTCACATGTTGTAAAATAATGACTACAAAAGTGAACTTTTTTAGTATCTTCATCAGTCCATGTACCTCCAAGCTTGTTGGCTACCAGTAAACTGTTCTCAGTTGTGTTCAGTTTCTCACAAGTTGTAAAATAATTACTACATAAGTGAGCATTTTCAGTATAGCTTTCATCAGTCCATGTAGGCAACGAAGATGTGTTTTCTAAACTTATGGCAACACAAATATTAATCTTACCAATCCACTTCTAAGCTTGTTGGCTATCAGTAAACTGTGCTCAGTTTGTCAGTCATTGTAATACCATATGACTAAGAAAGTGAGCATTTTCGGTATAGCTTTCATCAGTCCATTTAGGGAACGAAGATGTGTTTTCTAAACTCAATATCATTTGATTATCTGATATTTTATGTTTATTGGAAATTAGTTCAAAGGCAAATAGTGAGATATTAACTTGTATTGAAAACAAAATACAGATTTTTTTTTTTTACAGAGATACCAAACCTTTTGCTCACTTTTGTAGTCATTAAAAAACAGCAAGCCCTTAGTTTTATTTATTTATCTAATATCTGAAACAGTATTGGCCATACAAGCAACAGCTGGATTGAAAGAGTGATAAACAAAGCTACATGAAAGTACCATGTCAGTTGACACATTGAGAAAAAGTACTGCTAGTTATTTGGACTCGGTTGGAATGTAGTAATATGCATAAAATGGATATGCTGGAATGTGTGCTAACTTGCATATCCGTGCAGGACATGAGAGAAATTTGTCTTACTAGGATGGATATGTTTGTATATCATGTAAACAGCAATTCAGAGATGTGCATGTTTTTTTAGTATTGACTTGCTTGAGTACTTAATACTGATCGTTTTATTTGTATCAATGAAATATAGTTTTTGTCATTCCAAAGTTTCATTAGGAAATAAATACATCCGTCCTTTGATGCACATAATCTATCTCGTTGTTCATTCATGAACAACATATATTTTCTATTTTCATGGTAATAGCACATTCTAGTGAATTTAGCTGCAATTTCTTTCTTGCAATATACATCTTCTTTAGGTATATATTCATTAGGTTAAATGTTCCCCTATCTATTCTTTTTTCAAGATGTTTTCTATATATTTGTGCCATGTATTATAGTGTGTATATATTTTGAGAAGAGTCCTTCAATTATGCCGATTAATTTGTACCTTTGTGAAATCGTGAATCATGCCTTGACTTGAGTGATCATAATAAAAATTATATAAAAATAAAGTAAAATATGACACGGTGAGATAAATGTCAACTTTAGTTATATGTTCCACATACACTTGGAAGTATTGTAGTTGCATATCCTGTGGTAAGCATTTGCAATGATAGGAGAGATACAGAGAGAAAAGGAAGAACATGTACATGATTAGTTTTGAGAAAGAAAGAGAGAGCATCTGTAATGATAGGAGAGATACATGCAAAGAAAAGGAAGTACATGTACATGATTAGTTTTGAGAAAGAAAGAGGAGAGATACATGCAAAGAAAAGGAAGTACATGTACATGATTAGTTTTGAGAAAGAAAGAGAGAGCATCTGTAATGATAGGAGAGATACATGCAAAGAAAAGGAAGTACATGTACATGATTAGTTTTGAGAAAGAAAGAGAGAGCATCTGTAATGATAGGAGAGATACATGCAAAGAAAAGGAAGTACATGTACATGATTAGTTTTGAGAAAGAAAGAGAGAGCATCTGTAATGATAGGAGAGATACAGAGAGAAAAGGAAGAACATGTACATGATTAGTTTTGAGAAAGAAAGAGAGAGCATCTGTAATGATAGGAGAGATACATGCAAAGAAAAGGAAGTACATGTACATGATTAGTTTTGAGAAAGAAAGAGAGAGCATCTGTAATGATAGGAGAGATACATGCAAAGAAAAGGAAGTACATGTACATGATTAGTTTTGAGAAAGAAAGAGAGAGCATCTGTAATGATAGGAGAGATACAGAGAGAAAAGGAAGAACATGTACATGATTAGTTTTGAGAAAGAAAGAGAGAGCATCTGTAATGATAGGAGAGATACATGCAAAGAAAAGGAAGTACATGTACATGATTAGTTTTGAGAGAAGGGAAGAGAGAGAGCATCTGTAATGATAGGAGAGATACAGAGAGAAGGAAGTACATGTACATGATTAGTTTTGAGAAAGAAAGAGAGAGCATCTGTAATGATAGGAGAGATACATGCAAAGAAAAGGAAGTACATGTACATGATTAGTTTTGAGAAAGAAAGAGAGAGCATCTGTAATGATAGGAGAGATACATGCAAAGAAAAGGAAGTACATGTACATGATTAGTTTTGAGAGAAGGGAAGAGAGAGAGCATCTGCAATGGTAGGGCAGATACAGAGAGAAGGAAGTACATGTACATGATTAATTTCAGAGAGAGAGAGCATCTGCAATGATAGGAGAGATACATGTAGAGAAAAGGAAGTACATGTTTATGGGTAGTTTTGAGAGAGAGACCAAGAAAGAGGGAGAGAAGAGTAAGACAAAGATGAAGGAAGAGAAGAGGAAGAATGGACATACCATAAGTTTCTTGACACACAATTTTCAAGGAAATGCACCACTGTAAACATAAGAACTAAAGTAGTAAATGTAGAGCAGATTTATACAACTCAGATGGAACATATGGGAGCTAATGAAGAATTACAATGATGGCATGCACAAACTTGTTTCAATTATTGCTTCAGAAGTTCAGATAAACTGATAAGGGTTGCTTTACATTTCTCTTATCTTTCACTTTGTCTCTTCCTCACTCCACTTTTTTTTCTTCTTCTTCTTCCCCTTGTTACTATTTGTTTCTCGCTTTCTTCCACAAACCATTTGCATTTTTGTTTTGTTATATTGATGATAAAAAACCTCTTCTATTTTTCTTTCTTGCTCTCTCTTTCTCTCTCTCTCTCTTCTTCCCTTCTCTCTTCATCATCATCATCATCAAAATCTTTAAATTGGCAACACAATGAGAGATTCTAAATCTTTCTTTTTTCATCAAAATTGGACATACTTTCAAGTTTTCACAACTAAATTGTCACCCATGTATATTGTTTTCAGAGACATTACATTGTATGTTAACAATGTAGCAATTAAAGAAAAGCATTATTGGTGCCAATTTGAATGACAATATGTGATCAATTTCGGCCAAAAAATTATTCCTATCCAAAAAAGGTTAAGTACTGTTTGGTACAGGCATTTAACTATGTAGTGTCAACAAATGAGATAAAACAATTGAATGTTTGATTTACAACATTTTAATGATTTTGACAAACCTCCAGTGGTTTGTTTTATATAATACAGATTCTCAAACCCTTTCACATAAGGGTGTAAACAACATCACCAACCATCCTACTCATAATTCACCGAACCCTGTTATCTTGTTGAATCAATACATCCAGGGCCTTTCAGTTCATAATACTTTTTTTACCACACAAACTGCAAATTTAATGTCGCTCTATGACTTAATATCATCCATATCATTTATGACGTAATACAGTCCAAACAATCGAGAGAAAACTTGTTTGTGTACCGGTAGGTGAAAGTGAGTACAGAACTAAGGATGTCAGTTAATGTTCCTGATGATAAAGTTCTCTACATACAAATAACATAAGTATTGTGAGTGGTATAAGCATTCAATCAATCACGGCTTGCAGTCAACCGAATAGTCAGTCGGTCTGTTTCGTTTGGGAATGTGCTCCGCTGAGACTGTGTCAATAATGTTTAAAAACTCCTCAATCAGACAGATATTTTCTGTCTAGGCTTGCGGTTGCCACTGAGTGTAGTTCAACAAGCTTTAAGCTTTATAATAAATGAAACTGTTTCATCTTCTACTTTGGTGAATAATTCATTTCGAATAAAAGGAAGGAAGAAATTTTAGTTTGTACGGGTTCTAATCATTGAACATGAAATCAAAATCAAAATAGGAATCGCAAATTAATTGATGTTTCACTGCATGTTGCTTGATAAACGAAATACCATTTATAGAACAAAATAGCAAATTTATCAAAAATTACAGGTATATGTAAAAGTTCACTGTATCTGATAGTACATAGTATATCATGCAAACTGTACTATGTTGCAGTTGAAGTGTTCATAGACATATAATCATCAATCCGTCATCAATATATGTATTTTTTTTCATATATGCTCAGTATCACATCAGAAACCATGAACTTTTGAAACATTTTTTGGTACTTTGCCCTGTGTTTAAAACCAACATCATATGTCCAATTCACTAAAACAAGTAATTTCAGGATATAATGAATTCAAGAGTTTAAAGTGTCAAAAGTCATCTCCTTATGAAATTAAGTATGAACACTGGTAGCATCATACACAGCAAAAAACCGTGCTTTAAGCCCCTAGAAGTTCCTTCAAGCAATGAAATGTGTGTATTTGTTGGCATCACACTATACCAACATTACACTGTGAACTACTGAATGATACATATTGATACATGTAATTACATGTAGAACTCTGATTATACAACTCACAATACATTTAAGAACAAGAATCAGATCTATGCCTTTCCCTGTTCCCTTGCTTTTCTTCTCTCTTCCATTAGCCTGGCCTTCTGTTTCATCATGCATTTCACTGCATTCCCTGTGCCACCCAGCTCACCATCTGTAACATGGAACGATTGGGAGAGAGAGAGGTAGGGATGGGGGAAGAGAGAGGTAGGGATGGGGGAAGGGAGAGAGGGACAGAGAGAGGGAGAAAATAATAAATAATTTTAATAAAAACATTGCTTATTAAGCGCTTACCACCGAAGTCTCTAGGTGCCATAACAAACAAAATACAACGATAACAAATTATTTATTATACAAAACAAAAAGAAAATGCAAATAATTTTTTTAATAACAATACATATGAAATATACATCAATGTGAAAAGAGTAAGTTAATCATCAGAAGGAGAGTAGGGGGAGACTGTGGGGATTAGACAAATTATATTAAGTGTGACCCTAGTTTAAAACAGATAATTGAAGATTTGATAAATAACAAAAATAACGACATGGTATGATGAATTGGAATTTGACTCATCTCGCAGGACTTACATCTACAAGAACCATAATCAGTCAGAAATTTATATGTGAAGGTGTCATGGTCTAAAGAATATGTCACTGGACTGTGAATCGCCCGGTTCACAGTTCAACTCTAGCTGCGGCACTATGTCCTTTGGCAAGATATAATCTTTTAATTAACATTAACACTATACGTGACACTCTCTTCCCCAATTTCCCCTACATACTCCTATAACTATAATTATGAAATGAACATGAAGTGTTTATTATTAAGCCAAAAGATGGCACTAAGAGTTATAACGTTTAGTCCAATTAGGACTCATTCACAGCCAATATTCCAGGAGCTAAAATTATTGAATGTGTATCAACTCCATAAATTATCTATTTGTGTTTTTATGTATCAACTATTGAATGATAAATTGCCACAGTCTCTAATTCAGTATTGCTGTTTCATAGAGCACAACTATGAGACTAGACAAAGAGAAAGTAAGAAGTTAAGTGTGCCTAAAGTAAGGACAACGCAAGGTAAATTTTCAATGTCATTCAGAGGCACACGCTATTGGAATGATCTACCCCTTTCTGTACGGGAGAAAGCATCAGTATCTTGCTTTCGTAGAACTCTTATATCACAAATGTTAATATAATAGTTGTTTATAACTTAGAACCAAGGCTCTTGCCTTTTTGTAAATATTATGTTATATGATTCTTCATCTTTTATTTAGTGTAAAATACCAAAGCTTTGTATATAAGCACAGAACATATTTACCCTAGATGTAGAATAATTTGTAGTTTAGGTATGTATTCAATAGTTATTCATATTTATCCATTACATTCTCATTTATTGCTGTGATACTTTTTGTGTGTTAGTGGTACTAGACACGATTAGCATTAAATGCTATTTTCTGGTCCCATTTATCCTTTCAATGTTAATTAATCATTCACATTTGATTGTTATATATTGATGTACTTTTTGTTTTGGATAATAAACTTCAAACTCAAACTCAAACTCAAACTCATAACAGCGCCACGTACCCCCCCCCCCCCCCACCCCCTTCCCGGCTGCTATCGACTCAAGCATTCTTGCTTATGATAGTTGGCCTCTGCATTTATCTTGATTATTTTTACTTACCTTGATACTTTCAAGCTTTTAATTATGCATTTTCTATTTGTGTGTATTTAAGTTGTCATTCTTCATGTAAATTAATTATATTATATACTAGTATTATTGTTATTTGAATGTTTTATATTTGGTTAATCAATAAATGCAGAAACATATGCTATATAACAAAATTAAAAAAAGACAGAGATATGTCAAAGGTTTCAAATACTGGAGGAGGGGGCATGATGTCGGCCATATAAAGTATGATTATTACCAAATTTATAATGCACTTATTTCATGATGTAACATAGAGAAATGCATAGTTAAATCTATACAAATTAACAAATTCTTGTTTTAATTAATGTTAATTAATTATGCAAATACAATATAAAAATTGTAGAGTTAAAAGGGTGAATGAGGAGGGGAGACTATAGAGAGCCTTCGCATGGTGGGAATGTATGTGAGGATTGTACTTACATTTTCCCTGATAACCATCAGCAGCTTCTTCATACTCTGCAAGTTGTGCCTTGCATGATTGTTTGGCATTGGGTCCTTCCATAAGATTGCAGTCAGCCAAAACCTTTTGCAGATGCTTTAAGATCTCCATATCGACCAGCCTATCAAATGGTGAGGAAATGACGAGAAAAGGGAATGAATGAAATTGCTCATATCATCACCCATATCAACTATTAAACATATGTGTATAAATGTAGAAAATGAATGTGAAAATAAGTTGCAATAACTTGATTCAATATCAACCACACTATGAAAATGGACAAAATGAGCTTCAAAACTTGTCCCACCTCCATTTTGACTAACAAAACGTATGCTGGAGCAAGATGGGAGTTAACTCTGTTTTAAAGTATGGCTTAATGCCCTTATGGCTCCAAACAAATGTAATATAGATGGTAAAAACAAGAGAACAAGAGTCTAGTTCTGACAATATCACCCAACCCTTAAAATGAAGATCATGAAAGGGGGAAAAGAGTTAAAATATTAGCCCTTATTACTTCAATCTATCTTGATTAAATACATAATCATGACATTTGATTAGCTCTGAAAATACAAAATAAAAAATATGACTTTTTGCTATTATCATTAATATTCTATGAAGTAAAGGATAGATAAATTTATAAACCAACCACTATTCACAATTTACAAGAGAGCAAACAAAGGGTATTCATGAAGCACGTCCATCACTTTGGCAGTGGTTATTCTAAAATGCACAAAGTGGGACTTCTCCATGTTTAAAAGATCTGTGGATATTTGGGGTTCATCTCTGATCTGGCTTACTGGGCCCCGTCTTACAAAGAGTTGCGATTGATTCAAATCCATCATTAGTCCTTCAATCAATCGTAAGTTTGCAATCTCCTATCTCTTACGTACTTGCAACTGATATCAATCGCAAATAAGTTGCAATTAATATCAACTCTTTGTAAGACGGGGCCAGGTCTATTAATTTCATTAATATCTTTCAATACCAACTTCCCAAAATCCTATTTTGTGCTCCACTGACCTGTCCCTCTTGTACTGCATGTTGCCCTCATACATGCATACATAGTCATCAACAGCACACTCTTCAATGGAAGGAACACGAGGAAATCGCTGGTGGTAATAGTAGTATGGACTTCTCTTGCGTTGGCTATCAACAAAGTCTGTATACATAAAAGTAACAAAAGTAAACAGTGTGTCAAAAGACTAAAAAAGTATCGAAATAAATATATTACATGTATAAAGCCAGAAGGGCCTGTAAGTGTGCCAAACACCAAATCATGTCTTGTTCTTGATGTAAAGGGGTTCCTCGCCCCTTTCCTGCATTCAAACTGTGAGCTTCAAATGTTACTTCTACTGTTCTACAAATACATATATTGAAGTCTAAATAATTATGCTCCCAGTAAACAGTTAAATGACTTTGTAATTACGAGTTGACAAATGCGGAAACATCCCATAGAATAGGGCTGGGTTCCACACGCCCCGTTATATGTTATTCTTTATTTACTTTGGTTGTTCCGCTGAGACTGCGTCTGGCTCCACTGATCGCCTCTATGCACAGACTAAAGTACATGTATCGTATGGGTTAGTGAGGGGAGGTATTGCAATACAGTTTGTGTTTGAATGCTGATCTCATCCCGCACAGTTTTTTCAAGAAAACAGGCAGTTTAGCTGAAACTAAGTCGCTGTAATTTTATGTTTTATGAAAATTATTTAAAAATTACATGAAAGGTAGATCTAACTTTTTAGATCTATTTTTTTTTCCAACCATATTTTTAAAATATTAAATTGTCAAGTCTAGATAAAGAAAAACTGAGGGAAAAATGTTTACCAAAAAAAAAACCTTTAATTAAATAATCTCCACCTAGATCTATGTCTTGTGCAAAACCTAAACATGCAAAAAATGACTGTTTTTGCATCTGGGCCGAGTTGTCCCGTGGTCCGAGTTAGCCCGACTCCTTTACCACTAACGCATGCTGGGCCGTGCATTTTTAGTGTACTACCATACAGTACATTTCAATCTCCATTCTCTGAATAGATTAAAGGCGGTCACGGGAGCCACTCAGCCAGAGCCCAGGACAGGCGCAGTCCTACTCTCACTCTCATTCCCACTCTCACTCCACATGCTCCAGCTCAGCTCAGACTCAAGTCAAAGCTCAGCAGAACCATCGCGTCTATCTGACTGCTGATAGTTGATACAAGTTGATAGGCCATTGAATAAGCTATAAAGATAAACCTCTTAAAAGACAGAATACCACCCTAGTCCCTAGGCCTAGTGAACAATAACTATTTAAGTTAACAACACAACACTTACTTAATATTAGACTATTTCACATTGTCCTACATGTACACAATTACGTTAGTAGATCCTAGATCTAGATCTAAGTGCAAACAAAAAATTGTGCATTAAATTTGTTTACTAAATCTGAATTAATCATCTAAATATCATACCTCTTACAAAGGTTACAGGTGCGTCGATAGTATAATAAAATGCATTTCCTATGAATTCCTCTAATACACCCATTTTGCACTAAAAAGGTGTAAAAATAAGGAAGGAAAATATAGTAACTTTTGCTCCGACTTTATACTGGATGATTCAATAAAAGTATCCGTTATGTCAATTAATTTTATTAATAGATAATATTTACGATACTAATTTTATTTTTAATTATATTGATTAATATAATAAAATTATTTTAATTACCTTCTCAAGCTTTTTTTTAAAATAGCAAGCTATTTGATAATTCAGAAATATTTCTTACATTGATCGAGCCTTCTCGTTCTCACGTCCTCTTTTTCACACGTCCACAACTAGGATGGTAATGAACTCTAAGTTTGCATAAAAATCGTCTTAAATCTGTCATTTATACGGAACATCTTTCCGATCATAAGTATCTGAATCGAAGTTAAATAAATTCTCTGCTATATAAATATAGTGTTACAGTTATACTGGCAATATTTTAGGTATAATTAGGGTGAAATTTGGGGTACGATTTTTTTTTAAATGTGTGTTGTGTAGTGAACGCAATGTGAGCCAAAGAAATGTTGGTGCGCTCTACCTGGCCCAACTCGGTCTGCATTGCTTGTTGTGGCATGGGAGCGTAATGAGGAGTGATTGTATTTGTGGTTGATATACTATGTTCTTTGATGCTTATAGACTAGACTCTAGAGTCTAGGCCTGTACTATTTTGATGTGCTTCTTCAATGCCCTGGGCCTGGTCCCATTTTATAACCGTCTGGTGCGCTGGACCGTGAATGAGGATCGTTCGCCTAAATCAATGAGGATATCCTCATTAAAAAATGCGCCCCCCAAAAATAAGGATTGTCCGTAGTTTCGCAGACGTTTTCGGGTTCCTCATCCGTGCAACGGCGATGCGAAAAACTGATTTCGCGCAATAAAAGCATTGCGGAACCCGTTTTTTGCATCGCCTACGCGCGGATCGGGAATCAGAATTGTCAGCAAAATAATAGGAACTCTTCTGTCCGCGTTTACGAAGACGATTCCTCACGTTTGCCTTATTCTCTGACCAGCGCCCCTACTGATAACTGAGAAAGACCATCAGTTTGGGTGTTGATCTTAGAATAAGGATTGTCAGAATATTAAATGAGGATGTCCTTGTTAAAACGGGGACAAATCACAACCTAAAATTTGTTTGTGGACAATAATGATCTGCACGTTGGCATTTAAAATGGATTCTGCGATTATGCTCCATGATGCATTTCTCATTGACACAGCAGAGATTTTCATGTTATAAACGATATATCGTTGGGAAGACGGACAACACGTAGACAGTGAACTGGGGGTGTTTTATTAGGTGGAATCTGTTTTTCGCGTTCCCGGCACGCGGATCAGAAACCCTACACCCGCAGAGCGCTGAAGAAAGAAATTTAGGAAGCGATGTGTTTGCGTTCTTGAGAATATCCTCGTTTATGCCAACGGACCTCATTCTCGGACCAGCGCCCTTACTGACCATAGTCTGTGGAGATATCCACTATAACACCAAAAATCATATAAATCTTCCACAATTGCCTGTTTCGTGTCAATTTTCTTGTCTTTTTTGGAGTATTTTTCCAGAAAACGAAGACATTGCTAATTTTAATATTGTTTTGTTACTTTCAGTCTCACAGAAAATTCTCAGCTCCCAGGCACGGTTCCTTGGGCTTCCTGCCCCGAAAGCGCAGTAGGCGTCACCGAGGCAAGGCCAAGGCTTTCCCCAAGGATGACAAGAGCAAGCCAGTGCATCTGACCTGCTTCCTTGGATACAAGGCTGGCATGACCCATATTGTGAGGGACGTGGACAGACCCGGTTCAAGTAAGTATGCAATCAAAGTGCAACATGTATGTTGGAGGGGGGAGGGGGGGGGGGGGTGTCTGATGGACAATCCAGTCCGCAGCAGACATGACCAAGGCAGGGCTTTCCCCACAGATGACATGTGGACAGACATGGTTCAAACAAGTATATCACAGTAGTACTTGGAAGGGGTTTTGGTAGGGGGAGGGGGTGGGGTAATAGACAATTGTGTCCTCTATAAAATAAAAATAAAATCTATGATCCGTTAGGCTTAAGCATGAGAGAGATAAATATTTTGAATTTAAACAAAAATGAATGTTTTCAGCCTCTTCCGGCTTCATCCTTTTAGCTTGCCTTGGGTTATGTCAGTTTTCAGTGGTTTACTTTGTCTCTCTTGTGTACTCCTACTCACACTTTGTGTGAGTTTAGTGAGGTTAGCCTGACATGTACATGTATATATTTTGTCTGTTCATTGTGCAGAGGTGAACAAAAGGAAGTGGTTGAAGCCGCGTCCATCATTGAAACATCTAATTAGAACATTTATTTGAAGAAAAAAGAACAGTCACTGTTAGTTTTAGAGTGATCTGAGAGGACATATGACGATAAAACGTGGGATGTGCTATTACAGCACTCTGACAAACGATGTTGAAATCCCATGCTGCCTTCCTTCTGATGTCCACACTTTTCATAGAATGTCCAGTTTAAAAAGTGATTCATAAAAGAATACTCAATAGTGTTTTTGTTTCATAACAGATGTTTGGTGACTGATCAAGTTTTGAATTCAAATCCTTTACCTACTCTTGTTGCAGTGAAATTCAGAGTTCTAACAAGCCTGACATGTATATATTTTGTTTGTTCTTTATTGTGCAGAGGTGAACAAAAAGGAAGTAGTTGAAGCCGTCTCCATCCTTGAAACACCTCCCATGATCATTGTCGGTCTTGTGGGTTACATCGAGACCCCATCCGGTCTCCGTGCCCTCAAGACTGTCTGGGCTGAACATCTCAGTGACGAGTGCAAGCGACGATTCTACAAGAACTGGTGAGATCATGGAGACAATGTTTTCTTATTTGAGAAATCACAATTCTTTAAAAAAATAATGTTTTAGATTCCTGTAAATCAGTGATGAGAATTTAATGGATCTGAGTTGAATTTTTCTCTTGAAAGTATTGATTTAGTATCCCAAAGCTATCAGAAAATAACTAGCATGCATTTGAGAATTGGTATCAGTAGATGATGACCAACTTATTTCCTTCATTTGATTGCTTTCTAATGAGTTTCTGAAAGAATAGCCTGATTAAGTACAAGAAACCCAACACAGCTTATAGTTAACTCGTTGGGAGATTCATTTACCATCATTGAATTTAACGCTAACATGTCAAACCCCATGACATGGCTCCGCTCTGTGCTTCTTCAATGAGCATTGATGAGCTGTCAAAAAGATCTGCCCATTGATTTCATGAGGTTCCTCTCTTGGCTACTTCACAGAGCTTTGATGAACCTTTGCCCCTCCCTGATCCCCATGGCTCCGCTCTCTGCACCATCTGGTAGCACCGATGAGCCACTCGGGCCTCCGCTCTTGCCATCAAGGCATGATGAGGCCCGACCTATCGTCCCCCATTTTGAGCCGTCCCGTCTCTTCTTTTTTTCTCTCCTGTGTGTGTGTTTGTGGGTGTCTCTGTGCAGGTACCGCTCCAAGAAGAAGGCTTTCACCAAGTCTTCCAAGAAGTGGGCCGATGAGATGGGCAAGAAGGAGATCGAGAAGGACCTGAACGTCATGAAGAAATATTGCACCGTCATCCGCGTCATTGCTCACACCCAGGTATGGAATTCCACGGAAGTAAAACAAATGTACCTCTATTTCTATCTGAAGTCTATGGTCACATCACCAAGTTAATAATTATTTCTTCTTAACCCTTACTGTACTGGGCTATTTTGAGCACCCTCTGACTGGGGGGGGGCCTTGGAGGCCCCCCCCTATGATCTCGGCCGTCGATTGTCCGATGAACACGAAAATTTGCATGTTTGTAGATATTTACGTAAGGAACAAGATGGTATAATTAGTTTTTTCCTAATATGCAAATTTTTGTCGTTAGCCTAATTAATTATGCAAAATGCGCTAATTTTATGCATTTTACAGAAAACGTGTCAAACTCCACTTTTTGAATGTTGAAACTCATTCATATGAAACTTCTTTTCTAACACAAAAAAGTTATTTTTATGTAATTAATAATGATAATTTATGCAAATTTTTATGGATTTTCAATTTTTGTCTTGTTTTTTTGATGACATGCGCATACTAATTGTTATGTAACGCCTTACAGGTATATCCGATTTCGACGAAAATGGTATCAAAATGTGCGTAAGACTTGAGGGAAAAAAGTCATGAAACGACAATTCAAAATTCCAAGCGGTTGCGGCGCAATCTTCGAAAATGTCGAGGGGGGGGCCTCCCAGGCCCCCCCCCAGTACAGTAAGGGTTAAATGTTCAGCAGCTTCAATAAGAACATTTATTTGATTAAAAAAAGAGTCACTGTTAGTTTTAGAGTGATCTGAGAGAACATATGACGATAAAACGTGGGATGTGCTATTGCAGCACTCTGACAAACAATGTTGAAATCCCATGCTGCCTTCCTTCTGATGTCCAAACATTTCATAGAATGTCCAGTTAAAATAGTGATTAATAGAAGAATACTTGAAAGTGTTTTGTGTCATAAAAAAACAGATGTTGGGTGACTGATCAAAGTTTTGAATTCATATCATTTTCCTACTCTTGGTTGCAGATGAAACTCATGAACCAGCGCCAGAAGAAGGCTCATGTCATGGAGATCCAGCTCAATGGTGGTAGCATTGGAGACAAGATCGAGTGGGCCAAGGAGCGCCTGGAGAAGAACATTCCAGTCTCTGAGGTCTTTGGACAGGACGAGTTGATCGACATCATCGGTGTCACCAAGGGACATGGATTCAAGGGTACGCATTACATTTGTATCCACTTAATGATTGAATGTGATAATCCTGTCCACTACTCAAAAAGAGTGCTTTCATTATTTATATATTTTATTCTTCTTCAGGGACTAAATGGGGGTATGGTCAATATTGAGTAGATGAAATAAAATTAGTAGTTGATTATTGTACAGATTTGAAATCATGTAAGAGATAGAAATAAGGGGACAATTTGTTTAGAATACTTGAAATGCAATGGGCACCGTTACAGTAATCTATTGCTTTTAGTCTTGTGAGAGGACATGTGATGATAAAACGTGGGATGTGCTATTGCAGCACTCTGACAAACTATGTTGAAATCCCATGCTGCCTTCCTTCTGATGTCCACAACTTCCAAGACCAGTTAGATTCCTTGCAAATTACTGCCAGTAACTATTAATATTTAGTAATGTGATATAGGGAGGTATGAAGTCCCTTTGGCATTTATATTATGAACTCGCTATAACATGAACTGTTAAAGTTGACAACACAACAACCTAACCACAAGATCTCTCTTTGCCCTTTAGGTGTGACCTCCCGTTGGGGAACCAAGAAGCTACCCCGTAAGACCCACAAGGGTCTGCGCAAGGTTGCCTGTATTGGAGCCTGGCATCCAGCCCGTGTGGGCTATGGAGTTGCCCGTGCCGGTCAGAAGGGCTACCACCACCGTACCGAGATCAACAAGAAGGTGTACCGCGTCGGCAAGGGCTACCATTTGGACGGTGCCAAGCTGGTCAAGAACAATGGAGGCACCATCCAGGACATCACCGACAAGAGCATCAACCCCATGGTATGTTTTGCAACCTCTTGAATGTCATTTAGATTTCAAATTGTCTTTATGTTAGGTAGAGAGACCCAAGACTTGCTTGTAACCATGTGTTTATATTATTTTGAAAATGTGAGTTCAGTCGAATATCAAAATTCCTCTAAATAAAAAAAAAATGTAAGGACTGGTTGTCGGCCAGAAAAAAGTAAATTAATATGTAAAATGTATAGAACATGGTGTGTCCTCTGGTAGTGTACTCTTTAGGATGTCACTCTTGCAGAAAATGGCTCTTCCTGTATTTTAGCAGGCAATGCAATGATGCAACTCAGTAATATGTTACAATAATCTATTGCTTATAGTCTTGTGAGAGGACATGTGACGATAAAACGTGGGATGTGCTATTACAGCACTCTGACAAACAATGTTGAAATCCCATGCTGCCTTCCTTCTGATGTCCACAACTTTCAAGAGCAGTCAGATATCCTGTTCAAGCTGACTTAATTTTAATCTGTTATCCCTTCTCAAGACTGAGTGAAGAATAAACAACGAGATGTCATTATCCTTGTACTAATTTGCTTTTCATTTCTATTCCACATTTCTTCATTTTCCTCATATGACAGGGAGGATTCCCTCACTACGGTGAAGTGAAGAACGACTTCCTGATGATCAAGGGCTGCGTTGTCGGACCCAAGAAGAGGGTGCTAACTCTCCGCAAGGTAAGATAAGTAGTTGATTAATGTACAGATTTGAAATCAAGTAGGAGATAGAAATAAGGGGACAATTTTTAAATTCTTGAAATGCAATTGGCACTGTTACAGTAATCTATTGCTTATAGTCTTGTGAGAGGACATGTGACGATAAAACGTGGGATGTGCTATTACAGCACTCTGACAATCGATGTTGAAATCCCATGCTGCCTTCCTTCTGATGTCCACAACTTTCAAGAGCAGTCAGATATCTTGCAGATATCCTGTTCAAGCTGACTTAATTTTAATCTGTTATTCTTGTATATTGTTGTATGTTGGAAGCTTGGCAAATAAAAATCAATTAATCAACCTCAACATACAATGACATGTTGCTTGTGGTAGTTTGTTTTTCGTTATGCGGAATCCCATTGTAAAACAATGTTCCAAGTATCAAATCTCGAAGAATAACTACCCTCTATACAGTGTATTCTACACGCTACCAATCTACAGGAGGAGAATTGTATATTTATGGATTTGTCTTGTTCAGAGAGATAAGCTGTGGAATATGTGGCATTGGCACGCTCCCACAGTTATTCTATTACAGAATAGGAGGAAATATGTTTCTGTAAAGATTCTTTATGAAGGTATTAAAAGGTTGCCCATTTGCCTGGGTGTTTTTATAGAGTCATCTCTTTTATAGCAAAATATCATTGGCTATAATATATGCTCTTGCAACCCACCCCTTTCCTTTCATTGTTTTGACCATCCTCTGGAAATATATGAGTGTATTAATATATCTTGAATGTTTTGTTTTGTGCAGTCTCTGCTCGTCCACACCAAGCGTGTTGCTCTGGAGAAGATCACCCTCAAGCTGATCGACACCACCTCCAAGTTTGGACATGGTCGCTTCCAGACCCATGCCGAGAAGAAGGCTTTCATGGTAAATTCCTCAATTCAATTTCAAGATTTTATTGTTGATAGTTCCTCCAAAATCATGAATTTTTTTGATAACTCGATCGTATATAGCCAGGGTAGCTACATCAGTGATTATTTTAAAGTTTAGCCATTCTGTTTCTTGTATTTTTCCACTTTCATACAAATAAGATTATTACGAAGGTTAGATTTATGAAGCCACACCCTGTTACTCTTATATCGATATTTTGTTTGGCTATTTTGTACTTACGATGGGGTGGGGGGATGGTTGCCGTTAAAGTAGCAACACTTAAGATCAGCAGCAGTCGTAAAATTTACCTCTGTATACGTTATTGGGGCTGAACAAAATTGTGAAAATAGGAGTGGTAAATTCCTGAAAAGCAATTTGTACTGTACCTGGATAAGTATCTGTTCAACTAGTGAGGATGTAGTGAAAATCTTATCTATCTTCTCTATGTGACATATGACGATAAAACGTGGGATGTGCTTTAAATAGCACTCTGACAATTAATGTTGAAATCCCATGCTGCCTTCCTTCTGATGTCAATAGATGCGTACTGGCACAAAGTTGAATGAATGTGTGACAAACTCCATTTTTTAAAAAGATTTTTCTCTCCATGCAATAGCATTGTGGAATGTGACCAGATTGAAGATTAATAAATAACGGATTAAATGTGCTTGCTTATTATTTTTCCATAAAATGGTCATAGCTATGCCATTACAAAAATTCCATTACCTTGTAATTTATTTGGTAGGGTTGGAAGATTAGACTAAACTTGTCTTTTTTTGTCTTCTTTTTCTCGTAGGGTCCACTCAAGAAGGACCTCCAGGCCGCCGAGGCAGCCTCCACCTAGACGAAGCAAACCATCTCGTGGTCCTCTTCCGAGTCTCAATAACCATTCACACCACACAACACACGTTCTCCAGCTTGCCCTGTGCTCAGCTTTTCTTCTTCAATTTCTTCTGTGACATCCCTGGTTCATATCATCTGGACCACACCCAAGCATGTAGATCCTAATTGAAAATAAATGGATGTATGCATACACAAATTATGTTATGACTAGCAGATATGGTTTTCCTTTGTGTCTTGTTTAATAGAGCTGTTTGCTGGCATTGTTTTGTTGAGCTTTTGGAGTTTGATTGATTGAGCGAAAGGGTTAACAGAATGCAAGAGGCTGCCGTTTGTCTCTGTTCTTGACAGAAGCGAGAGAGAAATAAGAATGTGTGGAGCTAAAAGGGAATCGATTCTGTGTTAAAATACATGTCCTCCTGGCTCCGAACAGACAATATTGCTACATGTGTTTGTTCCAACGCCAATTTTTCACGACCCCCATATTTGTCTAATCTTTTTTCATAGAGTGACAAACTGGTAACGTAATATCCGCTCGTTGTCCAGGTTACTGGTCCCAAACAACAGAGCCTGCACACGAGTTTAACCCTAAAACCATTCAAGCAATCCGGCTGGAGCAGGGTGAACTCTGTGTTTAGCGCTGCTGTGCTGTGATCACCCTGCCTTGGCAACCTTGACAATTTTGGCAGTATGTCATACTTTGGTACTCTATTAACCTTATGTATTTCCATGCTCCAAGTGGTCCAATTTCCATGACTTGTTGCTTCATCTATTGTCCCTATGGGTTATGATCCATCGGGGTCTACTTTCCAGGAAGGGATATCCTTCAATCTAAGGGGGGGGGGGGTTAAAGGTATGCTACACACTTGTTTTTGTTGTTGAGTGTGTGAGAGGACCTTGACAATAATGACCCACTTGGTTGAACATAACATGGAAATTGGATCAACTGGGTGTGGGGAAAATATTGGCAAAGAAATTGTGGGTGTCAAAGCAGGAAAGAGAGAGTGACAAACGAGTACATGTAAATGTATTTAAAAATTGTGTAGAATAATATTCTAGGTATTAAATATAGAGTGAGAAATTGAGTGAATTGGACAAGTTGGTGATGGAAATACATGTGCCTGCATGGAAGATGGGGGAAAGTGAAGCACATGTGGAAGGTTAGGCCTAAAAAAAGAGATGTTGTATTGCCCTTTAGGTGCCAAACTTGCCAAAGCATGGGTGATTTAATAGGTTTTGGGTCGGTCGCAAAGGGCAATACAACATCTTTTTTTGTAGGCCTTATTAAGTGTATGGTAAAGAATTGATAGTTGAGGGCAATTGAGCGATTCTCATAGGGGAACAAATTGATAGGGATGCAATGTGAATAGTGAAAGAGGAAATTGCCGGTTTTGGAATTGTCGCTTATGATTTATCTACATGTTCCTATATTGACTTTCCTGCATTGCGTCATGAAGTTTGCACCGCAAAAAAAAACGTACTCTAACATCATGGTGCGTATCGGGGGGGGGGGGGGGGGGGGGGGGATTCTGGTATTTTTAGGGTAAAGAATGCATGTCGAAGGAGCTAGCTCCAGACGAAAAGCGAGATGATAAATGTCTTGGGGAGGGGGTATCCAAGACGAAACACTGATATGAAGACCAGCCCTCTTTCTTTTCTAACTCTAAAATATGTCTCTTCTTTTTCCATTTTTGAGTAGAGGCTGATGGCAGTTTTATAAGCCCAGCCCCCCCCCCCCCCAAAAAAAAAAAAAAATCAAAAATCAAAAAATCACAGCTCCCAGACTCCGAAGCCAGAATTCACAAAGGAGGTTTGTCGACAAACCTTGGTTTTCGTACATCATATGACTCGTTTTTACGCGTTTTTTGGTTTGTAAAGAACAAAAGGAGGTATGTCGACAAACCTCCTTTGTGAATTCGGGCCAGAGAGTGTAATGTACTCTGAACATCAATACTCTCATCTAACAAACAAAAAGTCCATTGAAAATTTATATAAATACTGATACTCCTCATGCTAGAAAAAACTCGATTGAAGAAGTCGAACCTGCTTTAGTGACCACCTGTCTACAAAGGCCACATTTGTTGTTTCCCTTGAAAATGGTTTCTCATTGAATCATGTACTAAAGGAACCTGTCTACAAAGGCCACCTGTCTACAAAGGCCACTTTTTGTGTTTCCCTTAGGCGGTCGCTATAGACAGGTTTGACTGTATTACCAAACTGTAATTTTGTACCCCCCCCCCCCAAAAAAAAAGTCTAAAGCTGATACTCCCATGCTGCTTGTAGGTTCTCCCACATCCGAATTACATGTATAATACACCCGAACACCCAACTCTCTCTCTCTCTCTCTCTCTCTCTCTTTCTTTCTTCCTCTCAAACACTCTCTCGTTCATGTTAATTTATTAGATACCTTTATCCAGAGTTTTTGGGAACTAGAGATAGATGCCATGTGTTGCGTCTGGCCAGATGAAAGGGGCTACACTCTTAAAAATACCTAGTCAGATTTTGATCAGATTTTCTAGTCACATTTTTTGACTAGATTTTAGTCATTATGACTAGATTTTAGTCATTATGACTAGAAATCTATCCATTTTCAAACAAGTTTGACTAGTAATCTAATCCATTATCGTTCGTGACTAGTTTTTCGGTTCAAAAGGACTAGAAACTAGTAAGTGCCCCTGGGATCCTTTATTCTAGTCAGTTTGACTAGTTTCTAGTCAAATCTGACTAGACATTTTTAAGAGTGTACCTGTAGATTTATACATGTTGTGGTGCATCCGGGGGGGGGGGGGTGGAAGCATGATGGGTATAGACATGTGCAAATCCTATTATGCATGGATATCCCAACAATAATGAAAATTGTAAATAACTTCGTAGGGCGCTTCGGTTTTTTTTTTACGTGTTGGAATTGTGCTTATTTGATGTGCGCTAATGTGGTGGAGAAACGTTTACAGTGCACTCTCGTTATAAAGAACACCGATATAACAAAATTTCATTATAAAGAAGTAAAATCGCTGGTCCCATATGTGGGATTCCCTTTGTATTCTATTGTTTTTGCAACCCTGATACATGTATAAAGAAATTTGATTATAAAGAAATTTCATGGGTCCCGAGGACTTCTTTATAATGAGAGTGCACTGTACATGGTGTAGGTGAAGGATATGCAGGATGTTAAGATGTGGATAAGATATCCCTCCCCGCCCGTGGCAGTGACCAATAAAAGACAATGACACCATGGACCGTGTGTTGACTGGTCTGACATAAGTGTAACGTTTATATTTAGGAAAAGTCTGTTGACCTCCAAAGTATATACAGTATTTAAGATAATTACTATTTTTTTTTATCAATGATGGTCCAAACGTAAAGCATTGGTGGAGGAGTACATGTATGGGCCAGGAGGAAGTACACTCCCTTCACAATGGCGATTGCCTCATTCACATATGATGTATGTCATCACTCTCAAGTGAAGCAAGTATTGGAACAAGGGAACAACCTCTCGAGAGGAGTATAGGGGGAAGTGTCGTGGCAGTATTGGAATGCCCTTACAGGTACACTCCCCTCAAGAAGTTGTTCCCTCATTCACTTACAGTGCACTCTCGTTATAAAGAACACTGATATAACAACATTTCATTTTAAAGAAGTAAAATCTCTGGTCCCATATCTTGGATTTCCTTTGTATTCTATTGTTTTGGCAGCCCTGATATAAAGAAATTTCGTTATAAAGAAACAATTTCATGGGTCCCAAGGACTTCTTTATAACGAGACGACCAAGATGTGACTTTTGCTTTGGACTACCATCCCCCTGTTCATGAGGAAAATGATGAACAACCGAAGATTTGGGGGTATGAGTTACAGGTTAATGCTAGTGTTGGACAATAATTAAAAGATTAAGGTGTTAGCAAAATCAACAGGTACAATTACTTTGGCTACATGCAGTGTTTGTTGAAGGCATGCTGAAGGGATTTTAATGTAGGCATACTGGTACATGTCTTGAACTGTTTTGATGTTGCACATAATTTTGTGTAATGTTCCTGTGCTTGGAGGATGACTGTTGTTGATGAAGGATTCTGGTGGTGAGAGGATGCATTACCCATACGGGGAATACATCCTCTCACCTACTGATTTTGATGTTGGAAGTGAATGTTGGGATAGTGTCTGTACTCACATTGGCTGGAGTTGTTCATGGGTGAAATTGTCCGAAGTCCTCCCAAATTAGATTTGGGTAGCGTTGACGCATGCGGTTGAAGACGCATGCGGTTGAAGACTATCACATGAACATAACAAAATGATCTTCCATGGAAAACATTTATCAAAAGTTTATATTTAATTGTAAAGTGTCAGTACAAGGTGGCAGATTTACAATGTATTCCACACACAAAAAAGACAATCGGCATGGTCCTTGTCACATACTCTGAGAAACTATAGCGACATATTGCTGAAAGTGGAAAGGATAGGGAAGATGACTATGAGTGTACCAGTGGTAGTCATGATGAGAGCAATTTATACTAAGAATCACTGTGTGGCTGCCGCCAGAATTTGTCATTAGTATTTTTAATTTTTGTTCATAGCACCACCTATTTTACATGTGCATCGCCCTTTAAGTAATTTCTCTTTGTTACTTAAGAAAGATTTACAGCGCATGCCTAGCGCGGGTCAATGTCAATAAGAGGCCTACAAACACATTTTTAGTACGCACGAGAAAATAGTTCCATACATTCAAGCATAAGAAATAAGTTATTATCATTAATTATGTACTGAAATGTAAAGTAATGTTCATTGAAATGCGAATAACATTGGTAAATTCTGTCAAAACTAAATCGTTGGTCGTTTTAAGTAAAATTCCAGTTGGACAAATTATTTGATATCCGTGTGCCGATAAGTTCGGTGAACGCGTTGACCCTTGGCTTTTCTGAATTACGACCTGGCCCAAGCAATACGTGTTTTGTGGGGTCTACAAGAAACGCCAAAGTTTCAAAGTATATTTTGCTGCCCAAGGATGGAAAAGTCCTGCCAACGAGGTATGTTATGGCAGAAATGTATTTAGAACAATTTCATATTACTTACATGATCTATCAGTTTGTAATTTTGATACATTATAAGTGTTTTTTCATGTTGTGATTAGTAGCGTTCAGTGAGCTAGTTTTCCGCACACGTGAGATTGTTTACATCTAACGCTAAATTATGGAAAGCCATTTGAATATTTCATGTTTGAGTAATTATTCATGAATAAGAATTCTCTGTAAATCAGTAGCATATAAAACTTGCTTTTATATTCATAGTCTTAACTAGTATGCTCTTAATGCATGTTTATCAAATTTCTCGTAAGAGACTTGTAGCTCATATCATAAATGTTTTATCATGAACCCTTTTTATACTCATTCTGACAAATCATATCTGTATGAACAACTCTCGTTAAGAACATCTATCTGGTTTATCAACTCTTTAAATTGACAAGTAATCTGTATATTTACTTGTGTACATATATTTGTATCTTTCGCACGGTATTTATTATTCTGTGCTATTTTATACTTTTTATGTTCACAGTTTTCACGGCACTGTTCATCACTGTTACTTTGTTTTGACAATCGTTAAGTCAAATAAAGACATTCGTCACCAGAAAATGAACATCCGTTTCAACGTTGAGTTATTTTGATCCTGCGGCAGCAACAGTGAAAACTCGGATGGACATGACACCTGAGAAATCCATAATTGGATCAACTACTCAAGCCAAATATTTGATGTGATGTCTGAACTGCATTCGTCCTCACCTGGCCACTAAGGAAGCTGACGAGGAACTCGGCAAGACACGGGCAATCAAACGGCTTGGAGGTTGATCATCGCTCAAGGATGTCAGGTTCATTTTCATCAAAATAATTGAAGATTGAAATCAAAGAAAGAACACTAGAACATTTATATGCGATTGAAATTTCTCGTTTGGAAACTTAAGCAATAAACAAGCTAAAGATTGATTTAGGCTTGCATATCAACTTCTCGAGAGAATTTCAGATTTAAAACCTTTAAGATCTCTAACAGAGTCTTGGTTCTTATCCCAGAATTGTAACAGCTATTTATTCTGATTTGTTTGGATAACGTAATTTAAAACAACATAAGACTTGATTCCCTTATGATGTTTGGGATTTAAATTTTCAGCTAAGATTATAATTTTCTTAAAATACTTATCTAACGAGTGGAGATAAGTTTACAGAATTTGTTATGTGTATGTAACATCTCATCAAGAATAACCTTGTGTGTGCACTTATAGATGATTTTGAGACAAAATAACATGATCAAGTTCATTTGAAAGGATATTTTCTTATTAAGATTGAAAAAATTTCTAAACTAAAAAGAAACTGATTACCGATAGTGTTTTCCTTTAAGAACAAGGGAACAAAAGGTCATAATAATTTGAAATTGATTAGAAATCGGGTTACCTTGTTGATATTGGAATTGATTTGGATTCATGATAATATCATTAATTCTATGCTACGTTTGATATTTTTATTATTTCAAAGCTTGAATGTATCGAATTGTATGTCCTGCGTAGCGCTGTGTTTTTATCGTGCCCGAATTGAGATTTGGGTTAAAGCAGTTATCTTTGCTATTTGTTATCAGCTACTGCCATTTGCTGTTACCAGCCCACTCCACACGCCCATTTCTATTTCACTTCCAAACTTTGATTCAAATTCAAACTTCAAATTTCGGTCAAGATTATTTAAATTTGATCTCAAATACTGATTTTCTCGTTGGTTTATTTACCTCAAAAATATATCGTTCAATATGGAAGGGCAACAACCAACTGAAAATAACTTGACTACTGACTCGACTAACTTACCTCCTGAAACACTTCGCCGCTCCACTCGTCCTGTCAAATTGACAGAGAAAGCATTGCAGAATAAAGAAGACGACCTTCAAGGTAAGTTTTTTGTTGAACATATAGATTTGCATTCGATCATACAATCTACTCGAAATAGCTTATTGTCTCAAAACATTGATGGTGATAGCTTAGCAGTGAATAAGCTTGACATTACTGCTAGGCTCAATTCTTTGAAGGAGATATTTGTTGAGCTAAAAAGGCTCAATGAAGACTCCATTGATGATGAGGTTATTGAGGCAATGGATGAATCTTCTATTTCTGTTCGTAATATCTTATCGGATATTGATAAGGTATCCAACATGTCTTCTTCTAGACAACCATCAATTCGGTTGGCGCACTCAACACAATCACGACTCTCGAGGACATCTTCCAGATCGTCACGACGAGTTGCAGTCGCAGCAGAAGCCGCTGCATTACAAGAAGAGCTTACAGCCCAGAAGCTTCAAAATGAACGGGAAAAGGAGCTCGAAAGAATGGAACTTGAGGAAGAAATAAGGAGGAAGCAAGTAGTTTTCAAAATGTCCGAGCTGAAAAGACAACTAGAAGAGGAAAGACTACAAGGCAAGCTCAAGGCACAAGAAGCAATTATGAGAGTCTACGATGAAGAAGATGGAACCAGCACAGTCTCTTCTTCATCCTCGCGTAGAGGTAAAACTGTTGTCAAAAAGATCGAAGATCAGCCAAATCCAACTGATGTGATCCCAAGGGCATCTCCCAAGTTAGAAAGCAAATTGATTGATGAACCAGCCTCCATCGTGTCACAGCAAGCGCAAGTAGTGCTTGATCCCCAAGCTCTGATGTTCCAGCCAAGATCACCAGTTTTAGATCTCGCTGATGCCTTGGCTCAGAGTCGTCTACCCGTTCCGGAGCCGCCAATATTCACTGGAGACCCACTCCAATATCCAGATTGGGTGTCGGCTTTCACTACTCTGGTAGAGCGAAGAGGCATCCCTCCTGGTGAAAAAATTCACTACCTTCGAAGGTATCTTGGTGGTCCAGCAAAGGAGGCAGTCAGTGGCTACTTTCTCCTGAGGTCAGAAAATGCATTTGAGCAAGCAAAGAGCACCCTTCAAAAGAGGTTTGGCAATCCATTTGCTATTGCTGAAGCCTTTCGGACAAAGTTGGATGTGTGGCCCAAGATAACCAGCAAGGATCACAATGGGCTGCAGCAGTTTGCAGACTTCCTTCAACAGTGTCTGGTAGCCAAGGCTGAGATTGTCGATCTCAACATTCTGGATGATATACGAGAGATCAACCGAATGGTTGCTCGACTACCAGATCATATCGTCCATAGATGGAATCGCTCGGTGGCACAGACAAAAAGGGAGCGACTTTGTTATCCTAGGTTTGCTGACTTCGTTTCTTTCATTGGGAACGAAGCAGACATTGCTAATGATCCTCTGCTCACTGTGGATGTTGGCAAGACTAGAGAGAGAAAACAGGAAACCGCAGTCTCAAAACGGGTAACCCTCTCTACGTCTGGCTCAACTTCACAGAAGCAATGTCTGTTGTGCAAGAGACAAAATCATTCCCTGAATGACTGTCGGGAATTCCTTCGGAAAGACATGTCCCAGAGAAAGGATTTCATCAAAAATGAAAGACTTTGCTATGGCTGTCTTGAAAAAGGCCATATGTCTAAATATTGCCAAAGCAGACTGGTCTGCAAGAAGTGCAGTAAAAGGCATCCAAGCTGCCTTCATGAGGACCAAAGAGATTCGAACAAGGCCAACTTGGCATCAAGCCAACCGAAGGAAGCTCAAACCGCATCGACCTCAAATCCTCAAGCTGTAACGCACAAAGTACAAGGCGATGAACGTAGTGACCTTACATCAATGATTGTGCCTGTGTACCTTTCTAGTACAGAGAGGCCTGACAAGGAGGTTCTAGTGTATGCACTACTAGACTCCATGTCAAACACCACCTTCCTTTCCGAAGATGTCGGCCAAGATCTGGATGTACAATCCCAGCCTGCCACATTGTCGTTGACAACTTTGACAGATGAGATATCGATCTCAACCTTCAAGTATGACAATCTTCGTGTCAGAGGTTTTTATTCCTCGGAGAAAATTCGTCTACCCTCCACATTTACTAGGCAGTCTATCCCTCTGGACGACAGTCATATCCCGACTCCAGAAACTGCCTCCAAGTGGCCTCATCTCGTGTGTGTGCAGGATATGATAGCGCCAAAACAAGACTGTCCTGTCGGTCTTCTGATTGGCTACAATTGTGCACAGGCCCTTGCTCCTCTGACGTCAGTCCGAGGCCAAAATGGTGAGCCGTATGCTGTCCAAACAGACCTTGGTTGGAGTATTGTTGGAGGTCAGTCTGACTTGTCCAACAGCTTCGATTCGTTTGGCCACACATACAGGACAGTCAGCATGAAGGTAGAGGCCCCGATCGATATCAAGAAGGTGACATTCGCTTACCAGTCTCCCTTAAAGGAAGCGACTGCATCGGATTTCCTTCAGCTCATGGAAAGGGACTTCCAAGAAGCTGAACAAGCTGATGCAATGTCACAAAATGACAAAAAATTCATTCAAGTTGTCACCGAAGGTTTACGCCAGAGAGAGGATGGGTTCTATGAGATGCCTCTTCCATTCAAGAAAGGACCGCCATCTCTTCCGAACAATCGACAGGCTGCTTTGGGTCGATTAGCAGGTCTCAAGAAACAGTTCCTGAAGAAACCTGAATATCACAGTCACTACAAGGTCTTCATGAAGGAGATCTTGGCACGCGGTGATGCAGAGATGGTCGGTGATAGTAGTGACAAAGGCTTGTGGTATATTCCTCACCATGGGGTATATCACCCTAAGAAGCCTGGCAAGGTCAGGGTTGTATTCGATTGTAGCGCCAGGTATCTTGGGACAAGCCTCAATGACCATCTCCTGCAAGGCCCTGACTTGATTAATCCTCTCATCGGTGTCCTGTTGAGATTTCGCCAAGGTCCTGTGGCATTCATGTGCGATGTGGAGAAGATGTACCACCAGTTTAAGGTTGCAGATCCACATCAAAACTATCTGCGTTTCTTGTGGTGGGAGGATGGGGATCTCTCCAAGACCCCAGTAGATCATAGGATGAAGGTCCACCTCTTTGGGGCAACCTCATCTCCGGGCTGTGCCAACTTTGGCTTAAAACAGATTGCGGAGGACCACAAGAAACTCGGTGACCGTGCAGCCAACTTCCTCAAGAGGAACTTTTATGTCGATGATGGCCTAAAAAGCATGTCTTCTGAACAGGAAGCAGCTGTGCTAATCAAGGATGCAACTCAAATGTGTGCTAAAGGCAATCTACGTCTGCACAAATTTGTGTGCAATAGCAAGGACGTAACCAGCACCATTCCAAAATCGGAACGTGCCACTGTCACGAATGCAAGTGTTCAGCTAGGTGAACAAACCTCACCAATCGAAAGAGCTCTTGGGCTTCAGTGGTGCGTCAGTTCTGATGAGTTCTGCTTCCGACTTACTCTGAAGGATCAACCCCTCACTCGACGAGGTATTCTAGCTACAGTTGCGTCTGTATATGATCCCCTTGGTCTCATTGCACCAGTTGTCCTTGCTGGCAGAATGATTCTGCAGGAAATGTGCAAACAAAAGATGGATTGGGATCATCCCGTTCCTGACTATCTTCGGACAAGATGGGAAATATGGAGACAGGAGATCCTGAAGCTAGAAACTGCAAAGATTCCTCGCTGCTTCCAGCCCAAAGATTTCGGAGAGGCTGAGGAAGTGGAATTGCACCACTTCTCAGATGCCTCATTATCTGGATATGGACAATGTTCATATGTCAGATTACGAAATCAAAGGGGACAAGTCCACTGCTCTCTTGCCATGGCAAAGGCGAGAGTAGCACCGCTCAAGCAGTCTACCGTCCCCAGACTGGAGCTTCAGGCAGCAACCTTATCGGCCAAGGTTGCAAAAATACTGAATAATGAGCTAGACTACAGCTCAGTCAAGAATATCTTCTGGACCGACTCCAAGGTTGTTCTGGGTTACCTGTACAACCAGTCTAAGCGCTTCCACATGTTCGTTGCGAACAGAGTGGATTGTATTCTGAGAACCACAAGTTGTAGTCAGTGGAATTATGTTACTAGCGGTGATAATCCAGCTGACTACGCATCACGTGGACTGACAACAGAGGAACTTCTTTCGTCAAACTGGTTAGGAGGACCAGACTTCCTTTGGGAAAGTGAAGTTGCTAAGCAAGATGTCACACTAGAGGTTTCTCCTGACGACGTTGAAGTGAAGTCTTCGACAGTACATACAGTAATGTCAAAGACCAAGATTTCAACCTTTACGTCATTTGAAGATAGGTTGAACCGCTTCGCCATGTTGGACAGCGCTATTAGAGCGGTAGCTGTACTAGTGAGGTGTTGTTACAGGCGCAAGGGACATGACATAGATGATGTTGAGATCAAAAGAGTCGCTGAGAGAAATCTCCTGCATGCTGTCCAGAAAGAAGCCTTCTGTGATGAAAGACAGCAAATCAAATCTGACAAACATGCTGTGTCAAAATCTAGCCGCCTGAGTCAATTAGATCCATTTCTTGACAAACAAGACCTCCTACGGGTGGGAGGACGCATGAAGAGGTCTGAAATGGTGTATGGAGTTAAGCACCCTATTATCCTTCCGAAGGGTAGTAGACTTTCCATGCTTGTCGCACTTCACTATCATGCGAAGATTTCTCACCAAGGTAGAAATATGACCATCAACGCAATCAGAAGTGTGGATAACCTGGAAAGTCCTGATGGTCCTCTTCCGTTGACTCCCAATCATGTTCTGACCATGAAATCCGGTCTTATACTGCCTCCACCTGGAAGCTTTGAAAGGGAGGACATCTATCTCCGCAAAAGATGGCGTCGAGTCCAATACTTGACACAGTTGTTCTGGACACGATGGCAGAAGGAGTACCTGCACACGCTTCAACCAAGGAAAACTTGGACTGAAAAGAAGACCAATGTGCACGTAGACGACATAGTACTCTTGAAAGATGAAGCCATTTGTCGGACAGATTGGAGAGTTGCGAGGGTCATGGAAACAATGTCCAGTGATGATGGTCTAGTCCGGAAGGTGCGACTTCTCATGGCGACCCCAGACTTGGACAAAAAAGGTAAGCCAGTAAATAAGAGGACAACTCTTGAAAGGCCAGTACACAAACTGGTAGTTTTGATCCGCAGCACCGACAAGGCGATTGAAGACTAAGCTTGACTTTAATAGCTGACATTCACTTTTACCCAGACAAATGGCTTTGACTAACCTGGACTTTCATCCTGCCCTGACATTCTAAGAAATATTTTCTCAATTTGGGGAAGACCATTTGTATTTATAAATTTTGCAAGTCGGTCAATTCCTTGTTTTGTTTCAAATAGATAGTTTTGTTGTTTGAAAAATCAGTTAGATGATTTGGGTGGGAGTGTGGCTGCCGCCAGAATTTGTCATTAGTATTTTTAATTTTTGTTCATAGCACCACCTATTTTACATGTGCATCGCCCTTTAAGTAATTTCTCTTTGTTACTTAAGAAAGATTTACAGCGCATGCCTAGCGCGGGTCAATGTCAATAAGAGGCCTACAAACACATTTTTAGTACGCACGAGAAAATAGTTCCATACATTCAAGCATAAGAAATAAGTTATTATCATTAATTATGTACTGAAATGTAAAGTAATGTTCATTGAAATGCGAATAACATTGGTAAATTCTGTCAAAACTAAATCGTTGGTCGTTTTAAGTAAAATTCCAGTTGGACAAATTATTTGATATCCGTGTGCCGATAAGTTCGGTGAACGCGTTGACCCTTGGCTTTTCTGAATTACGACCTGGCCCAAGCAATACGTGTTTTGTGGGGTCTACAAGAAACGCCAAAGTTTCAAAGTATATTTTGCTGCCCAAGGATGGAAAAGTCCTGCCAACGAGGTATGTTATGGCAGAAATGTATTTAGAACAATTTCATATTACTTACATGATCTATCAGTTTGTAATTTTGATACATTATAAGTGTTTTTTCATGTTGTGATTAGTAGCGTTCAGTGAGCTAGTTTTCCGCACACGTGAGATTGTTTACATCTAACGCTAAATTATGGAAAGCCATTTGAATATTTCATGTTTGAGTAATTATTCATGAATAAGAATTCTCTGTAAATCAGTAGCATATAAAACTTGCTTTTATATTCATAGTCTTAACTAGTATGCTCTTAATGCATGTTTATCAAATTTCTCGTAAGAGACTTGTAGCTCATATCATAAATGTTTTATCATGAACCCTTTTTATACTCATTCTGACAAATCATATCTGTATGAACAACTCTCGTTAAGAACATCTATCTGGTTTATCAACTCTTTAAATTGACAAGTAATCTGTATATTTACTTGTGTACATATATTTGTATCTTTCGCACGGTATTTATTATTCTGTGCTATTTTATACTTTTTATGTTCACAGTTTTCACGGCACTGTTCATCACTGTTACTTTGTTTTGACAATCGTTAAGTCAAATAAAGACATTCGTCACCAGAAAATGAACATCCGTTTCAACGTTGAGTTATTTTGATCCTGCGGCAGCAACACACTGATTGCTATGTGCACTCAAGTAGCCAGCAGTAACTTTTGAGATGTTGGTATTACACAATGTGTGTTATGGGTAGTTGGATTTTTTTCTTTTAAAGTCTACAAAATTATGAGAACCTTAAATAATTTTTAATTGGTAAAATGACCTTTTAAAGGAAAATGCAAGATTTTGCAACCAATGACAACAAAGCATGCCAAGTGAGTGTGTTGTTTGTAACATATTTTTTCATATGCTCTGGCCTACAACAAATTTGTCAGAGGTGCAGAGGTAAATTTATGGTGAAATACATAGTCTTACATGTATAATAGCCCCAAAGGTGAAAGTGATTTCACACGCCCTAATATTTGTTAATACACATCCATTTTTCACAAAATTATACCTATTAGGTGACAAAAAAAAATGGCGGTCAAACCTTCCAGGGAGGGTCGGTCAGTCAGCATTTTTTATTGTGTTTTTGACATTAAATTTTTCGATTAAAAAACATGGAAATTATTTGTTCTCAGCTTCTCGCTCACTCACTGCACTCGCAACTTTTCATCCATTTTTTTTGGTCAAAATGGCTGATTTTCCTTGTTTCCAACAAAATTTACAATGATAAAATATAGACCTAAACACCTCAAAATAACAGTAAAATACAAAGACTGACAAATGGAGGAATGAGCCGGAGAGCCAGTAAGGCCCGAAAGTAGCCCACACCTTTACAAAAATATGTATACAATGCATGATATACACAGAAAAAAGAAACAATTAACAAAAGTTGAACGCGTAAAAAGGACTCTGACAAAAACCATTACGACAAGACAAATGTGGACATGCTCTAAAGAAATTACTCATAATTACTAATCAGCTAACGTTTAAGTAGGTTTCGAAAGTGTTTTGTATTTTTTGATTCTTTGATTAGTTTAGGGAGTGAATTCGAAAGGATTAGGCCGGCTGCTTGTATACCATGATCAGAGAAAGCTTTCTTATTGAGTGTATGAGAAAGATAATTAATTTGTGTTGTTTAGTAATGGTAAGTATCAGAGCGCCTTTTGAAGTAGTCTTTGAAAGACACTGGTAAATTATTAATATAGAATGTATGCATAAATACGCCAAGTTCAAGAGTATACATGTCTATTACAGTATCGTGCATGCGCATTCAGTTTCAGCAGTTCCCTACGAAGAAGAAGTGTTCAAGCGATGCCCGTTATGGACAGAAATTGCTTGAAAACACTGACATCGTAAGTAAAAAATGGTTGTATATGTGATGTAAATGTTGATTAATATCGTGTTAAGATCTCGGTGAGCACAAACATGGAGAGCTCCTAGTCAGGAATCCGCCTGACAAGCAATAGTTCATATCCTGCCCGGTTGACGTGAATTGACAAGCAATAGTTCATATCCTGCCCGGTTGACGTGAATTCACGCGCATGAAAATATGCTGGTAATGATGTCTGTCCTTTGTATGAGGGGACTGACCTAACAACACATCAAGGAAATTTTGGACGGTAATAGGTAGGGTGGGGACTTGAGTAACCGGACACTTAATTTTGTGCGTTTTTTCAGTAGTGTAAAATCTAAACAGTTAAAAAGTTACTCGCTCAAAATCGCTCAAATTTTGTATCAATTTGAAAAAAAAAAAAAAAACATTTTCACTTACCCATCATTGATGCCATTTGCCTCATGATCATCTTGAACTTTCAACTTTGGGAACAATTGCAGAATACCCTACCACGGTTTTACAGAATTAGAACTAGGCCTAACAGTCTGACGAATATTAGAAATATAAACTAGAAGCCAAGAGTCCAACGACCATCGACCAACAGTCTGACAAATATTACAAATTGAAACCAACGACCATCGACCAAATACTATTGAATGGAAGAGTCCAACGACCATCGACCAACAGTCTGACAAATATTAGAAAAAGAGACCAATGACCATCGACCAAATAGTGAGGCATATTTGTTTAAAAGAGCCAACGACCAACGACCATCGACCATCGACCAAAGACTCACAAGTATTACAAAAAGAAGCCAACGACCAATGACCAACGATTATCGACCAAAGACTCACACTTGTTGATTAAAAAAGCACAAAACTATTATTTTTCTTTTGTATTTTTAGAAGGAGACATTACTTGTTGATTGAAATATCTAATAGGGTCTTTGAAAGCAGACTAGCAGTGTAAAAGAGGGCACAAGGTACAAACAAATACGTGTGTGGGACTATGAGCGGGCTGGACATTTTGTGTTACTGAAATGGGCTTAGAATTCAAGTAATTCATCTATTAAATGACTATAACAGACAATAAACAAGACAAAGGTAAGGACAAGAATCAGTGCTTATCAATTTAACAGACATTTTGCATGAATACCATCAGGAAAGCCATCTAGATTTGTCACAAATTAGCGACAAACACATCAAACTCAGCGCTGCAATGGCGCACAAAACGGCGTAGAATTCAACTTTTCATCCACCAAATGAATTCAAACACTTGCATTATACAATCTTCAATACCTGTATCACCGTTATCGCAAATAATAAAATCACAATCTATATCTACGGCTAATATGAAGACTAACAATATGGTAGGGTATTCTGCAATTAAGCCCAACTTTGTTTGGGTGACATTTCCGAGCATCCGAATGCTTCCGAAGACGTTGCTTCCAAGACCTATGATGCCGAAGATGACGTTCTGTGTGACGTCACAGGTCATTTAAATAAAATAATAAAATTCACTTTTTGGCTCAGATATATACTGTTTCGTATGTTTTTCAGCGTTTTAACCCTCTTCAAACCATTCTAAGGCGTTCCATGCGATACAATGTCAAAATATTGGCTACAACATACATATCTGGGGCATTTTAGGTCATTACCAGGTATTTTACTACGAAAGTAATTAGTCGTGTCTTCCGGGAACATTGCGTCAAGATTCTGTTGTCTTGTCTTTTTTTCATCCGTTGACATTCTCTCCTTCTTAAAAAAAAATGTACTTGTACTCGATAACTCTGATACTGCCGAACTCCAGTACTCCCTAACTATAATACTCAAAGCCTGTTCGGAATCGTTGATACTCCCAAACTTCAATCATGTCGATAAGCCTACTTGATACACACGTCGATTATGACAAGCAATGAAACGAAGAAATGTTGAATGAAAAAATTATAAACAGATTTTTGTATGATGGTGCATGTAACAAAAAACACACAGAAATCTTTACAAAAATCTTTATTGTATTTTATCAAATATAGTTGCAAAGTGGACGCTGAGTGTTATTTAATCATGTACAGTATTTACTTCCAACAAATGACAGTGGATCGAGAGACGGAAAGAAAATAAAAACCAGTGACAAATATCAACAGAGTCATTCTCTGTATCATCAACCACCTTTTTTCCAAATCATACACACAACTCGATATGTGTCAGGTACGACTCAATATTGCACAAGTTTCGTGTAGCATTTTCAGTCCACTATCACGTTTTGCTGCGCTTGCACTCCTACCGGCACTCCTATTATAACGATAGCTTCACATGTTCAAACGATAGCATTTTCAGTCCACTCTTATCACGTTTTGCTGCGCTTGCACTCCTACCGGCACTCCTATTATAACGATAGCTTCACATGTTCAAACGATAGCATTTTCAGTCCACTCTTATCACGTTTTGCTGCGCTTGCACTCCTACCGGCACTCCTATTATAACGATAGCTTCACATGTTCAAACGATAGCATGTTCAGTCCACTCTTATCACGCTTGCACCTTTTTAGAACGGAGTAAACAAGAGGTTCGTTATAAATACAACTCCTCGGTATACTTTCTTTCTTCTTGTTCTTTGTTCTCTCTTCAGTCCACTCTTATCACGCTTGCACCTTTTTAGAACGGAGTAAACAAGAGGTTCGTTATAAATAATCCTCGGTATACTTTCTTTCTTCTTGTTCGTGGGGTGGCAGGGGGGTAGTTGCCAATCAAAAAAGTGGGGGGGGGGGGCAAAACGCATTTTTGCCCCCCCCCCCCAAAAAAAAAAAAAAAAAAAAAAAACGCCCCCCCCCCCCCCCCCTCAAAAAAAAAAAAAAAGCAGTAAAGGAGTAAAGATGGCTGTATTTTTAACCCAGAAGTACAAAACAATAATACATAACCAGAATTAAATCACATATAAAATTCCATTCAAAGAAAAGGAAAGTTAACAGGAATTAAATTTCCTAAAAATTGCGCATGCCACCTATATTTATCAATGGAGGTTTTTATAATAGCGATACGCGCATATCGTGGACATATTGTGAGAGAATGGGAAAGCGTGTCTGTTTTTTGTTATAGGGGTGAGAAGACATGAGCCCCTGAACGCTGGCGTACTGATGGGGGGGGGGAGTATTTCTTCTTCGATACCAGTGTTTTACAAATGTTGCTGAAATGACATGAATTTCCATTATTTTTTTGTAAGTCATACCTTTTTATGCGTTTGTTCGAAAATTAGAAATTCCCAAATTTACAGTCGGGCGAAAAATATGCTTTTTTAGAAGCCTTTATGTCATGGTCTGCAAAACGGCTGTGCTCGGGGGATCGAGCCCTCTCACTTTTTGAAAAAGTATGTTACAGAGAAAAAGAAAGAAAGAGAGAGGGAAAAATTAAGTGACCTGCCAATGTCACAAAATGAGGTATCAAAATATGCTCATATCACCGTAAAAACAAATATACCTGTACTCGATAACTCTGATACCTGCTCGGAATCTTTGATACTCCCAAACTTCAATCATGACCATAGGCGCCGGAAGTGGGGTGGCAGGGGGGGGGGGCAGTTGCCCCCCGCCCCCCAATCAAAAAAGTGGGGGGGGGGCAAAACGCATTTTTGCCCCCCCCCCCAAAAAAAAAAAAAAAAAAAACGCCCCCCCCCCCCTCAAAAAAAAAAAAAAAAGCAGTAAAGGAGTAAAGATGGCTGTATTTTTAACCCAGAAGTACAAAACAATAATACATAACCAGAATTAAATCACATATAAAATTCAATTCAAAGAAAAGGAAAGTTAACAGGAATTAAATTTCCTAAAAATTGCGCATGCCACCTATATTTATCAATGGAGGTTTTTATAATAGCGATACGCGCATATCGTGGACATTATATTGTGAGAGAATGGGAAAGCGTGTCTGTTTTTTGTTATAGGGGTGAGAAGACATGAGCCCCTGAACGCTGGCGTACTGATGGGGGGGGGGGTATTTCTTATTCGATACCAGTGTTTTACAAATGTTGCTGAAATGACATGAATTTTCAGTATTTTTTTGTAAGTCCTACCTTTTTATGCGTTTGTTCGAAAATTAGAAATTCCCAAATTTACAGTCGGGCGAAAAATATGCTTTTTTAGAAGCCTTTATGTCATGGTCTGCAAAACGGCTGTGCTCGGGGAATCGAGCCCTCTCACTTTTTGAAAAAGTATGTTACAGAGAAAAAGAAAGAAAGAGAGAGGGAAAAATTAAGTGACCTGCCAATGTCACAAATGAGGTATCAAAATATGCTCATATCACCGTAATTAAAACTTGAAACCCCAAAGCTTACGGGGGCTCAGCCCCCGGACTCCACCAAGGACCCTAAGGCGGTCCCCTGGATGCTCATCTGACCATAATACCTAACAAAAATCCCGAGCTTCCGGGGGCACTGCCCCCTGGACCCCATCAAAGGCCCTAAGGCGGTCCCCTGGATGTTCATCTGACCGTAATTAAATACCTAAAAAAAACAAGCTTCCGGGGGCTCTGCCCCCTGGACCCCACCAAGGGACTAAGGTGAGCCCCTGGATGCTCATCTGACCGTAATTAAATACCTACAATCCCTGAGCTTCCGGGGGCTCTGCCCCCTGGACCCCACCAAGGGCCCTAAGGCGGGCCCCTGGATGATCATCAGACCGTTATTAAATACCTAAAACCTCTGAGCTTCCGGGGGCTGTGCCCCCTGCCCCTGGACCCCACAAACGGCTCTAAGGCGGCCCCTGGATGCTCACCTGACCGTAGTGAAATATAAAAACCTCTGAGCTTCCGGGGGCTCTGCACCCTGGACCACATCAATGGCCTTAAAGAGGGACCCTGGATGCTCATCTAATCGTAATTAAATACCTAAAACCCCTGAGCTTTCGGGGGCTCTGCTGCTTGGACTCTCCGCCAATTAATGACCTGCCAGCGTCACAAATAAGGTATCTAAATATGCTTATCTGACCGTAATTTAATGCCTAAAAACCGTGAGGTTCCGGTGGCTCAGCCCCTTGACCCCCTGCCGAGGCTCAGGCCCTGGACCCCAAGCCAATTTACGCTCTAGCTGATCGTTAATATCCACTTTGAAAAACGTTCCGCAGGGCCTGCATGTAACGTGTAAGAGTGGTGGTAATGCAGATTTTTCTTCTGCCCCCCCCCCCCCCTTCCAAACTTTTTGGCTCATTACATCACTGCCCCTGGAAGGTGAGCCCCCTGGAATGTTTGCCACCCCAATCCCAAACTGCTTCCGGCGCGCCTGATCATGACTATAATAAGCCTACCTGATACACACGTCATGGCATGCAATTAAATATATACTAATCATTCAGCTCAAAATGTGTAAATTGTATATTATGTACATGTATTTTATTTGCCATTCAAAACATCCCAATAATCGACTTGCCCTGGTGTACGTAGAGCTGAATCGAACGGTGTAGACTGTAGAGCATTGATGTTACTGTATTATACAGTTTGGGTGCTGAAAATACTGGAACTAGACACGGGTGCAAAAGTGCGACGTACTACACATTTTCAAAGTTAAAATTAATATAAAGACTAAAATTATTGATATTAATCATGTTGAAAGTAATATTGGGATCAATATTAATATGAATGCACCACTTGTATGAAAGTGGAAAGCCGTTATTGCAATCCCCTTCTTCGATTTTCAGTTCCCTCTGCTTCACGGAGGAAAATACAGCAGCAAAAAACAGGGCAAGTGACACGATCGTCATCGCAAGTTTCATGTTGCCTGACTGTTTTATAGGCGTATTACGAGTAGTGCTGAGTAGTAACGTAATAGTATTGTAGTAGTAGAAGTAGACTCAACAATAAAATGGATCTGGTGCCAACGTTAATATATTCCGTTGTGTGTGCTGAAACTACATGTGTTTCTAGTCGTCGATCGGATTTTGTTTAATACCGTATTTTTCGTTAACTAGAGTTGTCCCTTTGCTGAGTTTTTTGTCGTTGCTGCTGTTTTGTAGAAAGAGGAAAACTTTCACGATTGCAAACAGTTATATACTGCATATATAGGCAGTGACAGCAGGGATATGAGGGTTTCATATTCCCTGGTGACAGCTAGCTTGACTTAGTAGGAATGTCCATGCTTTGTCACTGTGTCAGTATACGTGCCATGCTGTGATTGGACCAAGGAGTTAGTTTAGTAACTCCTTGATTGGACATTGCTGTTCAGTGACGTCCAGCCTGTGGCGAGCGAAGTTCTAGAAGGTTCTCCCTAAAAGCAACTCCTTGCTAAAAGTAACGAAACATGCATTCTAGCTACGCTAACCAGCATCAAGTCGTTCAGTTGACGAAAGTTCGAGAACAACAAGTAAAAGTCCTTGTGTGAAATAACAAACAACATTTCGAGAGCCCTGAAGAAAGGCGTTAACGCCTGTGTTCACCGAAAACCCAGTTTCCAGAAAAATTCGATTGGAGATTAAGCTCCTTTTTGCAGCACATTCCTGAAGAAAGTACAGTCTAGATATCTTTTTTAACTTTCACCCAATTTTGTTCAATTCTGATTTGTAGTCCCATGCACCCCTCCCCCCCCCCCCCCCCCTAAAAAAAAAAGTCTAAAGCTGATCCTCCAAGAACCTCTTACATTCGAACTTATACTCCCAAACCTGTCTTTCTCTCTCTCTCTCTCTCTCTCTTTCTTCCCGTTCATGTACATGCGTTGATATCTTTATCAAGATTCTCTTGTCTCGCTTTCTTTTTCACCCGTTAATATATTCTCCTAGCTACTTTAGTTTGAAACAACCTTTATGAAACTTCAACCATGACTAGTATAAGCCTACCTAATACACACGTCATGACATGCAATGAAAAAATGTACTAATCATTCAGCTCAAAATGTTTAACTTGTATAGTATGTACATGTATTTTATTTGCAATTCATAACATCCCAATAATCGATTTGTCCTGGTGTACGTAGAGCTGATTCGAACGGTGTAGAGCATTGATGTTAATGTATTATACAGTTTGGGTGCTGAAAATACTGAACCTAGACACGGGTGCAAAAGCGCGACGTACTACATCTCTGGTACTACACATTTTCAAAGTTAAAATTGATATAAAGACTAAAATTATTGATATTAATCATGTTGAAAGTAATATTGGGATCAATATTAATATGAATGCACCACTTGTATGAAAGTGGAAAGCCGTAATTGCAATCCCCTTCTTCGATTTTCAGTTCCCTCTGCTTCACGGAGGAAAATACAGCAGCAAAAAACAGGGCAAGTGACACGATCGTCATCGCAAGTTTCATGTTGCCTGACTGTTTTATTACGAGTAGTGCTGAGTAGTAAAGTAGTAGTATTGTATCTGAGTATTGTAGTAGTATAGTAGAAGTAGACTCAGAAATTATGGAACTGTACGTGCCAACGTTAATATATTCCGTGTGTGTGCTGAAACTAAATGTATGTAAGTTTGGTCGTCGATCGGATTTTGTTTAATACTGTATGTCTCGTTAACTATTATAGTTGTCCCTTTGCTGAATTTGTTGTCGTCGCTGCTGTTTTGTAGAAAGAGGAAAATTTTCACGATTGCATGAAGTTATATACTGCATATATAGGCAGTGAAAGCGAGCTTGACTTAGTAGGAGTGTCCATGCTTTGTCACTGTATGTCAATATATACGTGCCATGCTGTGATTGGACATTGTTGTGCAATGACGTCCAGTGTGGCGAGCGAAGTTCTAGAAGGTTCTCCCTAAAAGGAACGAAACATGCATTGTACGCTAACCAGCATCAATTCAGAGCAACCACAGTGACTATTCCGACAGATCGAAGTCGGCAAATAGAAACGGCCGGGCTGAAATGAAATGTTTTGAACATTTTGAGACCTAGTTGTATATTAAGGCAACTCATAGTTACTTTATTTCTGGTGAAGTTTCCTCGAAAGTACGAGAATGTTATCGGATTCGACTGTCATCAGGGAGATATTGCGGGGATTCAGATATATTGCCTAACATGTTCTAGCTCAACGAGGGCTCTCACTCAACTACGCCGGTAGTCTCGCCAATGTCCATTTATTACCCCTTTTTTCCTGGTCTGGCACTCGGAGGATTCTGTCTCTAGACGATGGGTGTCAATCGGCGCCAGTATGAAAGCCCGTCAATGTGCGGGGCCGGATATAAAATACATATACAGTAGCTAGTTGACGAAAGTTCAAGAACAACAAGTAAAAGTCCTTGTGTGAATTAACAAACAACATTTCGAGTGCCCTCGAGAAAGGCGTTAACGCCTGTGTTCACCGAAAACCCAGTTTCCAGAAAAATTCGACTGGAGATTAAGCTCCTTTTTGCAGTACATTCCTGAAGAAAGTACAGTCTAGATCTTCTTTAACTTTCACCCAGTTTTGTTCAATTCAGTGATTCTCCCAAGCTGTAATATTTGTAGTCCGACCCCCCCTAAAAAAAAGGTCTACAGCTGATACTCCAAGACTCTCTTACATTCGAACTTATACTCCCAAACCCCCTAATGTCTCTCTCTCTCTCTCTCTCTCTCGTTCGTGGCTTGCTCTCTATTCCCCCCCCCCCCTCTCTCTCTCTCTCTTTCCTCCCGTTCATGTAAATGCTTTGATATCTTTATCAAGATTATCTTGTCTCGCTATTTCCTTTTCACCCGTTAATATATTCTCCTAGCTACTTTAGTTTAAAACGAATATACCTGTACTCGATAACTCTAATACTCACAAAGCATTCTCGAAATCTTTGATACTCCCAAACTTCAATCATGTCGATTGGCCTACTTGATACACACGTCGATCATCACAAGCAATGAAACGAAGAAATGTTGATTGAAAAAATTATAAACAGATTTTTGTATGATGGTGCATGTAACAAAAAACACACAGAAATCTTTACAAAAATCCTTATTGTATTTTATCAAATATAGTTGCAAAATGGACGCTGAGTGTTATTTAATCATGTACAGTATTTACTTCCAACAAATGACAGTGGATCGAGAGACGGAAAGAAAATAAAACCAGTGACAAATATCAACAGAGTCATTCTCTGTATCATCAACCACCTTTTTTCCAAATCATACACACAACTCGATATGTGTCAGGTACGACTCAATATTGCACAAGTTTCGTGTAGCATTTTCAGTCCACTCTTATCACGTTTTGCTGCGCTTGCACTCCTACCGGCACTCCTATTATAACGATAGCTTCACATGTTCAAACGATAGCATTTTCAGTCCACTCTTATCACGCTTGCACTCTTAGACGTTTGTAATACTTTTCTTTTTCGAGAACAACAAGTAATAGTCCTTGTGTGAATTGACAAACAAAATTTCGAGTGACCTGAAGAACGGGGTCTGTGCTTATACCGAAAACTATGGTGGCTCTGAAGGGACATCGCGAAAAGACTAAATCGTGAACTTTTCACGATAAAGTTCACGATTTCGTGAATTTTATCGCCAATTTTTCACGACGAAGTTCACGAAATTCACGATATCGTCAATTTCTTCGTGAAAAATTGGCGATAAAATTCACGATATCGTGAACTTTATCGTGAAAGGTGTACGATATAAAGTTCACGATATCGTGAATTTTATCGTGTACTCTATCGTGTACTCTCCTGACGGGCGCTTCGTGAACAAAACCAGCCCTCTAACTTTAGGCCTAGCTGATTATTATGACGAGACGTTTTTACGATGATTTCTGTGAAAATGGTAGGTTTAACTTCATATTATGCTCTAGATCTATTTGTATTTTATGTTTGACAAGATAGGGATAAAAGTAATTGCACAGCGGAAAAATTACCTGGTAGACTATGCAATCAATAAATAATCATGGTCTAGATGCACTCAATGCATTTTCCCATACATTCATTTCCATGTTGTAATATCTATTGAGTAATGTAATTGATCTAGATGATAGATGATCATGATGATCTAGGCCTACTTTTATTAGTAGGCCTACGTACTAGCACACTCAATTTCTCAAACTGAGTCAACAAAGACTGCATGACAGAGTCCATTGCAATAGCACACTCGTAATCGTCGACTAGACGCAAACTGAGCTGAGATGAGCTGAGCTGAGCTGATTCAATTGATTGTAGGCAAGCACCAGATCTAAAGTTAGATCTACAAATCATGATAGATCTATTACTTAAATCCAAGGAAAGGGATCGTTTAACAATGTTAAGTCTGACTCTGAGATGCAATCATGCATGGCCCTAGATCTACGTGTTATTTATAACTATGTCTGTGATTATTTTATGACATGATTAGGGGCGCTGGTCCGAGAATGAGGATCTTCTGCATAAACAAGGATATCCTAGTCATAAAAACTGACAAATTGCGTTCGCGAACGTCTTTTTTTCATCGGCACTCTGCGGGTTTCAGGGCATGCAAAAAACAGATTCCTTGTAAGAAAATAATCCCAGTCTCCTTGGCGTTTGTTCAGAAACGTATCTAAAATTTGACCAGTAACTCCGGCGTGGAGATACCCTACTATAACATAGTCTAGACCCAAAATGAAGTAAATATTCATTAAATGTCCAAATAAAAATCATGAGTTAAAAGTTATGTTTATTACCTGTTTCGTGTCAATTTTTTTGTTATTTTTGGAGTATTTTTCGGAAAAACAATGATATTAGTATACACTTTTTCTCAGGTTTCACGGCAAACCGCTGCACAATACAAGTGCATATCGATGGTGAGTTGCGGGCGGGCGCACGCCTGTGTGAAGTTATCTACCGTAATGAGGATCCGAGACATTACTTCACACAGGCGCGCATCCGCCCGCAACCTACCATCGGTTTGTACTTGTATTGTGCAGCGGTTTGCCATGAAAAAGTGTAGGTATAGTACTGATATCATCGTTTTTCCGAAAAAATACTCCAAAAATAGCAAGAAAATTGACACGAAACAGGTAATAAACATAACAACTTTTAACTCATGATTTTTATTTGGACATTTAATGAATATTTACTTCATTTTGGGTATGTTTTAGTAGGGTATCTCCATGCCAGAGTTACGTTCAAATTTTGGATAGGTTTCTAAACAAGCGCCATCTTCTTTTATGGGTTGTGCGTCTTCTCGAGGATTTATATTATTATGTGAAGGTCTCTGTACAAACTTATATAAGTCAATGTAAAATGAATCAATAAAAACATCGCGGAATCCGTTTTTCGCATCACCAACGCGTGGATTGGAAATTGGAAAATTGGAAATGCAGATGATCCTTATTCTTGTACCAGCTTCCCTACTGAATATTGAAGCCCTAAACAAATTTCGCTTGAAAATGATCATGAAGTGGCTCAAAAAAGTAATAATCTTTGAGTGACCGGTTTTACCATACTTATTTTCCTGAATAGACTAGGCTT